>OY748286.1:10194433-10573780 GCA_963556515.1 Nudaria mundana
TACGAATGCCAGAAGATCACCCGTTGATCGTTTTGGCCTGAAGCCGTATTGCCGATCATTTATTAGCGAGTGATCCTCGAGGTATCGCATAAGCTGCTTGTTAATGATCAGCTCAAACACCTTGCAGATGACTGAGGTGACAGCTATGGGTCGATAGTCACCTGGATCAGACCGATTGCCTTTCTTGGGGATCAGTTGCACGTTCACCTCCTTCCAGACCTCCGGCACGATTCCTGTGGAGTAATACAGGCGGTACAGACGAGTTAGTACAGGAGACAACTCAACTGCGCATTTCCGTAGTACCACCGCCGGAATGCCGTCAGGGCCACTGGCTTTCCGCGTGTCGAGTGATTGCAGCACTGCCCGTATATCGCATTGCCTGAGTACAATGTCAGGCATAGTGTGGCCACAGACGGGCTCTGCGGATACTGGCGACATCAGTGAAAGGGATGTAATATTCCATCCCTAAACTGATCTCGCCAGCAATCGCGGAAGCCCTATCCGAAGGAGCCTTTCCTACAAAGCAGCGCTGGCTCCAGAGGACGGACGCATAATAATCGCGTAGACCGTCCCAATCCACTGACGAGTAGTGCCATAGTCGTCAGGACATTTGTACAGCCCGTGCAGGAGGTGACACTTTCATGCCAGCGTCAACAACACAGTGGTCGGAACTACCTAATGGGGGGGCTCCTACCAAAGCACTGTACTGGGCTGGGCGACTCGTCAGCAGTAGATCCAGCAGAGCATGCGCGTGATCTGACCTGTCTGGTATCCGGGTGATCCCGCATACCCCAGACCGTGGGAGACAGCGAACGCGTGGGCGGCCCTACCCGCATGATCAGTCCTGAGGGACCCCAGCCATTCAATGTGATGGCCATGGAAGTGGCCCAGAAACACTAGGTCAGCGTTCGGGAACCGCACTTCGCATCATCAGCTAAAATAAATACAATTTAAGAATAAACATAGCCGCTCCGAAGTCTACGGTTCACAGAACCTAATAGTTCTATGAACCGTAGACTTCTATTAATAATACTAGTGTATTATTATATTATATTAATAACTCAAAAACTATAAAAGCCACATATACCAAAAACTATACAGAAAACACGTTAATGTGACCTATCTGCATGCCAAATTTCAAGTCGATAGGTTTAAAATTGCGACCGGTATCGTTTTACATACATTTTCGATTGGGACCATCTTAGAGAAGACTCCGCTACGCTCCGTCTTAATAATGGTGGCCCGCCATTATTCATTTATGTTTGACATGTTGGAATAAAAAAATTCGACGTCACTTACCGACAGCGCATGCACTCTTCACAGAATAGGTTTATGATTTGATTAAAAAAAACTCTTCAAGCAAATTGTACCAAAAAGTTTATTACAAGTAGAATTTTATACAACTGTTGTAATAATTTAAAAAGTTTATTTACGAAATCGGTATCATATTATTATATTTTTAATTTATTATAGTACCGGTGTCATAATCATACGCTTTATTTGTCAACTTTTGAAATCATAATTTGAAGTTAATGACATGAGAGTAGATAGAAAGATATAGTAATAAATCACTGATAAAAATTATTACGTTTATAACAAGATTATCATAATATGTCATGCGCGAAACAGGAAATTGAAACTGAATTGTTCGTAATATCTTTTCATGTTCAATTATTATATTATTTATCGACTTTACTTTTCTGCTACCCAAATCACGTTTCAATGACTGGCAGTAACAAATTGAGAAATTTCGAGAAGCTCGATACTTTTCCCGAAATTTTCGATTCTTCTCAAAAGAAGACTTAAGATGGTACCTACTTACTAGTAAGTACCATTTCATAGGTAGGCATTTATCGACAAACTTTTTGTAAACTTAAGTAGTTCATTGCCCAATAAGTATTAATTTAAAAAGGTTTTGATGTACTATCATTGACGCAATAAATTCTAAATAAAAGAAACCGAACGTTATATATTATATACTGAAATACAACTTGCACCAATATGACCGATTCGTGTTCCACGTATACTATTATGGTAACACTTGATTCAGTATACTGCGTGCAAAATAAATAAAATGTGGTACTTGACACAGTGTACGCCATTTTATTTCTGTCATTCATCTAGTACAGAAGCAGGCTAGAAGGGTCGTGTAAGCACGCAACTTGAATCACTCCCCGACGCGGTAAAAACTCCTACCCCAACGACGCGGGATTCTCATCCCAACCAAACCCCGAAGAGGCCACACGCGGGTGGTCAAAGTCCGCCGGTGCCACTGGAAATACCTCCTGGTGCGTACCAGAGACGCTCGGCAATGGACGAAGGAGAGGCCGCCCGCGAAAGGACTTAAAAAAAACAAAAAAGTCATTCATCTATATATATATATATATATATATATATATATATATATATATATATATATATATATAGGGTGTTACGTAAGGGTTATATCAACCTGAAGACACCCCCATCAGCTTGTCGTCCAGAACGCATTTCGATGTGTGGCTACCGCCAAATAAGAAAAAAAAAATGTTCATCAAAAAATTAAAAAGATGCGTTATTTCAAATAAAAACAAACGTGTTTCAACACGAGTGCTTGACGTACCTACCACTAGACAATGAGCGCGTGGTACGTACAATGCCCTTAGCGGCGGCGCGAGCGTCGCGGCGTTGTGGGCGTCCTTTGTCAACGTTCTTAAACGATTATTTTTGTTTATGTTAATAAAATTTTGACCAACACATAGGTATGTTCCCAGATCCTCTTCCGTACTCCGACTATGAAAGGTTCACGGTACAACTCCCGGGCAGCGCTCTGCCTTCTGAAACTCCTACACAAAGCATCATCTCGTAATACTCTCCGTTACTCAGAGCCATTACAACACAACACAGTCCTATCACACACAACTTGACACAACTCACAAATTAACACACTAAACAACTATTTACCTACTGCACTACACAAAGCACTGAATGCAACTGAACTGACCTGTGACCTGACAATTCAATTCAATTCTTTGTTATAGCCTCTGCTTGCACTTGAAGCAACTTGCCAATGACCAGTGAGTAAAGCTAATAAGGTAGGAGATTTTAACTGTGGGTCGAAAGGGCTGTCAGTCCAATTTCTTCGTTGTGAAATTTTAAAAAACTTTGGACAATCTGTGACCTGATTAAATAATTTTAAAGAAAATACTAGGAAACTTCAAACGGCGACCGACCGGGCAACCGAGTGAATCGTGCGGCATTTTTTGATGCGAAACAGAGAAAAAATATTCCTACCAGGAGAGAGAGAGAGGTTTTTCACAAGCGCGCATAGTCTAATGTAATTTTTGACTTGTAACAAATATTTTTTTAAATATATTTTGTATAAATCTCTGATGATGCCGTGAGTTGAAACCGGTCAGTGAAAGTAAAATTATAACAGTGGAAAAGTATATGTGTTTTTGTGCAATATGTGTAGCAGATTCCACCAAGTGCCGTCAATCGACAGGATAAATAGTATTTTATGTTCCCTTTAGACTTCGACGAACAGTTATGTCACCTGACTTATTTGCCTTGACTCATGTGACATATGCGCATGTGCGCCTGTAACAAAAGCTGAGGTGGTATTGGATGGTTGCCTTAAATGGGATAAGCAAATCAGAACACTCATTTACTTACTTTATACAAACATCACTCATAAAGAAGCCGTAGATTAAGTACAAATCGCACCAATGTTGATATAATACAAAGATTTCAAAGCAAAGTACTTCGGAGTATAGTAAACGCTCCCTGGTACACCAGAAATGAGGACATCCACCGGTACTTAGGAGTGGACCTTGTTGCTAAGGTTATAAAAAATACGCCGAAGCTCATGAACAAAGACTTCTTCAACATTTGATTTTCGAGGCTATCCTGCTCCTTGGCATCACGGGCATAGTGAGAACACTGAAAAGGACTCAGCCTTTTGAGTTAGTTTAGTGTGTTACAGAGTGCAGTGAGTGCTACCCTTGAAGAACACAAGAACAAAGTGTCTTTCTATTATAATAGAGACTATAAGAAAAGTGCCAATGGACACGTTCTTTACATTGTAAGTTTTTAGCAAATTTAGTTACATCTAAATTACTTATTAGCCTCAAGGCTAGATTGTTATTGTTATGAGGTAACCATTCAATTACATCATAATTAAAAAAAAGAGCAAGTTCACCTCAAGGGAGGTACACCAAAAAAATTATAATAATTTTCTTTCATTTTCTTTTTAGCACTTTGTCAACGTTTGTCAATACACATATCCATGCAGTTTTAAGTTTCTAGTACTCACCGTTTGGGAGGAAAGCCGAGAACGGACAGACGGACGGACATGACGAAACTTTAGGGGTTCTGAAACCTAAAGTACGGAACTTTTGTGTTAGAAGTTACTCGACTTTGGTTGAATCCAGCCTGAGGCCGGATTCGACCAAACTCAAGATCACACTAGCTTAACAATCACGGTGATAATACTAGATAATATAGAATGATATATGATATAATATATGATAATATAGAACTAGACGCCCTGGATAGGCGAGTCCGTCAACAACTGACATCGCATCGAATGTTACACCCACGATCTTCTGTCATGAGACTACATTCCACGGTGGGGGGGTCGAGGGTTTTTGAATGCCAAGAACCTCCACAACCGTGAAGTGTGCAGTCTGAGAGATTACTTCCTACAGAATGGGTGTGACATTCATTGCGATGTTGTAAAGGTTGGCAAGGGCCTGACACCTCTTTCCTAGGCTAACAAGAACTGGCGTAAACCAAAGGTGTTAAGTGCTGAAGATCGTAAGGACGTATGGAAGAGCAAGGAGCTACACGGGCGGTTCTACCGAGTCTTAACAGGACTCGATGTAGAGCTCGCATCGGTGAACTGGCTACGTTTTGGGGACCTCTTTGGGGAAACTGAAGGTTTTGCCTGTGCAATTGCAGATGAGGTTATCAAGACGAACAACTATCGGAAATACATCATGAAGGACGGTACGGTCGACATTTGTCGAGCATGCCACCGTTCTGGTGAATCACTTCGCCATATTATTTCCGGTTGTTCGTATCTTGCTAACACCGAGTACTTGCATATGCACAATCAAGTAGCCAGGATCATCCACCAGCAACTTGCTCTTCAATCATGTCTCATGCTCTGAAAGTGGATCATTGCTTACCTGATATATGGGTTGAAAGTGATACATTTATCCCTAGGGCAAATCAATAACGCTTACATAAATATCAAAAACGCTTACAGTCCGATTAAGTCAATACAACATTCTGGTTTTTTAAATGGTCATAAACAAAAAAGAATTGAGTTACAATTAAATAAAACGTAAATAGCACAAACGTTAATATTATGTTATTTGAGACTCCAACTAAACCTGACTAATCCGCCCGCCGCCGTAACGCGTCATACCTATCAAAAAAAATATCTATGGCGCTTCAAAATAATATGGCGTAAAAATAATTAACTGAAGATATTTAAAAACTGAAGACTATATTGTATGGAAAAATATAACTAATGACAAGGCAGTATAATCAAAAGACCATGTTAGCTTGCCCTAAAAGAGAGCGAATTAAATACAAAAATTTAAAAAAAGGCGGGAAGTTCAATACTTGACACGTGATCAATCTCTACTGTCATAGTATTAATTTTACTTGTCAGTCCAAAATACAGTTTAATGTTCTTAATCATAGAAATAAAACTTCCAGTAGATAGCATAGCATTATTATAATTTAATATAACAAAAAAAAATTGCATAAATATGATAGTGTTAAAACTTTCACGATAAGGGAGTTGGCAAAATGTAACTGCAGTGAAACTTGGTTAAGTGGGTCCTGGATAAGTGACAAACCTCTATAGCTGGAACACATACCGAGGTCCCAACATTTTTGCACTGAATTACCTCTGTTAGTGAGACAAACAAAACCTCTATATCTGGCTTTCGTTCTTTCGATTTTATCATCATAGCTACCTCTATAACTGAGGCAGCCAGTGAATTTTATATGCATTTACCTCTGTAAGATAACATCGTTTTGTTTGTTTACTATTAATGTTATTCTGCTCGCAAATTTCTCACTCACAGTTTTAGTTTAGCTTTACTATCAAATAAACATTCGTACCTATACGAATGTTTATTTGAAACAAAAGCTGCAATAATTATCAGTAGGTACGTAAAAAACATAAAAAATAGTTTTTGTACAATCTCTAATTCTTCTAATTCTGAAGTACCAGGATAATCTAATACGTTTACGTTTATTACAATAAGTATATCTTATACTTGAACTTCCTTCTTTTATTGTTAACTAGCTGTTGCCCGCAGCTCCGCCTGCGTGTTACTTTAGATCTACATAACTTTTTTATTTATGAAGCGATTGAAAACCGAACCGCAAGTTCAAATCAAAAAATCAAATCATTTCTGAGAATAGCGTGTTCAAACATTCAGACAAACAGACAAAAGTTCTAAAAACCATTAATATTTAATAGTGAACTCCACTGCGGGTGACGTAACCTGTTCTGAAGAGCTCTTCAATCTGATCCCACCCTCTTCCTTCCGATCCCGAACAACGCGTGCCGGGCAGAGATGCCACTCCCACACAGTGGATAGCATGTTCGCGAGCACCGAACGTTTTAACCGTTCGTTTTTCTGCCGAACGATAGTGGCCTGGAACGCCCTGCCTGTGCACGTGTTTCCTCCCACATATAACCCTGGGTTTTTTAAGCGGAGCGTGAAGAGGCACATCAGTAGGTCGTCAATTTGAGGGCCACTCTCTATCGTATGTGCTGTGAGAGTGGCCCACAATCGCTAGACGTCGTCACGACTTACCACCAGGCGGGCGGCGTCAATTTGGCGAACCGAATATAAAAAATAAAAAAAACTTACGACAAACTTATTATTTGCGGTTGGTACAGTACTCGGGTCAAGGGATCGAACCGCAAAATTAAGTTTGTTTTTTATTGTATTTACTTTTCCGGGATAAAAAGTACCCAGTGTGGTGCCCAGGAAATTAAAGAATAATTATACCAAGTTTCATCGTAATCGAACCAGTAGTTTTTGCGTGATGCCTGAACAGACAGACAGACAGACAGACAAAAATTTTTTTAATCACATTTTTGGGTTCGGTGTCGGTCTAGTAACACCCCCTGCCATTTATTTTTTTGATATCTTCAATGTACAGAATTTTCACTTCTACAGATTTATTATAAGTATCAAAACTCCCGCATTAAGTTCACGACATAGTACGTTATTTTATTTAATATTCACACCCCCATAACTGAAAAAACCTGTATTCTGACCTCTATTAGTGGAACCCTCTGTATATTTTATTAATATTCGCACCTCTATAACTGAAATAACCTGAATTATGACCTCTATTAGTGGAACCCTCTGTAAATAAGACATACAACTGGATATCTAAGACACCGAGTTAGTGAAATACCTCTATAAGTGAGACAGATATGCAGGTCCCTTGAGGTGTCACTTAACCAGGTTTCACTGTATTCGTTTCTCAACAAAAGTGTACAGTCCAATTAAAGACAACGGTGCAGTTTAATATCTATCGTATTTATCGTTTAGATTTATATCATTATGCTTCTTTATATTTCCCTGAGGTATCCAACCCTTTCGGGGAAACTTTTGCACATTTGCTTGATTTCGCATTTTGTTCCTTATGTGCAAAAGTGTGCAAGAGTTGTAAAATACTCGGACTATAAGAAACAATATCAGGTCTAACCCTGATATTAAGGTGAAACCAAGCATGAGACTGAGGAGACCGCCAAATGCAGCTGTAACAAGATATTGGTACGAATTATTCGCCTGGTGAAGCTATTATCTTCTAGAATACATTTTTCAACAATCTATTTACAGTCAAGTCAAAACTCGAATGACGATAATGATAACAGTATCTGAAATACCCATCCAAAACATTTAATATTATATGTAATGTAAATACTTTAAGTATATAATTATGTAAATAAATAATTTAATATTATAAATATTGAAGTTGTGCTTATCAGAACTGGCCTTAAACAAAGCAAGGCGGAGCAACATGGCATGAGTGAAAGTAGGCTGCATTGGATTAGTGCGGGATCATTAAAACCTGTTGAGGCAACATTAGTATATTTTTTATTATAGAAAACTCTAAAATTAAGTAAATATATTTACATTAAAATTAGGTAGATTTTTACCTAATATATTTTGCCAATTCAAGTACACATCCCGTCTATACCTCGTGGACACTAAATCATTGAAAAACACATTCAAAAGAGATCGGTTCATCAAGCTGGCATTTTCACTGGAATACACATAAAAGCGATTACAAACTGTTTTTTGAATTTCAAACGCAGATGACTCATCACGCATTTTACTTACAATGGAAGGCCTTCCATATAATCACTTTTAGTTACTTTACTTAACGCCACTTCCAACGGATAGTCGTAGTGTTCGCATTCTGGCAGACATTGAAAAGACTCCGTACTTATTTCACTGCTGTCTTTACTTTTACTATCTGGAATCACATTACATTTCTTAACATTCTTATATATGAAACACAATACTACAGTGACATGCTCATCACTACTAATCTACTCTGTAGATTTCACAATCAGTGTATTTGACAAAATTTCCCTGTCTAATTCTTCGGTACTATGGACCGACGACATAAATGCTGGCAGACTGACATCTGTGACTATACCTAGCCCGCCCAAGCGTACTGCAAGAGACGCTTGAAGCCAGGCTCGATCGTTAATATTGACATTTAAAATTTTGTATTAATAATAATTATATAATAATAATAATTTATTCAATTCAAGCGGTTTGTACATGATTATTACACAGCGTTGTCCTAGCTTACATAATACATTAATGAGATAAAGGAAACCAGTACATCAATAAAAAGGTCATGGCAGAACTCCTCCCCCAAACTAGGCAGGAAACCTGTCTGTATCTTGGGAAAAGCGTCCATACATAGCAAGTCTCACAGCGGTTACAAAAAATCTGGTTCTTGCGGTAGGCGATCAGTGTACTTAACTATAACAAAATATATTATGTGGATGATTGCTGTTGTTGCTATTTCAAGGTTTAGTGTGTTGGTGTGTGTGTGTGTTGGTGTGTGTGTGTGTGTATGAATGTGGGTATTTGTACGAATGTGGGTGTTTAGGGTGTTACTTTTCTCCATCACTGTGCAGTTGTCAGGAGCTGCTCTGTTTCATCGTATGTCAATGTCTGTAGCCAGGTATTAAGCTTGTGTTTTATTTCACATCTAGACAAGGCGTAGATGTTTAAGTGCCTGTGGGCTTTATTATAAAGCCTAGTGCTCAAATGATTAAAATGTCGTTTCGTATTAACCTCCTGTGACCCAGGGATGTTTGTTTCTGACAATGGTTAAATAAATGACTTTTTGCGAGTAGTAATGGACAAATGACTATAAAAAAAGGTGGCCCGGTTCACAGAGTTTACGTTTGTCAGGTAACCAGCTCAAACGCGCGCACGAACCGAACAAAAACCGACAAAATGGCGGCGCTCGACGCGCACATTGTAATGCTCTGTTCGTGCGCTTAGACAGCTTTTCCTGTCAAGCGCTTTTCCACCAGTGTGGATCTCGCCCTCAATGCGTGTTGACATTACTATCAACACGTCAACACTTATGAATGTGATAGATATGCTAATGATTATGTAATGGTTGATCACCCCCCCATGGGTTATACCGTAGGGTCGCCAGGAGACCCGCGAAGGGCTCCTGGAGGGTACCCTGAGCCTCTCGTGGAAATGGTAATGTCTATCGTCTATGTATTGTATACGCTGTAAGTTGGTTGATTTATGCTGGCTCAGTAACTTAAAGAATTGTTTTAGGTATAAACTATAACTACAATATTATAATCTATCTATGTTGCCCGCAGCTCCTGCGTGTTACTGTAGATCTTCATAACTTTTTTATTTATGAACTAATTGAAAACCAAACCTTAAATGTTAAGTTGAATAAACCACAACGCATTACTGAAAACCGCAAATTCAAATCAGTTAAGCCGTTTCTGAGATCAGATTATTTTTTTCATCACATTTTTGGGTTTGGTGTCGTTCTAGAAACACTTCCTGCTATTTATTTTTTTGATATTTCCAATGTACAGAATTTTCACTTCTACAGATTTATTATAAGTATCGATATAGAATAGTAGTAGGTTTCATGGCACTATCTTCGGGTTATGTATAGAATCAATCATATTTAGTTAATCAACGTTATTTAACTGTTAAGTAGTTAAGTACTGAAGATTATATTGATTGTAGGTTGTTGTCATAAAAACAACAGAACATAATGTGTGGAATGTGCGGATAGTAACTATTGTTTTACACTTGTAATACTATTTTGTATGTATTGTAGTATATGTAGCACCTATTTAAGATGTAACTTCTTGTTGATAATTCTTATCAGTTTTAAATAATTTATAATATTTAAAACATAGTACCCTCTATTACGAATTGTAAAAATGGCCAACGCGAAAGCGTCGGGTTCAGTTGATCTGTGATTGTCGAAGTGATAATAACTAAAAGTAAAAGGCTAGTAAAAGTAATTAGTTGTGGGCCGACCACTACCCTATATGGTGTTTACTGTTTAGCGAGGAATCAAATATCCAGGTACAATGTAATACTACGAGTATTCTGTCTTTATATTTTTAATGAGCGAAGCGAGCCGAAGGCGAGCGGATCTCTCAACGGGTGACTCAAATTATTTTTCAAACGATTTATGTTAAATTTGCGAAAGACGACCCAAAAGCCGCGTTCTCCTACATCATGACAACGCTTCTTCACACACGGCCAACAAAACAAAATAATTTCTAGCTTCCGAAAAAGTACAACTCGTCACCCATTCTGCGCATAGCCCCGACCTAGCACCCTGTGATTTCTGTATTTTCCCCAAAATCAAAGATTTGATGAGAGGTTTCACTATTACCAACTCCGAAGAGGCAGTGATAGCGTTCAATCAGCACGTAGAAAACATGCCTTCAGATCTGTGGTCCTCCTGTTTTAAAAAATGGTTCGATCGCATGAAAAAATGTTTAAAATGTAAAGGAGAGTATTTTGAAAAGCAATAAACATAATATTTTGGTTTTAACATGTTGTTTTTTTAAGTTACTCAAAATTTATAGTGTGACCTACGTATATATCCATGAATCCAGGCTACTTCTTTAATTTAATATTCTACTTAGGTACCTGACATCTACATCATAACATAGTATGATATCTATACCAATGAATCGAGATTCAGTGTCTCGCTGAAGCTCGAGAGTGGCTAGACCGCTTTGCCTGATCTTGACCTTGAATTGTTGTGGTAGTTTTAGGAAGGTAAAATAAAACTAATTGTAGTATGCTACAATTAGTTTAGTACTTGGTACAGTATTGGTACTAGGTGGAGATACTTACTAGGTGAGATGAATAGTCATCACACATATAAGTAATTGTAGTTGTCTTTAGCTTTATTAAACTACCCACATTTAATTAGTTAACTACCCACATTAAAAAAATACTGTTCGATTTTATGTTACCGTAAATACCACGTAATAGGACATAAGTCTAACAGTACATATATTTATATTTATATATTATCATAGCTCCAGCCAGCTAAGTCTATAACTCTCCATAAATCTATCTAACAAATGCATCTTTCATTGTACAATTATGTTACGTTGCGTAAATTTAACCTTGATGCCAGTATCTAAATGACAAAATTATGGAACTTTGATAGGTAGCTAGCTTCTTTAAATAGTATTGGTACTTAAACGTTTAGCTAGACAAAATAACACTAATTTAAACGTAATAATTTACTTACATAAAGTATTCTGAACACATATCATATCTTTAAAACTACAGGTCCGGCAACCACCTGAAAAGTAAAAAAAAATGCAAAATAGGTACACCACGTCTCCATGTTAGATCCCCATATCGTTAACTGTGTGGCCATTATTACGAGTACACATTAATAGTAACCGCACACTTATCCGAGCTGAATGCGTCTGATGAAACAAATTTTAGAATTTACTTTGTGAAATGACTATGAAATCTCATGAAACCTAGAAAATTTGTCCGTGTCAAATAATTCCAATCTGGAAGAACTCCAGAAATCCTAGACAAATTTGAATGACGTCATCCGGTTAGGTATCGTTTACGCAGTCCACTCGACCAATGCGCTCGCATTCTATCAGTTGCGTACGACTCAAATATAAATAGTATTAGGGTGCGACAGGCGAACAAGTACCCTTAGTATGAGTTTGTCAATGGAGCTGTCGGTCAACGATTTCGAACAAACTTAAAACCTATCGTCTAGCCTTCGTATAGTTACGATCGGTAGCATGAGTTGCAATGTAAAAATGGCGTTTACACCATCATTAGTTTTCAAGACTTCGATCGTACCAACTTCACGTTATATATCGCTCGCTCTTTCTTACACATTAAAAAAGAAATAGTTAACATTAGTTTACAATGTGACGTTGTGAATATGGTTTAATGAATGAAGTTTTTTTTTAAATTACCCTACTCTTGGCAAGGCAATAGTCTTTACCCATACTACCTATTAATGTAATCAAAGTTGAAAGTTTTATTTGGACTTGCAATTATTACCTCCTTCCAACCGTAAACATAACCATCTTCCACGCACTAGGGTAAAAGACTCGGCATTTAATTGCCTTGCATAAATATATAGTCCAAAATCATTTAAAGACTTGGTCTTGACCTTAGCTTATTTCAACGAAATAAATTGTTTAAATTAGTAAACTAGGTAGCTTGTTGAACTTGCTTACTGAAAATGGTTAGGAGTTAGTAAACATAAAACATAATTATAAAACAATCACAACACAAGTCTAGAGTGATACAAGTTATGGAATGATGCGGTAAGGAAAGATGGATGACCTACCAACCTACAATTTAATATTGTTCTGAGAAATAAATTTGTATAAGATTTTAACATGTGGGGTGAAAACTAAAGCTAGTAGATTATTAAGATTGATGGGACGTGGAATCGTTTTTGGGAGAAGGTCATATAATTGTGTAACTAGTAACGGACAAGAAAAGAAAATATGCTCTAAGGTTCCCTCATCCAGACCGCATTCACATAGGGAGTGGACACGAACACGGATCTTCTTAGATCCTATTCTATAACAATATAGTTGCTCAAAAGCAAACATTCATCCATTGAAAGCTGATACTGTTACACAAAGTATGTGTTGGATATGTTGTTTAAAAAATGTTCAGGGTGCTAAGGGGGTATTGATAAGGCCCTGGGGCCCAAGTCATCCTCGCAGTGCACCTACTAACAAACTGACGAGGCTCTGGCAAATATACTGTACTTACCCGGAAACAGCAATTTGCTTGCCACTTATTACTGACGAAATGTGGGCGTATTGAGCGCCTCTGTCTACGCCCCGCCAGGAATAATGTCTTGATTTTACTGGTAGTGAAGCATTATTGGGGCTCTACTTCGTGATTATTGGTTTCCTCGACCTCCATAGTCGACACCACGCAAAACTTATATTAAAACAAACTTTACGTTTACTCTTTGATTGGATGAATGGTTTATACGAGGAGATTTTGTCTAAATTTCGCCAATGACGTGTAGATTATTTGATGAAATACTTAACTAGGTATTAAACAATAGAGTTAAGAATTCAACTATCCAAAACAAAAACAAATTATCTAAGTCTTAACACTATTTACAATTTCAATTCGATATCGTCACTTCAACTCACTACACAATTAGCTACCGTGCTCAAAAACCGAAAGTTTCATCGACTTCGTACGATTTAACCACCGCTATAATGTCAAAATAGCAACTCATGCTAACAAATGGCTGAAATATCGGTGCAAACGTAGTTGTAAACGAAACGGTCTCGAAATACGAAGAGCTATGTAACTCGTACTACCGATTTTAGTTCCCTGACGTTACCACAAGGGGCGCTGGTGTGAAATGTATGGAGGAATACGAAATCGTATTTCGAGCAACTTAACGTAAGAAACTCATACTAGGGGTACAGGGTGTATAGGAAATACAAACGATTTCTTTAACGCGGTCAATACTTTCGACGCGGTCGATTCTGGTGGACAAGTATGCGAGACCTCCTTGACTTCGATTTGTTCGGCTCAGATAAGTGAGGGTTCACTTTAAACATTGCTTGTAAACTTTTATGTCTTGTTTGCAAAACCCATGACCTATCAAATTAACTGAATACTTCCACTACTTCCAAGACCAAAATTAAGTAAAAAAGAGCATCTGTTACATCCAACATAATTATAGTGCAAATACATACGTTCTGCTGGGAAAAAGATAGGAACACATCCACAAACAGCCTTTAACTTTTCAACTTTCTTAAATGCCATGCAATTGTGGTACGAGTACTTCTGAAACTTGCCAATTTTAATCTGAAAATGCAATTACGACTTATTAACATAATAAGACTTTTCATTACGAAGAGACGACTTGTATTACGACTTTTTCCAGAGAATTGTATGAAAATGAAAGAAACTGACGCTATACCGTCGCGTTGTCGGCGCGTCGGCATGGTTAGTTTTTAGGAATCCAGTCGATTTTAGTAGGTACTTTGTCTTGTTTGGTGGCCAATGTAATTTAAAAATAAATATTTTGGTACTAAAATATACTATGTACATTGTCTTAATCTTAAGATAGCATTGGAACACGTATTATATTTTATCCTACTTGATTAAGGAAGCTTAATTTATTATAGATAAGCAGTTGCAGGCAGGGTCACTTGCATTACAACTTCCCCGTTTCCGTCTAGGTATTATGACAAATTTAAATATACCTAGTAGTTGCCAGTTTCACAAATTATGGAAGACGGGGAAGCTGGTCCTGATTAGGAAACCGGGGCGGCCGGTGGACTCACCGTCTGGATACCGGCCGATCGTGTTGGACGACGAGGTGTGTAAGCTCTTTGTTCTGCGTTTTGCGGTGTTCCACAGGGGTCGGTACTGGGACCGCTTCTGTGGAACATGGGTTACGACTGGGTGCTGCGGGGTGCGTTGTCTGAGGGTGTCGGCGTGATGTGCTACGCCGACGTTACCTTCGTCACAGCACGGGGTGCAACGCATCAGGAGGCGGCAAGGTCCTGACCTTGACCTTAGAGTGGGCACTACCATATTAATAACTACTAGGTTTTTCTTTTCTTGTTTTTTATTTCCGCGAGATCGCGGCCGCTCCCATTTCCATTGCTGCGGGCATCTCCGGTGACCCCAGAAGGTATTTCCAGTGGCGCCCGGCGGACTTTGGCCAGCTGTGTGGCCTCTTCGGGGGTTTGGTCGGAATGAAAATCCCGCTTCGTTGGGGTTGGGTTTTATCCCGCGTCGGTGAGTGAATCTGGTTTCTTGCTGTGGGGCAAAGCCCGCAGCACGCAACCCTTCTAGCCTGCTTCTGTAAGGACGGCGGGTGGCTATCCCGCCGTCCTCAGGCCCCGATCATGGAGGTCGATGGTCCTGGGCGTAGATGAGTCTGTGGAGCATGGTTTCCAGCGAGAGGATATCCACGCCCAGACCCACTACGAGGTCCCGGCGCTGACTCGCCCACGCCGAGCACTCCACCAACGGATGCGAAACAGATAGCTACCGAAGCATCCATGCCCGGTAACGATCTGCGTCGCACGATACGTGAGGTCACCATACCGCCTCTGCAGCCACTCGTCCATGATCGGTCTTAACGCCACGATGACGGTGGTTCCCCACTTAGGTTGCTCAAGTCGCACCCTCCAAGTCTCCATGATATCCTGGCGGAGTTGGCACCGCTGGTCCTCGATTTCTCGAGTCGCAGGCCTGTGGTCCCATTCCAATGACGCGCGAAACAATGAGTCGAGAGCGCGACTGATGCCCCCGTCACTTTAGGGACCAAACTTCGGAAATGTGGTCCGAAGTTCCATCGGCTATCAAGTACGATCCCTAGGTGGGAACACCCAAATACTCCGAAAAACTTTATTCCGAATTTCGATGTTCCGATTTTCAAAAGTCCGAATTTCATAATACCTAAGAATTGTAATGTCTATTATTAAAAATCACGAAACTTATTTTACCGAAACTCATTAATGCGATTTGTTAGTTTTCCGATTTTCATACGTTCGAAGAGTTAAATGCTCGAAGGGTTCTCGGTCCGAAACACGACATTCCGATTTTCAATACTTCGAATAAACTAAGTCAACATGTTTGTTCTACAGAATTTAGTGACAGAAAGAAATCGCTGCAGAACCAACTTCACGCAGTCTGGTCTGGGAATCTGGAATGGGTAGAAGTGGGTTAGGTTAGGTTAAAACTGTGACCACAACAGAGCGCGAGCCAAGTGAGCGAGCGAAGCGAGCGTGCCGCGGCAGCGGCCGGCGAAGCGCCGGAATTGATCTGTATTATATAAAAAAAATGAGAAAAATACTTTGGCATGTAACCAGGGAAACAAAATATTTTTATTCGTAACAAAATATTTTTATTCAAAAGTAAACAATCAAAGTTTTAAATGAGAACCATTTGTTATTCGATCTATTGAGGCTCGGTATTTTGAGAGTAGTAATTATAAACGTTAGGAATATTGAAATTTAGGAATTATAAAAATAGGAATAATGATCAATCGGAGTTGTTATATTCGGAATTTTGAACCAGTCAGAATTATAAAAATCGGTATTTTGAAATTCGTATTTGTGACTGACGAAATAAAGTTATTCGTATTTATGTAATGTATCCTCCCTAGGTACTTCATCGAGGGTTTGATGCCGATGCTAACGCCTCCTACAGTTATGCTGGAACCTTCAGGTGGACCGTTCCGAGGAAACAGAGAACCTCGGACTTGTGCAAGGCCACCTCCAGTCCCAGCCGCCGTATCCGACCCACGACTTGAGCAACACCCGTCGTGACCTTGAGCCGCACACGTAGTGCTCACTCTAATATATGGGGCACACTAAAAGTTTTGCACTTCAAGCTAATCGGAAGTATTTGAATTTCGAATGTTATATTTGTTTAAACGTTGCAACCTTCTATAAAAAAACAATTGGCGGGAAATCATTTGTCAATTGTTTTTGATCACGCATCAAAGTTCTACGTATGCAACGAAAATGGAATTAAGTCGAAAAGATTTTAGAGCGATGATTTTTATGATTTTAAAAGTTCTCTCTCTCCGCAAGACTGTGCCGCTCGTCTTCAAAATGCTTTTGGGAGAGAAGCACCTTGTCTGAGCACCGTGAGGCGATGGTTTGCTGAATTTGAGAGAGGTCGAGTTTCTTTACATGACGAATTTCGTGAAGGGCGGCCTTCAACTGCCGTCAACGGAAATAATGTGGCTACTGATAAGCCGTTAATTGAAGAAAACCCGCGGATTACCTATGAGACAATTTGAGGACTCTTTGGAATTAGTATGAGTCTAATCCAGAAAATTTTACACGATGAATTGAAAGTTCGGAAACTTTGTGGTCGTTGGATCCCTCATGAACTGACAGCGGAGCAGAAGCGGGCTCGCGTGGAATGGTGCTCACAGATGCTACTGAAGTACGACCACGGACTTTCTAATGCTGTTTATGACATTGTCACAGGAGACGAAACGTGGATTTATTGTTTTGAACCCGAAAAAAAACAGCAATCTTGTGAATGGGTGTTTGAAAATGAGAACAAGCCAACACAAGTGAGGCAGGTGAGAAACGTTGGTTGAGCTCCTTATAAATAAGCAGCTCATGCAATACGTAGAGGATCACTCGCTAATCAATGATCGACAATACGGCTTCAGGCCAAAATGATCAACGGGTGAACTTCTGGCATTCGTAACGCATGTCTGGGGTGGGGCTATGGAAAGGCACGGCGAGTCCTTGGCAATTAGCCTGGACAACGCCAAAGCCTTCGATAGGGTCTGGCATGCTTCGCTCCTTTCCAAGCTTCCGGCATATGGTCTACCTCCTCAACTGTGCAGCAGGATTGTTAGCTTTTTAAACGAGCTCCGAGTGCGGGTCCTCTGCGATGGCCAGGCTTCTCGCTTCTTGCAAGTGAATGCCGGGGTACCGCAGGGGTCCGTACTATCACCAACTCTCTTTCTTCTGCATATCAATGATATGCTATCCCTCGGGAACATTCATTGCTATGCAGATGATAGCACACTGCACGGGAGTTACTCGGTTCGTCCGACGGCGGGGCGATCTGAGATTGAGGAGGAGAGACGACGACTCGTGGCTGATCTCGACCGTAACCTCGTCAGTATCTCTCAATGGGGTACCGAGAACCTGGTCGAGTTCAATGCTCGCAAAACACAGTCGTGTGCATTTACTGCGAAGAAATCCCCTTTCCTTCCCCTACCCTCTCTTCAGAATGCATTATTACCAATGAAGGACAACCTTGATATCCTTGGCATAGACGTTCGTCGAGAGCTCAATAATAAAAACTACATCGAAAGATGTATAGGGCTAGCTTCGCGGAAACTAGGAATACTGAATAAGGTAAAGAGATCCTTTACACCGGACCAGAGGTGTCTGCTGTACAGGACGCAGATTAGACCCTGCGTCGAATACTGCTCTCACCTCTGGGACGGCTCCGCGAAGTATCTGCTGGACGCTCTCGACGCTATGCAGCGACGGGCTATCCGTATTATAGATTGTCCGGAGGTAACGGGAAGCCTTGAGCCGCTAGTTCAGCGCCGAACAATAGCTTCCTTGGCCGCATTCTACCGTATTTACCACGGCGAGTGTTCTGAAGAGCTCTTCAATCTGATCCCACCCTCTTCCTTCCGATCCCGAACGACTCGTGCCGGGCAGAGATGCCACTCCCACACAGTGGATAGCATGTTCGCGAGAACCGAACGTTTAAAAACGTTCGTTTCTCTGCCGAACGATAGTGGCCTGGAACGCCCTGCCTGTGCACGTGTTTCCTCCCACATATAATCCTGGGTTCTTTAAGCGGAGCGTGAAGAGGCACATCACTAGGTCGTCAAGTTGAGGGCCACTCTCTACAGTATTACGTGCTGTGAGAGTGGCCCACAATCGCTAGACGTCGTCACGACTTACCACCAGGCGGGCGGCGTCAATTTGGCGAACCAAAAATAAAAAAAAATAAAAAAATAAAAAATGATCGCGTTTTTTTCTCAGCTACGGGTCCCATCTGTACAATTCCACTTGAAGATCAAAAGAGTGTTAATGCCGAGTGGTATTCTACCATTTGTTTACCCAGGGTGTAAGAAAAAGTTCGCGAAAGACGGCCCAAAAGCCGCGTTCTCCTACATCATGACAACGCTTCTTCACACACGGCCAACAAAACAAAGTCATTTTTAGCTTCCGAAAAAGTACAACTCGTCACCCAACCTGTGCATAGCCCCGACCTCACCCTGTGATTTCTGTATTTTCCCAAAAATCAAAGATTTGATGAGAGGTTGCACTTTTACCAACTCCGAAGAGGCAGTGATAGCGTTCAATCAGCACGTAGAAAACATGCCTTCAGATCTGTGGTCCTCCTGTTTTAAAAAATGGTTCCATCGCATGAAAAAATTTTTAAAATGTAAAGGAGAGTATTTTGAAAAGCAATAATCATAATATTTTTGTTTTAACATGTTGTTTTTTTAAGTTACGCAAAATTTATAGTGTGACCTACGTATACATATATATTAGAATTCCTTACCCAGGCCTATTACTAGACTCCGCTATGTGTCTGTTATCAGTGTCAGAACGTAACATATTATATTATAATATGTATCTTATCAAAATATAATTACAGATAACTTTTGTATTTGGGGCTATGTTTTTTACTTGCAGCTTGTAACTAATGCACTTAATGTCTATATATAATAACCTTTCATTTGACAAGTTTCATTAAAAAGACAGCTCTTTGCAGGATTTCACGGTCGGATCTTAGTCTATAAATTCCAGTTATGTTACATAGATAAAAAAAAATTGTTATGACATACCCAGGTGTAAATAGATATGATTGACGACAATAATCACAATAATAGTTAATTATGTTCCATTTACAGGTCGTTTGATTAAAATAGATAATTTATAATCTAATCTTATTTGTGATTTTCTTACAAAGACAATTTGCCTCCAAAATTATCGGTGCTACCAAGAGGGCCTATCTATAGTGGAAATTTTGGTCGTACGATATCGTAGCCATTCTGTCGGGTGTCAAAATTTGACGTCCGGCAGAATTACTCGAAAATAACAATTTTTTTCCGTTTTATGAAATATTTATTATCATATTTTGGCCAATTTATACGACGTCCGCAAAAACTATAGCCTAATTGGTATTCTCATATATGAACTACATTATAGTCGAGTTTCATTAAAACCTGTCGGGTAGTTTTCGTAAAGAAGAATCCAGATATACAAACATCTAAACATACAAACTTTCTCCTTTATTGACTGAGGGAGCGAAGCGACCGAAGTCTCCGTTTTGACTTGCAGACTGCGGAGAATTTCTTTCGTCTGTACCTACCTCTACATCTCTACATCTCTACATCTACGGGTTCTGTCAGATCATGTTTGCGGCCGTATTTATCAACCGATTTTCATGAAATTACACACACATTCCTTGCTTACAATGAATAACATGTGAATAATATTTTTTGGATTGCATGAAAAATGAAAGAGTAATAAAGAAAATTGAAAAATACATTCTGCTCGATTTGTCTCTTTTGCCGGTCCCATCATGCCCTTCGTTTCATCTCTCTGCGGTTGGTGAGGATGACGTCCAAAAATCTCTTTTAGCCATCACTTCCTCTGCTGTTGGGAACGATCAGCTGTGTTCTAAAATGTTTTCTCCTATTCTCAAAGAATCAATCAAAGAATCAATTTCATTTATTCAGTTTAGGCACATAAAGAGCACATATGAATGTCAAAATTTTACAATTTTGTCAAGTAATATTATAAAAATACTAAATTAAGTAAGTACATAAATAACCATTAGAAAATGATTCTTTCGCTGGTTCGGTAATTTGGTTCTCCTGAGAAGAGACCAGCAAGAAACTCAGGTAGATTATCCATTTTCTTTTTTAATATTGTTTTGTTTACATTGTTACAATTCTCCCGTCCGTAATCCCCATTTTAACTCATATCTTTAATTTCTCCCTTTCCTCCGGCTGTTTTTCTAGTGCTTGGAAACAGGCACAAGTTATTCCACTACCTAAAACATCAAACCCTTCTCTCCCGTCCCAATTTCGTCCTATATCCATGCTACCATTCCTATCCAAAGTCCTTGAACATATGGTACATCGCCAGTTGACTAGTTACCTGACACGGAATAATCTCCTTAGTCCCTTTCAATCTGGGTTTAGGACAGGTCACAGCACTGTGACGGCACTTCTTAAGGTGACCGACGACATACGATGGGCCATGGAGAATAGATCTCTTACGGTATTGGTGCTACTGGACTTCAGTAGTGCCTTTAACTCGGTAGACTTTGACGTTCTCCTTGGTATCCTTAAGTCGTTGAATTGTTCCATGGAAGCTGTGACCTGGTTTAAATCCTATCTTCAGGGCCGCTCGCAGTGTGTTCGCTACAATGACGCTCAGTCTGACTGGTGCAATCTCGCTGCGGGCGTGCCCCAAGGTGGCGTACTCTCTCCTCTTTTGTTCTCCATTTTTATCAACTCCGCAGTTAGAGTCATTTCTTCCAACTTCCATCTGTATGCAGACGACCTACAGCTGTATAGGCACTTTACCCTTAAAGAGTATCGGACTGCCATCGCTGTCATAAATCATGACCTGAGTGCCATCAGCCTATGGGCAAGGTCATACGGCCTCCACATAAATCCCACTAAATCTCAGGCCATGGTAATTGGCAGTCGGCAGATGTTGGCAGGGCTGGATATGGCATCTCTTGCAGCTATCGTGCTGGATGATATCCCTATCAAATACACCAATGCCGCTAAGAACTTGGGAGTTATTAGCGACAACAACTTGTCCTGGGGCTCTCATATTAACGAGGTCAGCAAGAAGGTCCACTTCACCTTTCATACACTTAAATGTCTCCAGAGTTTCTTGCCCCACGATACTAAAATCTCGCTGACCCAAGCACTAATCGTGCCGATCTTGGACTACGCGGACGCTTGCTGCCTGGATGCTACAGAGGAGCTCTTAAACAAACTTAAGTGGTTGCAAAACTTAGGTATCCGATTTATTTTTAACTTACGTAAGTATGATCACGTCTCAAAATTTCGCAAGGAACTCAAGTGGCTCCCAATCCGCCTTCGTAGAAATACTCGGTT
This sequence comes from Nudaria mundana, assembly GCA_963556515.1. NCBI lineage: Eukaryota > Metazoa > Arthropoda > Insecta > Lepidoptera > Erebidae > Nudaria > Nudaria mundana. The sequence goes on from OY748286.1 coordinate 10,216,634, forward strand.
ATTATGTCTCCTCTTCAATGTCCTACACAATCCCTCATATCCTTCCTACCTGCGGGAGCGGTTCACACTGATGCGTGCATCAGATGAATCGTGCCGGCCTCACCTCTCCTACCGCCTTAATCGTCAGACTGTGGAACGCTCTTCCCACCGATATAAGGAACTGCAGAACTGTGTCTGGCTTCAAGAAGAGAGTTAAGGAATGTATGTTTATATAACTTTTTATGTATGTATTTGTGTATTTATGTAGTTATAGTTTATGTAAGTTTATTAACCTGCACACACATCAGGACCTGTTTGCATCACGATCTCCTCTCTTAGGCCCACTGGAAGAGATCTCTTAAGAGATAAGTGGCGCTATTGTATACATGTTTAGTTTGTATCCATTTACTGTTTTATTTAATGTGTGTATACAAAAATAAAAAAATAAATTAATAAATACATTTTCTAAACAAAGCTTCCGAAGTCTACGTTTCACAGAACCACTAGTAATATTAGTTCGATTTGTCACCAGCGAAGAATTTATTATAAACATTGATATAAAATCGCCCACTGAAGATACCACCATTTGGATTCCATCTATTGTAGGTGTAGGTGGTCGACCGCGGATGACACAGAAGACCAGTCTAAAATAGTGGAAATTCCAGTGCCCACAAAACGTTTCTCTGACAAATCTTTCACCATTAATGCAGTTCGCCTGTGAAGTGTGTAGCGGTAGGGTATCCATTATACGAGTACACGCATTATTTCTTATCTTTCTGTACAAAGTTTACCTGGAAGAGATCACTTCTTAGCAATAAAGCTGCCCTTTGTACAAGAATTTTACAAACAGACAGACATCACGTCTATATCCCCGAAGGGGTAGGCAGAGGTGCATTACACACACACTATGTTAGTAATTTTGTTAGTCCCACGTAGCGCTCATGCACACAACGGCAACGCCGCCGCCGCCTCCGCATCGCGTTCGCGTCGCGTATCTGTACACACGACGCTCCTCCGCGCCGCGCACCACATCGCCTCCGCACCGCACACCGCGCAGCCACCGCGTGGCAAGGAGGCGGCGCGGAAGTATTTTTATACCATTGCCCCTCGAAAAAGTGAACTTTATTCATCGATAACAGTGAATACTAGGTATGCAATGCATTCTGCTGTTGCAATAATTGAGCTGAGTTTGTCGATCCGGGTCGAACTCCTAAACGACTGGACCGATCTTTATGAATTCAGATATAGGCACTCACGGTGATGGTCACTATGACCGTGCCAAATTTCAAAAACATCGGTCCAGTCGTTTAGGTGGAGTTCGATCACGAACGAAATACACGAATCGTCTAAGAAAGAGCTTCGTAAACTCCGCTCAAAAACGCTCATTTACTCACAAGTGAATAATGACATTTGAATTTGGAACGAGCTTCAATAGACGAATTAAGTATACTACAAAAAAAAAGATTTATTTTGGTTCTCTTCAAAACCTAACAATAGCAGTCGAGTTAAACTTACCTCACCATCATAATAGCATTGTCTTTCCTCAGGACTAAAATCTCTTACTCCAGAAGTAGCATAAGTCCACTCAGGTGACAAGGCTATTAAAACTTCTGTGGAAGGGATCACCATACGCACAGGTGAATCCTGGTCTGGAACATTGTATGCGTTATCGATTATGACCTGCAGATTAACAATTATGTGAGAATACACTTAAGTGACTATTAAATAGTATACGGCTCCATCCCGAATGATGATATCACCTGGGTGCAGAAAGTGGAATGAGCCGAGCCACTTACTATACTTGACTGTAGGATAAAGTTGGTAGTGGGATTATTATACCAATGAAACTCTGTTTAAGCCAACAGGTAGATATGGAAGAAACGCGTATGTGAAAACCGTCGATAAGATTAACTTTCTTAGGAGTCAGTCGGGTAAAAAGTATAAGTAAGTAATCTATTTCAGACCCAAATATGTTTATTTGTTCATTTACGCATTTCCATATTGCGTAAAAAGGTATATTATTATTTATCAGCCATTATATCCTGATAAAATCTTAAAGATATGCTTTTGCTGAGATATTTTTGATTACTTTTATCTTCGCTCGTTAAAATGTACTTGATGTTCTGATATACAAATATTAGTGTATTTTCTAGCTTGTTATTCAAGTGTTGGATATTGCATTTTCTGATAAAGACATTATTTTATTATACCTACTTATATACATACGGATATCATTTTAATTTTACTTACTTTACTTGAAATAAATTAATTTGAATTGATTTGAATTGAATTGAATTATACGTTGCATATCTTCGTCAGCTTATTTTATTTCATTATTCAACTATTTACTAGGTATGCAATGCATGCTGCTAATTGCAAATGTTGAGCGGAGCAAATGTTTTTATTACATATCAGAATCAGAATCGAACACTTAAATTAATTAATCGAAAAGAAAAAAAAAACTATTTTCATTGTTGACGCACGTGTTTCCATGGCAACCATTAAATCATCTGATCTGGTTTTGCGGTGATTATTCCTCGGTGGTGCATCCGATTTCAAAAATCGTTTTTCCGAACCCACCAACTGCATGTCTTACACGCGCGTGCCAATTTTGGAATTTCTAGCTAAATGTTAGAGAACTTTTTCGTCGATGTCCAGGAAATTTTCGGTGATTATTCCTCCGTGGTCAGCTCTATTTTCATGATTTCAGATATATGCACTCCCGGGTATGATGTCGACCAGCATGCCAAATTTGGTCAAAATCGGTCGAGCCGTTTCGGAGGAGTAGACGCACAAACGATTTACACTTGTCGCCTAAGATTGAGCTCCGCTTCACTCCGCTCAATAAACTAGGTGTGCACGGCGGGTCGCGGTGCAAAATTGAGCTGAAGCGAGACTTACTAATTTTTTTTTTAATTTAATTTTTTTTTAATTTCTGATTTCTTTTTGTTGAACTGATGGTCTATAATTTTGACCTCTTTTAAGGTCAAAATTATGTATGGCGCGCGCATTATGTGTAATTCTCTCGGTATAACTGTCTAAGTCCTGTTTTTCGGTGATTATTCCTCCGTGGTCACTTCGATGTTTCTGATTTCAGATATATGCACTCAAGAGCATGGTCACTGCCGCCATGCAAAGTTTGAGGAAGATCGGTTTAGCGGTTCAGGAGGAGTATTCGGTCAAATGAAAACCCTCGAGTGTAGTAATAGGAGCTTCGCTAAATATCAATAATTTTCTTCGCATAAGTCCTCAAGGAAGACCGTCTACTTATTTGATGTTAAGTTATTAAACTGTTATGCTTACAACAGCTCCTTGTGTAGCAATACTGGCGCTATAGTAATCTTCGGTGTTTGTATACAAAAGAACAGTCAATGCTGTCTGGTAACCACACGACGCCACTCGATGAACAGAAGGTACATGGGTCGGTTGTACATGATTGCTATTAACAATGAGATGGCTGTTACATAAAAAAAGCAAAAACACAGGGTTACTGGTAATTCGATGTCATCCGGGCAGGGGGAGGGTGAATGTAGCAAATTAAACCTCCCAATGTATAGCTGAAAGTTAACGGTTTTCGAGATATCAAATAAAAAAATATCAAATGAAAATGGGTTTCCAAAAATACCCCGAATTAGTATTTGTGATCCAGTAAAAATAATCTGACCATTGGGGAGGTCATTCACACATCTTTTTATTTGTAGGGATGCTATAAACACACCTCGATGAGCCGTATGATATTCCAAAACATGTTAAATGTGAATGTAGTGCCTATTATTATTTTTTTTTAATTTAATTTTAATTTAAAGAACATTTAGATTTTAAACCCAAAAAAATATTTTTGGGATTAAAATCTAAATGTTTTACAATATAAAAAAAATGTATTACGCTGGCCGTACAAATTATAAGAAAAACTTCCTTAGTTCATAGGCTTTCTTAAAAGATATATTAGTAGAATGAAACAAAGTGAATATCCTTACCTAATCAAAATTTTACCCTCTCAGGTACCGATTTCCTAACGAGGTCGCTAAAGAAAACACCTGTACTGTGCCTACGCAAAATAATTTTACTTTTAAACTCTTGTTCTGAGCTTACGGTGGTTTTCTTATAACTTATGCCTACGTCATACAAAGATCTCAAGTTCCAGGATTCTGCGATTAGCGGTTTAGGCTGGACGTTGATCCGTCAGTCATAATCCGGAAAGTAAGCAAACTCAGAGGAACTATCGCCTGTAGTTTTGTAATTTAGTACAGTTATACCTTGTATCTAGATGAACATACTACAAGTCCTGAAGCGTAGACGCTGTGCTAAAATTGTTATTTAAGTTCAAGAGTCGACGTATATGGTATTTTGATGAATTAAAAAGTATGGAACATAATTGTAGATTATTATCTACAACTACAAAGCTGTCCCGGCGAACTTCGTACCGCCCGATATTTTACTTTTAAACATTCCCTGGACTTCCAGGAATATTTTAAGACCAAAATGGGCCAAATCGGTCCAGGCATTCCAGAATTTTAGCGAGACAAACGAACAGTGATTCATTTTTATTATCTACAATAATAAACACTTAATTTAATTCCTAAGTATTACCACTACCAACATATCGCGGTTCCAAAATGTCTAACGAGTCCTATTTTACACACTATGGTGCTCCGCTCCTATTGGTTGTAGCTTGATGTTATATAGCCTATGTTATTTTTTAAGAATGTAGCTTTATATTTAGTAAAGAATGTTTAAATTAGGTATTTAAAAATATAGATTTTATATGCCCGAGCGTATTTGACGTCTCAGTCTACGAATCTCCTGTGAAAACCATTGCCTTATTATCCGTATAAGTAATAATTCGGCTGTTAGTCAGCTCAAGTCGACACAGATCATTAGTGAGGAAGAGTGTGGGTCCCAGGATACTGCCCTGCGGCACTCCAATATTTATAGGGAGTTCATAACTTTGCACATCGTTAAGCTGGACGAATGTCATATACCATTGGGTGAATCGTTTTATAGATATATCATTCGATAGAGCTCGCTTTTACGATTCAAATGATTTAAAAAAACTCGATTTGCTAAAAAAAATAAGTGGATGGAGGTACATAAATATTATATTCACGGGTTTTACAAATCTTAGATTTTGCGTTTTTGTCCCACATACATGCGCTTCGCACATCAGCATCATAGAAACATTCACAGCTTTTGGAAATGGTTGACACAATCATCCATAACACCCTCAGTCAAATTTGAAATGTGGCCTGCGCCTAGCTCCTGACTTTCCTACCAATTCGCATGGGTAGGCTCAGTGTCCGCAAAATTACTGATATTAGCCTACCGGCGTTCCTGTTATCGGTTCACAGGACTGAAGACTATTGCAATTCAACGCTACTCGTATTTATGTATACTAAGTAAGTACTTAGTACATTTTTCCCAAGAAACTGATTTATTTATATTTCTTATTTCTTCACCAATGCCTACCACCTCTTTCTTAAATTCTGTTTCTTCTACTTTGTCCATATAATCGAAATATTGACTTCTCATCCGACCATATTGGGCAGAAAGCTGTATTACCGGTGCTACCCAAATCTGTCAGTAGGATCGCATGAAGGCCAATAACAGCAGCTCGCCTAGAACATTGTCATGACAATGTATCAACTAAAATTACAAATATTGACATTTACCGAGAAGATACGGATATTCTCTATGAGTCATTATTTACAACAATCAAATCGGAGTTCAACAACACATTTAAACGAAAAACGTTTTATAAAAATAATAGACGTGTCTTTTTGTGATCTGGCTACCAGTAGAATTTAAAAAAAGTAGAGTTCTTTAGAAAAGTTAATGGTGGTCCAAAATTGTTACGGTCACGTTGTGAATAGAAGTGTGTGAACAGAAGTGGCCACTGTAGATAATGGCTCGTATCATGGTCTCTGGCAAGAGAGAGTCTATGCCCAGAGCCACGACGAGGCCCCAGCGTTGACTCGCCCACGCTGAGCATCATTAAAAAAGTTACTTAAATGTTTTTCTGACAATCTTAGACAACAATGGATAAATATAGGGCCCTGTCTAAAATAGTTATTGAAAAGGATTATTACAGTATCATCGACCGTTATCAAACTGATATGTATCATATCACCTAATTATTTATATGACGCTTATTCTTTGATGGATTTGATAGCTATTTTCATCCGCTTAGTTTCAGTACTGTTTAATTGATGTGTCGCATTAAACGCTAACCCAACGGAATAATTCGCATTAAATTATTCCGTAGGGTTAGCGAAAAACATTTAAGATACTAGGAAATCCTGACGAAAACCAGTTGTAATGCAATCATCAGAATTTAACTAATTTCCAAAAATACGTCCATTGCTAAAAGCAAACAAAAATACGACAAAATGAAAAATTGCTATGTCACAGATAATTTAATTTTAGAACGATAAAACATATAGTATGACAAAATTGTCATCATCTCAACATTAAACACAGGCTTTAATTCTCAAAATTGATCCAATAAAACACAATAAGATTATTTTCAGAATTCTCCCAAGATCAACATCAACACAATAAATCGTGTAGAAAATTGTAAGGAATACCACACTACGACGTCATTGCCAAATGAGCAACCTATGAAATTAAATCGATGATAAAAATTAATTTGAGCAAGATATTACATACGAAGCCATTTTATAATGCTCTATTGAGCGTAGCGAGCGGAGCTCCTTATCAGGTGACTCCAATGCAACTCGATGTGAAATTGTTTCTCGACAACTACCAACCGATTTTCATGATTTTTTCACTCAATAATCAAGCATTCTCAGGAGCAGGTTTTGTTCAAGACCGAATTTATTTTTTTGTGGGTCCTAAATCAAAATTCGGTCTCGAACCAAACCTGCTCCTTATAGATTGATGAATGCCTTAATAGAAATAGTCGCTTCGCTCAATTAGATGCTGCCGCGCAGTACCACGGCAGCGACCGCAGCTTAGGAGCAGGGAAAAATTTAAAAGCACATCAAAAACCTTATCGCCTCTCAATTTATAAGCATCAGATAAACAGCAAATAAATTATTTCTCTGCAAAAAAAAAAACAATTTCTTAACAATCATAGTATGTACTACAAATAATTATAACATACACCGTGAAAGTACAGTACGATTATTGCAACTTTGGAGCTCGGGATGTGTCATTCGTTAATTCGTTATAAAATAAGCAATTAAAACTTATTATAAACTAGCTGTTGCCCGCAGCTCCACATGCGTGTTACTTTAGATCTACATATTTTGTATTTATGAACCGATTGAAAACCAAACCTTAAATGTTAAGTTGAATAAACCACAACGCATTACTGAAAACCGCAAATTCAAATCAAAAATTCAAATCGGTTAAGCCGTTTCTGAGATTAGCGTGTTCAAACATTCAGTCAAACAGACAAAAGTTCTAAAAACTATTGTTTTGGGTTTTATTGCGTTCATAGAGCCCCCCTACAACAGTTTCTCTATTTGACAGAGCGAGCGAAGTATCTCAGTTTCAAATCGGCCACGATTTGGCGTTGTTTGTCTGTATGTGTGTCAGTTCCGGTCTACAGGCCGCATTTTTCAGCCGATTTTCATGAAATTTGGCAAAAGTGTTCTTTGTTGCAAGGCGCAACTTTTGTCGAAGGGATTTTTCGATTGGGGGGGAAATGCGGGAGAAATGGGGAAATAACGAAATTCCGGTCTACAGGCCGCATTTTTCAGCCAATTTTCATGAAACTTGGTACAAGTGTTCTTTGTTGCAAGACGCAACTTTTGTCGAAGGGATTTTTCGATTGGGGGGAAAATGGGGGAGAAATGGGGAAATAACGAAAATATCGCGAGGTCTAACTGTTCGCAGAACTACTAGTATATTCTCTATTATACCATACAAATTCATCTTAAGATACGAAAATATGAAATATTATTTATTATCTTCGTCGTGTGTGATAGTCCAATGAATTGTATGGCGAGCGATATTGTATCTTAAGATAAAATATTATAGTATCTTAGCCGTGTGCAGCGCCCCTTAGTGAACTCCACTGCGGGTGACGTAACCTACGACAAACTTATTATTTGCAGTTGGTACGGTCATCGGGTCTAGGGATCGAACCGCAAAATTAAGTTTGTTTTTTATTTTTTATACTTTTCCGAGATAGAAAGTAAGCCAAGTAGGTGCCCAGGATTTTAAAGAATAATTATACCAAGTTTTATGGTAATCGAACCGGTACATATTGCGTGATGCCTGAAGAAACAGACAGACAGACAAAAAATTTTTAATCACATTTGTGCACCGGTTGCCCACCGTCTGGACACTAGGAAGTGTGACGTCGCTGCCTAAAAGCGGGGACGTCGTGGCGCCAGAAGACGTGGTGTAGCTTCCACCACTCAGTCTTCGCCGCTGACAGAGGAGAGGATGGACACCGCTCAATCATAAATGGCCATCTCGCTACTGCAGGCCAACGTCGGCCACAGTCTTGCGGCTCAGGATCTCCTGATGCCGTCCATGGCACAGTGGCAGGCGACCGTCGCCGTCGTCAGCGATCCGTATTTGGTCTGAATGAGGATCCGTGGGGGCAGCCTTACAAGGTTGTGAGTGAAAAACTCAAGCCTTGGGCTCCCCCTCTCACCACCTCTTTCAAGCCACCTTTTGTAGAAGAAGTGTTCAGCTTCCTCTACCCCGCGCGGGATGAGTGGGTCCCTCCACGTATGGCACCAAGCCGGGAAGTGCCAGATTACAAGGCCGTCCCCCGTATCCGACGTCAAACTGGGGGTGGCGGTCCTAAAATTAAAACTCAAGAACCGCGCCCCTGGTCCTGATGGCGTCCCTGGGCGTGTTGACGGCCTCGTCATGCCGGAAATTGAAGATGAGACGCTGTCCCTCATGTCGGAGTGTTTGGCGTCCGGAAGGGTCCTGCGACGATGAAAGACGGGGAAGCGCGTGCTGCTTCGTAAGCACGGGCGACCCCCGGAGTCGCCGTCTCGGCCTACCGCCCCATCGTTCTGCTAGACGAGATGTGCAAAATCTTCGAGCGGGTGCTCGCTGCGCGTCTCGTCGGGCATCTGGAGGGGGCGGGGCCGAATTTGAGTAGTGGCCAGTACGGCTTTCGTCGCGGGAGGTCCACCCTGGACGCCATGTTCCGACTAAGGAACGGCGTTGAGGATGCCGTTGGCCAGGGAGAGGTGGTGTTAGCTGTGTCACTCGACGTAGCCAACGCCCTCATTGCCTACGCCCAAGCCCCCGATTGATACGGCCGTGGGCGGAGGGTCAGGGCGCCCACCGTCCACGCGAATGGCCCTGAGAAGTCCCGATGAGGAGTTCCTGCCTTTTTTTTTTTTTTTTTTTATATTTAGGTCGACAAATTGACGCCACTCGCCTGATGGTAAGCTGAGGCGACGTCTGGCAATTGAGGGCGACTCTCACAGTGCACAGGAATACTATAGAGAGTGGCCCTCAACTTGACGACCCTGTAATGTGCCTCTTCACGCTTCGCTTAAAGAGCCCAGGGTTATATGTTGGAGGAAACACGTGCGCAGGCAGGGCGTTCCAAGCCACCATCGTTCGGCAGAGAAACGATCGTTTAAAACGCTCGGTTCTCGCGAAGACGGTTTCCACGGTATGAGGGTGACATCTCTGCCCGGCACGCGTTGTTCGGTATTGGAAGGGAGAGGGTGGGATCAGGTTGAAGAGCTCTTCAGAACACTCACCGTGGTAAATACGGTAGAACGCGGCCAAGGAAGCAATTGTTCGGCGCTGGGCTAGCGGCTCAAGGCTTCCCGTTACCTCCTGTCCGGAGGTCTATAATGCGAACAGCGCGTCGCTGCATAGCGTCGAGTGCGTCCAGCAAATACTTCGCGGAGCCGTCCTAGAGGTGAGAGCAGTATTCAACGCAGGGTCTAATCTGCGTTTTGTACAGCAGACACCTCTGGTGCGGTGTAAAGGATCGCTTTACCTTGTTCAGTATTCCTAGTTTCCGCGAAGCTAGCCCAATACATCTCTCAATGTATTTTGTGTTATTGAGCTCTCGACGAACGTCTATGCCAAGGATGTCTAGATTGTCCTTCATTGGTAATATTGCATTCTGAAGAGTGGGTAGGGGAAGGAAAGGGGATTTTTTCGCTGTAAATGCACACGCCTGTGTTTTGTGGGCATTGAACTCGACCAAGTTCTCGGCACCCCATTGGGAGATACTGTCGAGGTTTCGGTCGAGATCACCCACGAGATGTCGTCTCTCCTCCTCTATCACAGATCGCCCCGCCGTCGGACGAACCGAGTAACTTCCGTGCAATGTACTGTCATCTGCATAGCAATGAATGTTCCCGAGGGAAAGCATATCATTGATATGCAGAAGAAAGAGAGTTGGTGACAGTACGGACCCCTGCGGTACCCCAGCATTCACTTGCAAAAAGCGAGAAGCCTGGCCACCGCAGAGGACCCGCACTCGGCGCTCGTTTAAAAAACTGGCAATCCAGCTGCACAGTTGAGGAGGTAGACCATATGCCGGAAGCTTGGAAAGGAGCGAAGCATGCCAGACCCTATCGAAAGCTTTGGCGATGTCCAGGCTAATAGCCAAGGACTCGCCGAACTTTTCCATCGTTTTATCCTGAAGCCATATTGCCGATCATTGATTAGCGAGTGATCCTCCAGGTATCGCATGAGCTGCTTATTAATAAGAAGCTCGAGCACCTTGCAAATGACTGAGGTGACAGCTATGGGTCGATAGTTGCCTGGATCGGATCGATCCCCTTTCTTGGGGATCGGTTGTACGTTCGCCTGCTTCCAGGCCTCCGGCACGAGGCCTGTAGAGTATGACAGGCGGTACAGACGCGTTAATACTGGAGACAACTCAGCAGCACATTTTCGTTGCACCACCGCCGGAATGCCGTCAGGGCCACTGGCTTTCCGCGTGTCGAGTGACCGCAGCACTGCCCGTACATCACATTGCCTGATAACAATATCAGGCATAGTGTGGCCACAGTTGGCGATGGCGGGGGGCTGCAGGCCACGGTCATCGACCCGGGAATTAGCCGCAAAGAGGTCTGCGAGCATGTCCGCCTTCTCTTGGGCTTTGTGAGCCAGTGATCCATCAGGAAAACGCAGTGGTGGCAGCGAGGGTTGACAAAAATTTGACTGTACGGCTTTGGCCAGTTGCCAGTATCCACGGCTGCCCGTGGGATGGGATGTGAGCTCCTGACCAAGCCGCGCGACGCGCTGGGCATCCGCTCTCTTGAAGGCACTCTTGCTGAACCTAGTGGCCCGATTGTACGCTGCTTTGAGGCGGTTCACGTTCGGGTCACGTGCCGCCCGAGCCCTGACCCAGGCGCGATATGCCGACTGTTTTTTCTGTACAGCCTCGGCACATTCACGCCCGAACCAGGGGCGAGCTTTGCGGATGCTGGCGACATCAGTGAAAGGGATATAATATTCTATCCCTAGACTGATCTCGCCAGCAATGGCAGCAGCGCTATCCGAAGGCGCCTTCCCTACAAAGCAGCGCTGGCTCCACGGGACGGACGCAAAGTAATCGCGGAGACCGTCCCAGTCTGCCGACGAGTAGTGCCATAGTCGTCGAGTCATTTGTTCAGCACGAGCAGGCGGTGGCACTTGGAAGCTGGCGTGCACCACACAGTGGTCGGATGTGCCCAGTGGGGCGCGTACCGACACACTGTACTCGGCTGGGCGACTCGTCAGCAGTAGATCCAGCAAGGCGGGCGTGTGGTCTGACCTGTCAGGTATCCGGGTGATCCCCCGTACCATCTGGGTCAGCCCGTGGGAGAGAGCGAATGCATGGGCGGTTCGTCCCGCATGATCGGTCCTAAGGGACCCCAGCCACTCAACGTGATGACCGTTAAAGTCCCCCAGGAAAACCAGGTCAGCGTTCGGGAACCGCACCTGCCTGTAGATCTGGCTCATGGAGCCATGATCCACGTGCAGCCAAAGGACGGAGTAGGAGGGGTTCTCCAGACAGCGCAACCGGCGGCAGCAAGCATCCGCCCTAACGAACACGCACACCCCGGCTTTATCGCGGAATTGTTCCTCAATGATATAGCCCGGGTTACAGAGGTACGACGTGTCGTCAGGGCGGCGTATCTGTGTCTCCGTTAGGAACATCACAGAAGGCCGTGCCGACTCCAGGTGATGGTGGACGGTATCGAGGTTTGCATGGAGTCCGCGGATATTCGCGAACTCCACCTCAAACGAAGTCAACTTTGTGGGGTTTCTAGGGGCCGCTGTGTACCGTCTATTCTCTTGTTGCACTGTCATTGTGAAATATGGGGAAGCGTGAAGACAGGGCGATATTTGGTGCGGCAGTAAGTGACAAAGTGCAGAGGCTAGCTTCGTCTAGAACCGTGTGGTTAGGTCGGAGCCGACCCGCCGGACGGAAGGGCTCCCAAACCCCCCTGATGCAAGGCCGCCGCTATCCCACACCGGTTACCACCCGGAGCGGCGACCCCACAACAGGATTATGCGCAACATGTGGAGCAGCCTACTGGGGTGGTTGGTCCCAGGCGGGCCCCATGACTATGTTGCGGGCGGCCGCGGCAACGCCGTTGCTAAGGGTCTCCCTGGACGGCGAATCGACCCACACCACCCACACTAGACTCCGCTTCGCCCCCACTGGACCCCTGCCTGCCGCACCATACACCGCCCCGGGCCCGGCAGTGCAGCTGCTGAACCCCTAACGCAACCCAGCCTGGGCTGGGTTACTTGGGGGGCTTTAGCACAGCTGCACGGTGGTACCCCCCCGGACCAACACTGTTGTACCACCTGGTATCCACGTAGGGGCCAAAGCCACCACATGGGTACCGTAATATACGAACCTCGTCCGTTAATCAGCAGGTGCGCCACTAGCAGGTGAGGTCGCTGGGGCCCGATAGATGTAAGAAGGGCCCCTTTGCACCCAAAAGAAGGGCCCCTTTGCACCCCACGTCCTAGTCCGGCCCGTTTTCCATCCTAGGGCCGTGAGCCCCACACAAAGCCGTCCCGCTCCCCCCCTCCGCAGCGGGACGGTGAAGTGCCTAAAAGCTACAACGACCACGTAAAAAATAAACCTGTCCAAGGCGGATTAACCTAAGACCATTTATTTCTACGTATTTAACCCTAGAAAGATAATCATATTTTAATGTACGTAAAAGATAATCTGCGTAAAAATTACGCATGCGTTTTTAAAAATTTCCTCATTTTTTAAGTAATGCGAATCTGTCGCTGTACATTTAGGACATCTCACACGTCCTTGGGGACATTTCATGAGGCACCTGCCGTCCGGCTTGTCCTTGAGGTAACTGCCGCCCTTTTCAAAATATTTCGGTCATTCAGTGATTTTTGTATATTTCTACTAATTAAAAATGCCAAGTAAATATATGAAAATAACTGTTTAGTAAAAATATACGATATTCTTATAAAAAAAAAAGTTCTAAGATTCTAATACTTTTAGAAGGGAGTTAAAGATTTTGTTTTTTTTTAGCATAATAAATATATAAAATTGGTATGCAATACATTCTGCTGTTGCAATAATTGAGCTGAGTTTGTCGATCCGGGTCGAACTCCTAAAAGACTGGACCGATCTTTATGAATTCAGATAAATGCACTCGCGGTGATGGTCACTATGACCGTGCCAAATTTTAAAAAGATCGGTCCAGTCGTTTAGGAGGAGTTCGATAACGAACGAAATACACGAGTCTTCTAAGAAAGAGCTTCGGAAACTCCGCTCAACTAGGTATGCAATGCATGCTACTAATTGCAAATGTTGAGCGGAGCAAATTTTCTTAATATTTTTTTATGCTCTAATTTCATGATTTCATAGATATGCACTCCCGGGTATGATGTCGACCAGCATGCCAAATTTGGTCAAAATCGGTAGAGCCGTTTCGGAGGAGTTGGCACACAAACGATTTACACTTGTCTAAGATACGCTACGCTTCGCTCCGCTCAATTAATTTTGATTCATTATCCCATTTGCTTGTTAATTTATAATAACGATTAGTTTTTCAAATCGAAACTGACAGCCGTTTAAACTCAATGCGTCAATTTTACGCATGATTATCTTTTACGTATATTAAAATATGATTATCTGTCTAGTGTTAAATACCTACCGTTGCGGACCTTGGCCGTCAAAACAATAAGAGGGTACCGCACGATCTCCGGAGAGGCTGCATGTCTCCTAGCCGGGACCCCTCCAAGGGACCTGGAAGCGAGAGCCCTTGCGTCATTGTTCCAATGGCGTTCCAGAGGCGCTGGAGCGGGACCACAGGCCTACGTCTCGAGAAATCGAGGACCAGCGGTCCCAACTCCACCAGGATCTCATGGAGTCATGGAGGGTGCGACTTGAGCAACCCAGGTGGGGTACCACCATCATCACAGCGGTGAGACCGATCATGGACGATTGGCTGCAGAGGCAGCATGGTGACCTCATGGCGACGCAGATCGTTACCGGGCATGGATGCTTCGGTAGCTATCTGTTTCGCATCCATCGTGAGGTCACACCCCGGTGTCAACGCTGCGAGGTTTCCGACGACGACACCGCACTCCACACGTTGGTGGAGTGCTCAGCGTGGGCGAGTCAGCGCCGGGACCTCGTAGTGGGTCTGGGCGTGGATATCCTCTCGCTGGAAACCATGCTCCAAGCCATGGTCTCCAGCGCGAGTAGGTGGAACGCGGCCGTGTCCTTCTGCGAGCAAGTCATGCTCGCGAAGGAGGCGGCCGAGAGGGAGAGGGTGCCGCAGACTCATCTACGCCCAAGACCATCGACCTCCATGATCGGGGCCTGAGGACGGCGGAATCTACATCTAAAATACAGAAGCAGGCTAGAAGGGTTGCGTGCTGCGGGGCCTTTGCCCCATAGCACGCAACCAGATTCACTCACTGACGCGGGATAAAACCCAACCCCAATGACGCGGGATCCTCATCCCGACCAAACCACCGCAGAGACCACAGAGGTGGTCAAAGTCCGCCGGGCGCCGCTGGAAATACCTGCTTGTAACCAGAGACGCCCGGCAACGGACGTTAGAGCGGCCGCGGCCTTGGGCGGCGGAATTAAAAAAAAAAAAATTTAAATACCTACAAATGGTCTTAGGTCAATCCGACTTGGATAGGTTAGGTTAGATTTGTATTTTTAAATAAATATCTATACATCACAAACTTAAATTGTTGCTAAGATTGTATTTTGAGGTAATTATTTGCTGGACAATCAGTATTTTTGCTTGGGAAATGGATTTTTTTAGTTAAGGAAGGTTTTTTGATTAGCAGTTAAATACCACCCTTTATTAAAAAAGTAGTCTAGTGTTAAACCTCGCAATATACCATCGACAAAGTTGTGATAATGTTACATGTGCTCACCTTTTGTCTTCAACGGCAAAATAATTAAAGGTGCAACAGATACCAAGCAACGTAAAAACGGGTTTGAAAAGTTCTCCACATCGATAAACTGAATTTTTCCACATACAGTTCTGTACCAATTTGGAGCATGGGTACGCTGGTGATAACTGAAAAAAAAATTAGGTAAGTTAATAAATGGTGACATTTATTGACGCTTAAAATAATATAAATTTAACATATCTACAGTTCAATGGGCTTTATTACTAATAGCCAAACTTATAATTTGGCCATTATGACTGTTTTATGGTAAAATATTATTTTCGATATAATTAATAATGGGAGCTATTAAAAATATCTGCATTGAAACACCATTTTTCATTAAAGTATAACGGCATAACATGAATTTAAACTTATTTGAGCCTTCTACGCGGGGAATTCCCGCTTGTTTGTTTCCCGATGAACGGCCAGTGTGGCACATAGACCCGTATACGTATTTTATTCTTAAAGAATATTTTTTTGCCCTACAATCATTTTTTAACTTTAGACCTGTTAGTATGGAGTTTACAGAGGTAACGGGAAGCATTGAGCCGCTAGCTCAGCGTCGAACAATAGCTTCCTTGGCCGCATTCTACCGTATTTACCACGGCGAGAAGAGTTCTGAAGAGCTCTTCAACTGATCCCACCCTCTTCCTTCAGATCCCGAACAACGCGTGCCGGGCAGAGATGCCACTCCCACACAGTGGATAGCATGTTCGCGAGAACCGAACGTTTTAAACGTTCGTTTCTCTGCCGA
Source organism: Nudaria mundana (assembly GCA_963556515.1). Classification (NCBI taxonomy): domain Eukaryota; kingdom Metazoa; phylum Arthropoda; class Insecta; order Lepidoptera; family Erebidae; genus Nudaria; species Nudaria mundana. The sequence goes on from OY748286.1 coordinate 10,232,721, forward strand.
ACGATAGCGGTCTGGAACGCCCTGCCTTTGCACGTGTTTCCTCCCACATATAATCCTGGGTTCTTTAAGCGGAGCGTGAAGAGGCACATCAGTAGGTCGTCAAGTTGAGGGCCACACTCTATAGTATTATGTGCTGTGAGAGTGGCCCACAATCCAACAAGTGGCCTCACAACAAGTGGGTCCTAAAAGGAACATGGATAAAACAAAGATTATGTACGAAGTCCATGCTGCACCCACCGCACTATTATACTACCTACTAAACCTGCCGTAGTCCGATTAGGTAAGTCCAACTTTGAGTGATAAGTGAGTAGGCGGATCCAACCCGGCTGGGTAGCGTTCGGTAAACTACGCTACGTTTTCTCGTCCAAAATACCTCAATGTCTTATAACAATAGTGTACAAAACCAAGGTGTGTTACCAGTGATAATGTACAGTACTGGGACGTAGTGCTTCACGAAGTTATTTTTAGGAGGATCATTGTCGCTTAGCTATGGAGATAGCTATGCTTGGTATTACTCTACGTGATCGAATCAGATATGAGGATATCTGTAGAAGAACCAAAGTGGCTGACATAACCCGAAAGACCAGCCAGCTCCCAGCTTTGATTGAAAAAAAATACTATGCGCGTTTGACAAGTAACTTTAAAAGTTGGCGCATTTAATAAGAATTCTTAAATGGTATGTATATATATACACTTGCTATATTTTTTTTTTAAATGGACACAATATTTTTTTCGAGCACTCCTTATTTCGGTAATATTTTTAGTATTTACTTTAAAATTATTCTAGTGGCGCAACGGGTTATTTTCTCGCGTTATACTTAGATTCTAGATTGACAGAGATCGAAAAAATCATTTTACAAAGTGTTAGCGAGATAGATATGTAGTGTCTGTAGTCAATTTGTTTTTATTTAGTGCACACAAATATACGTCAAGATTATGAAGAGAGACAGACAATAGCGCCCATTTTCACAATTTATGGTACACATTTTTTTTTATTTAGTGCACATTAATAAAATAGCTTTATATAAGTATTACTCACGGTCCTTACTTTACTGAACATGTTTCGGTATTCGTTTTACAATAAAAATTCCTGTAAAATCACAAATAGATAGGTACATTCAAGTTTTCTTGACTGTTTTAGATTTTCAAAAACTAGATGTTTTTATTAACTTTTTGATAAATATGTGAATGGCGCTTACGATGTTTAATTTCAAGCTCGTTGATTCTATAGAAATCGAGCTCTCGCTCTCAGTACTGCGACGCTCAGTACCGCTTCGGCCCTTGCACGTAGGGCATAGAGTAAGACGTAGGGGTTGTGTCGCTTGCTACGCTAAACGCGTAAAAATTATGAGTCCAACGCACGAGTACACAATCTAATAATATAATGGGAAATAAAACTAGTAGTTCTGCGAACAGTAGACCTCGCGTTATTTTCGGGTCCCTAACATCCTTTTGGGACGTGGTCTGGTGGCTGACTTTCCATGCGCACCAACAGAGGTACCACCAAAAAAGAAAATGAGAAATGAAACAACACATCCAATTCGCTAGTTGAAACATATCCCACTCGCCCTAGCGAATTGAACATGCAAAAAAAAAACAAAGAACATCGTCTTAACGATCGTCATCGAAGTATTTCTTTAAACTTTCGCGTTTTGTACACATTATAAACTTAAGACTAACGGGTCTCTTATGTGATTATTGAGATATATACGAGCACATACCTCTTTAAAACGAAACGAAACCTCTGAAACGTCGGGTAATAAAGAGGTATGTATATATCGCAATAATCGCGAAAAAGACCCGTTGGTCTAAGTTTATAAATCGTCTTATGAGATGAGAAATAATCATTTTCTCCGCATTTCTTCCCCATTTTCCCCCCATTTCTCCCCCATTTTTCCCCCAATCGAAAAATTCCTTCGACAAAAGTTGCGCCTTGCAACAAAGAACACTTGTGCCAAATTTCATGAAAATCGTCTGAAAAATGCGGCCTGTAGACCGGAACTGATACACATACATACATACAGACAAACAACGCCAAATACCCTACTTATTTATTGACATATTTATGTACTACCTAGGTACAATAAATATGTAATATTTACTTTGATTGATTGGTGCTTCATACAACTACTTCTATTTAGCTACCAACTTATAATTTATATTATTTTAGAAAACGACGAACCGTTCAAAATTTAGAACTGGGAGCTAATGAAATATTACGGTTAGTACCTAGATGTCTATTACCTACGATAGGTATGTATATTTTATAGGTAGAGGATTTTTAGGGTTTTGTACCTAAAGAGTAAAACGGGAACCCTATTACTGAGACTTTGTTGTCCGTCCGTCCGTCCGTCCGTCCGACTTAGGCTGTTTCTCATGAACCGAGATAGTTAAATCGTACAGGGTAAATCTATGCTATTCGATCAAACTACGTACGTATCATCTTAGTATACTCGTACCTTTATTACAGGATACCTCTAAATGTTTGTAGATTATAACTATTTATGTTACGGTAGTAGATTTTAGCTTCTTCCCTACGTAAGTTAAACCATTTTATATATTTTATATTCTTATTTTTTAGCTTGGCGAATACAGAAGATCGATTCGACGTACCACAGACTGCAACAGAAAATGAATTTGAAATTGAAGTTGCCAGCCACTCTCCGATAGGCGAATTACATTTAGATGGTCGAAGTATTGTGTCCATTAATTTTTTTATGAAAAAACTCAAGGAAATTTCAATGCACAGCCGGACTTTTGGTTGCGGTCTTAAAAATGTTGTTCTTGTGTCCGAAAAAAACAAGACTTAATTCTAAGCTTAAATTTATTTGTAATATGTGTAACGCGACTTTTTTCTTTGATACCAATGAAAGAGATACAAAATGGATTTAACTAAGGCTGCAATAAGTGGAGTTATGTCAACTGGTATAGGGTTTTCGCAGTTTCAGGAATTGTGTGCAATAATGAATTTGCCTAGTCTAAATCAAAAACATTCTGATAGATTACATAGCGAGATTTGCGATGAATGGCAGAAAACTGCTGTTGATCTAATGTTAGCTGCAGGTAAACGTGAAAGGGATGCTGTTATAGAAAGAGGCAACGTGACTAAATACGGTATACCGTACATAGATGTGATTACAGATGGTTGTTGGTCCAAGCGCTCATATAAAACCAATTATTCGGGTCTTTCAGGGGCGGCAGCAATTCATAGGTAAAACATTTGGTGAGGTACTCTTTATAGGGATGAAGAACAAATATTGTCCTGTTTGTGCTCGAGCTCAAATCAAATATGAGAGCTCAGGTACTCATACATGTTTCAAAAATTACTCCGGTTCGTCGACATGTATGGAATTGGATATTTTATTGGAAGGTTTTAAGCATTCTGTGAAAACCCACAACCTAATTTATGCACGGATGATGGCTGACGGAGATGCTAGAACCTTCAAAAAATATCTGAAGCTCGGGTATATCCCAATTTTCGTGTGGAGAAATAGAATGCCGAAACCATATTTTCAGAAATATGTGTTCGAAACTAAAAGCGTTATCTACAGATTTGATATACCCTCTACATCTAAGAAAAAAGATTACGTCTCAGAGAATTTTAGCTGTAAGGAAAGCCACTTACTGTGCAATAAAAAAAAAGTCTGTAGATTGCGATTTAAATACTAAAATCATGTACATAGATATCATTAATTCAATTTCTCATGCATTTGGGAACCATAGCTTCTGCAGAGATTACTACTGCCAAAGTAAAGATTGAGCGAAGATTTGACACTTATTTTGAAGACCAAGTAACAGAGTAGAATGTTTTAACAGCATCGTTGTTAAATTTGTGGGTTGCAAGCGTCAATTTTTCACTGAAACGTGGTTACCAAGCACGTTGCAATGCTGCTGTTTTATCTTTTAATTTAAAAAAACCTTTATACACGTTGCACAAAAGCAATCTTGGCAAAAGTCCTATAAGATTAAAACGACTCGAAACTCGAAGGATGAATCAAATAAAAAAAAATGATCACGAATGGGGTAGATGAGTCTGCGGCGCTCTCGCCGCTGACTTCGGAACTCGGCGGGGACGGTACCTACGCTCCCTCTCCCTCTCGGCCGCCTCCTTCGCGAGCATGAGCACCTGCGCGTCTGCTACAAGAAAGGCCATGGTGTCCCAGATTATCGAAGGCTACTCCACAGGTGCAATGATGCGGAGATAAACAAGGTGTACCCAGATGAAGGCAAGTGGCAATGCGGAAGGTTGTGTCGTCCAACATGGTACCGATGTTCGGCGATGGTAGCGCCTGAATCCATAACCCTGACTCCCATTCTCCAACAGCTAGTAGGCGCGTACGCTCGTACGAAATATTGACAGAAGTGTCAATTAGTGTATTAATTCCCAATTTACGGCGGCGAATCCTCCAAGCATTTATGGCATCGGTCTTGCATCGCACCTCGGAATCAATAAGTATATTCGACAACATTTTCCTGACTAATTCTTCGGTGCTGTGGACCGACGACAGAAATGCTGGCAGACTGACATCTATGAATACCTAGCCCGTCCATGCGTACTGGAAGAGACGCTTGGACCCAGGCTCGGTCATTAGTATTGACATTTAAAATTTTACATAAAGCATTTTGTATTAATTTGTCTAGTCTGCCCAAAATTTCTAAATTTTTCTAAAAAAAATATTAAAGTAAAAATTATAAAACCCCCGACTCACAAAACAAGAACAATAAAAAAACCTGTAAGTAAAAAAATAACTATTATTATTATGACCTATCTACCCTAAGTATTGAACCTTTATTATTGAGCAAAGCGAGCCGAAGGCGAGCGGAGCTCTCAACGGGTGACTCAAATTACGATTTATGTTAAATTGTTTCTCGGCGAATACTCGGCCGATTTCGGATTTTCTTGCACTCATCAAAAGCTTACAGAATTACCCAGGTTCTTATGAAGCCAGAATTTTGAATTTCGATCAAATAAAAATAATTTAATTGATGGTAAAAATTCCCATAGCGTAATGACAAAAAATACTTTGACAGAGTTATATCGCTTTGAATCAAAACTCGCTTCGCTCAAATATAAGCTGCTGCGTAGCGGTACGTTTCGCGACTGCGGCGACCTAGTTATTATAGGTACGAGTAGCTATATTATTTACGTATTCATATTTTTAACTAACAGTTTGTCTCGTCGGGGACCGCTCACCTAATCATAACCTAATCGTACGTCTGTCTCGCAAGATCCTAACTGTAGATGTTTTGTGTAGTACGCACTCGTTGAATATTTTTGAAGTTCCTTGTTATGCTCAATTGTTTAGGTATAGAGCGGTCCCCCCGACGAGACAAACTGTTAGTTAAAAATATGAATACGTAAATAATATAGCTACCTATAATAATAATAAAGGTTCAATACTTAGGGTAGATAGGTAATAATACATGGGGCACACTCTTTGAGGTATAATACTACGTACTAGAGAAGCCATCGTGAACAAAATCTGTGCTCCGTTTTGTTAAAAGTTAAAACTAAACAGCGCTGCAGCCATAATTTGACCGTCTGATTAACTTTGACAAACTAATAAAATAATAAACACGCAGCGTGCAAGCAGCCACAACTCAGCGCTGCATTGCTTTTTGCGACAGTTTTCCCGAGCGTCTATTGGTTGTTCAAAGTTCTATTAATAGCGTACGCTTACATAGAATAAGTAATCTGCCGAACTCAGAACAGACATTAAGTATTATACCTAAATGATTAATGAAATTTTATTATTAGGTGTAGCATTATACAATGTTGATATCGTCGAGTGGCATTTATTTGTACTAGTTATCACGGCGAACTTCGTATCGCCTCAAATATAAAAAGAATGAAAAAAAAAAGAATATTTTAATATATTGCACAAAAACACATATACTTTTCCACTGTTCCAAAGTTCTACGAATGCAACGAAAATGGAATTAAGTCGAAAAGATTTTAGAGCGATGATTTTATGATTTTAAAAGTTCTCTCTCTCCGCAAGACCGTGCCGCTCGTCTTCAAAATGCTTTTGGGAGAGAAGCACCTTGTTTAAGCACCGTGAGGCGATGGTTTGCTGAGTTTGAGAGAGGTCGAGTTTCTTTACATGACGAATTTCGTGAAGGGTGGCCTTAAACTGCCGTCAACGATAATAATGTGGCTACTGTTATTCGGTTAATTGAAGAAAACCCGCGGATTACCTATGAGACAATTCGAGGACTATTGGGGATTGGTATGAGTCAAATTCAGAAAATTTTACACGAAGAATTGAAAGTTCAGAAACTTTGTTGTCGTTGGATCCCTCATGAACTGACAGCGGTGCAGAAGCAGGCTCGCGTGGAATGGTGCTCATAGATGCTACTGAAGTACGACCACGGACATTCTAATGCTGTTTATGACATTGTCACAGGAGACGAAACGTGGATTTAATTGTTTTGAACCCGAAAAAAAACAGCAATCTTGTGAATGGGTGTTTGAAAATGAGAAAAAGCCAACAAAAATTAGGCAGGCGAGAAACGTTGGTAAAAAAATGATCGCGTTTTTTTTCTCAGCTACGGGTCCCCTCTGTACAATTCCACTTGAAGATCAAAAGAGTGTTAATGCCGAGTGGTATTCTACCATTTGTTTACCCAGGGTGTTAGAAAAAGTTCGCGAAAGACGACCCAAAAGCAGCGTTCTCCTACATCATGACAACGCATCTTCACACACGGCCAACAAAACAAAGTCATTTCTAGCTTCCGAAAAAGTACAACTCGTCACCCATCCTGCGCATAGCCCCGACCTAGCACCCTGTGATTTCTGTATTTTCCCCAAAATCAAAGATTTGATGAGAGGTTTCACTTTTACCAACTCCGAAGAGGCAGTGATAGCGTTCAATCAGCACGTAGAAAACATGCCTTAAGATCTGTGATCCTCCTGTTTTAAAAAATGGTTAAAAACATAATATTTTGGTTTTAACATGTTGTTTTTTTAAGTTACGCAAAACTTATAGTGTGACCTACATATAATAGTTATTTTTTTACTTTTTACAGGTTTTCATTGTTTGTGAGTCGGGGGTTTTTTAAATTTTTAATTATTTTTTTTATTTCATGCTTTGTATAGGGGTTACTTAAGAGCGTGTACGCCGTCTATGCGCAGTTTGATTCAAAATCAATACTTTTCAAACCTGTTAATATCGTGAACTACTTATCTTACAAAAATGTTCATTACTAATAACTTTAGAAAATTTTGTAGTCTCAATAGTTAGTAGAGAAAATATTTCGATTAATACAGTATTTGTGCATTCTATCAAGATAACCTAACAGAGGTTTTCTCAATTACCCTTATCAATTTCGAAGCTGCAAATATATGAAACTACTGACAAAATTCATTAACAAAAAATATTAACCAATCGATAAGATCCTTAGGAAAATAGTTAGTTATAAAGATTTTATGATTTAGGTATATTATTACAAGAAATTAAAATTCAAACAATGTGAAATATTAAGAAATTTTAAAGCTTTTTAATCCGATATATCTTATTAAATTCTATATAATAATAATTAAACTTAAAAGATGAATATCTTTTTTAAAATACCTAATTTGAATTTTTAATAAATTTATTACTACTAATTTTCTATAAATTTTTGAAAACTATTATAAAACGTAGCGCGTCAATCTATTCAAATCACTTCGCCGCGTGGCTTTCTAGAGTGAGGATGTGTCGCTCGGCGCTCTGATTGACCTGTGTTGACCTTTGCCGTGCGTATAAGGATAGCAGACATTTATAGCGTCATCGACAAATCTTTGGTACTTTGGTAAGTAAAATATTATATGTTTTTTTTAGGCAGACAATATTTTTAGGTACAACAAATTATATTTCAGCCGCAATGGGGAATAAAACCAAGTTATTTTTAGCGAAGAAACGAAAACGAAAAATAATACAAATTTGGAAAAGGCAAGAGCTAAAAGGTATATATGATATAGAGGGTTATTTGTAATTAACTAGCATCCTCGCAGGGGTAGATAGCTGACATAATAAGTAACAACGTTTGTTCTACGACTTTTTATAATTTGTTAAATTTTACTTTCATACAAAAATAAATGTTAATTTAGTTTCGCGTCTGATAGTTATTAACTCTACGCCGCAGTTTACGCGCACCGTGAAAAAATTAGGTAAACAAACTCGTATCATCAATTCATGCAATGCACGGATAGGGACGGGGCGCGGGGCGGCGGGCACAGCGCTAGCGCCTTTGACGTTGACCCATTTCGCTCACTAGATGCTTGCTTGGAGTGATAATAATGTGGCGGAAGCCTGCCGCCAATATGCAGTAAGGTTTCCAAATCTACCTACACCGAGCCGGGCAACGATGTTATCTGCCACACAGCGATTACGCGATTATGGACAGTTCCAGCCCAGGTTCAGTGATAGTGGTCGTCCACCGAGGCACTCAGTACGGGAACAAGAAAGGATACTGGACTTATTTGAGGATAATCCCGCCGCAAGTACTAATGACGCCACGCTACGGTTTAATGTATCGCAGTTCTTCGCGTGGAGTGTCATTCACAACAAAGGCAAATATCCATTCCATCTTCATCGTGTCCAGGAACTCACCGAACAAGCGCGCGCGAACGTGCGTGTGTCGACCTTCAGTTTATGAATGAAACATAGACTTAATAGTGTCGCGTTATAACAATAAAAACTTGAAAACTCATTATTAAATAATGTATTCAGTTTTATTAAAAGTCGTAAAACAAACGTTGTTACTTATGATGTCTGCTACCTACCCCTGAGAGGATGCTAGTTAATTACAAAATATAACCCTGTATATGCTATAATAGCTTCAACCCTCGGCTTCGCCAAATTAAAATATACACTTTCGCATCCTTATATTAATATGGTGTTTTATCTGGATCCTAATAACGCTAAGAGGAAATGTCTTTGAGATGCATGAAAACATACATACTAATAAGTGACTTAGCTTGTAGTGTTTAGTGGTACTTTTTACTATTAGTCTACTTGAGCCAGGTTTATTTCAGAAAGGCCCGTTAACCATGGTAATTTCAATTGTATTTCAATGATTAACATACTATACAATTTTATTTAAAAACGTTGATATTATTTTATCCTAAGTCTGTTTCGTTTTCATATTTTTTTTATTTAATTACTGCATAAATAACGCTTGCTTTAAATAACAAGGTTTGTGTGCTTATTGTTTTATGGTTTCGCTACAGGCAATGTAAAAGAAACTCAAGTGATGAAGGAGTAACGGGAACAGTTGAGTATGACCATGCAAAATGTCATGACGAAGGAGCAAAATGGTAGACTCACGAAAGTCCAGGTCGATGCCGCTGAGAACTACGACATATTAATTGAATTTATAAAGATGTTATTTCCTTCTTTTCTTTTGTTTCATTTCTCTCTACACTAAATCCCAAGTACGAAGTCGCCAGCAGAAGCTAGTGTAAAATAAGGGTCTCCCTTGTTTGACCGAAAGGAATTGGCAAATGTTCAGTTCCCAAAAAATTTTTCGCATAATTTCATTTGCCAAATTATTACTTAGCAAAAAATATATTCACAAAAACTTTTAACACAAACCTAATGTTTTGGAAATGAACGTTTAAACTATAACTTGTTTATCAACTAGTACAACTTTTAATATTTCAGTTGAAATAACTGTTTTTACGCAAAATCAAATAAGCCAAATATTTAGTATAGTCAGTTTTCAATTTCCCCTTTTCTATTCAGTCAAATGCTTCAATGACAAAAATGTGTTAAAGAAGAAATTAACACTACACACACATACACACACTAACACAACAAACTTCTAAATAGTTCAGTTACGGGTAACCTACTAAAAACAATCTTTTTTTTCTATTTATTCAAGTTGTTTCTGGTGCAGGAGGTAACAGTTTTAACCTAACCTAACCTACCCATTTTGTTTACTTCCCATATTTTTTGTCTTAACAAATCATTTCACCATACGTTTATTGTCTGAAGACTGTTTACTGTAATAAATCATTTGATTAAAGACCAAATGCCATATTGACATTATACTTGGTAATATTTTGCCAAGTAAAAAATTGACCAAATAAAAATATGCGTACTAAAATCATTCGAAATATTGCAATGGTAAAAAAAAAGGTTGCTAAAATTTGTTTGGGTAATGAAATTTTGTCAAAATCTTTTCGGCAAAACGGCAGGCACCCGTAAAATAAACTACTAAGTTTTAATTGAATACCAATAAAAATCATAAATTTGTGATATTTTTTTTTCAAACTAACTACACTGGAACTATAATGTTCACTTGAACGGATGATATATTAGTTTGATTATAGCACGCCAGCGCTTCACACATGGTTACACTCATGTAGCGCTGCTTCTGTGTGGGTTTGAATTACCTAAAGTTAACATCGCGCTCTTAAGTATAATAGCTAATTCATTATTTAATATCAACATACGTAATAGTCTGTCAACAATTATTCAGAGCTAATGCGAATTGCGCGGAGTGTGGTTACAGACTTAGAAATACATTCCACTCCTCATATCTTTCGAATGGCTAAACCGATTTTCATAAAACTGCGGTATCGTGATGTATAAGTTATGACCTTTCATTTGATACCCAACACGGGTATATTTGAACATATTCAATTTTTCATCACCACTTTCACCCCTCATATCTTTGAAATGCCTTAACCGATTTTTATAAAACATAGCTAAGAACACTCTCCCCTAACCCATCTTTCAAACAAAAGAAACAGAATCAAAATCGGTTCATCCGTTTTGGAGCTACGATGCCACAGACAGACTTACAAACACACACACAAGGTACATATATTTACGGACGGGAGCAAGATTGAGGGCCGGGTCGGTGCAGCGTTATTGTTTTGGAATAACGCGGCCGAAACCAAGGCCCTCAAACTTGCTCTCGCGCCGCACTGCACCGTTTACCGGGCCGAGCTCCTGGCGCTGTGCAGAGCGGCCAGTGAGATTCTCAGGCGTGGCGCTACCACGTTCGGCATCTTGTCCGATAGCAGAGCCGCACTCCTGACGGTAATTAACCGTCATGCCCTCCATCCCCTGGCAGTGGAAGCCAGAACCGCCATTCGGCAAGGCATGGCCCAGGGTAAGGAAATTTCCTTATTCTGGGTCAAGGCCCACGCAGGGCTGGAGGGCAATGAGCGAGCCGACGAACTCGCCAAGGAGGCGGCTCTGAAATTGAAGAAGGCACCGGACTACGGTTTGTACCCGGTTTCATTCGTGAAGCGTATTCTGCGTCAGCGGACGCTACACGAATGGAATGAGAGGTACAAAGAAGGTACGACCGCCTCCGTCACCAAGCTTTTCCTCCCTTGTGCAGTGGAGGCGTACAGTATCGTCCGCAAGATGCCGGTCGCTGGCACAACGACACAACTGCTTACGGGCCACGGTGGGTTCGCAGAATACCTGCACCGCTTCAGGTGTAAGGCGAGCCCATCGTGCGGCTGCCACCCGAAACAGTCATACACTTAATTCTTGAATTCCCAGTCCATATGACCGACCGATTTAACTTTGAATTGAAAAATAATATAGCGCTGAGCCAGGACAACCTGCCCACACTAATAAAACAGTATAGTGACCCGTTTCCTAAATACACAGAGAAAATTATCAGAATATCACATATAAGAAATGGTGGAAACTAGGTTAGGATTATATATTATATATATTAGGATATTATAACGAATATTGGCTGATATATTACGGCAATAGTAAAAAGAAATGTTAATAATATAGATAAAAATAATTAGAAGAATAAGAACAAAATAGGTGTGAGCAGGTTTAATCTGCACAAGCTGTAAAATAGACACAAAAATTTTAAGAATAATATTAAGTTTTTGAATGTTATAGATTTAAGAAAAGTTTTAATGTTACAAAAAATATAAAACAAGTAGTAGATTGTTAAGCCTAAATATAAATACATAATATACTGTGTTAAAATACTTTGTTAGAAAATTAAGATTGTTAAGAATTAAGAATTGTTAGACATAAGAAAATGTAAAGATCAAACATTTTAATAAATACAAAAGCGCTGATGTGCCCTCAAAATCCCCAACACAAAGAATGAAAAGTTGTATGAAAGTGCGAGAGGCATAAAAGAAGAAATGGAATGGTACTAGAGGAACAGAATGAAAGATGAATAATATTAGAAAAGACGTATTCGCGGGCGGCGCCACGAGGTGTGCGGCGCCGTGAGCTGGTTAATCACCGTTTTCCAATGCATGGCGACCATGCACCCCGCGGCGTGGCCGCTGAAAACGGGTGTAAGTTTAGCTCATTAGAAATGAGCCCTGAGAGGGCTATCGCAAAAGTTAGGTTAGACTAGATTAATAACAAAAGCTGTCGAATAGGATCTGGCATCGGTAGAGGACCGCAAAAAAAAAAGTGTGTGTGTCAGCTCCGACGCACGACTGGAGTTTACTCCTTAAGTACGCGTATCTAACCATAACAAATTAGAAAGTTGCGCACTAGAGGTGCGCACCAAAAACGTGACACGATTTTCGTTACTTGTTAGTAGGTTTTACCCCTCGGATTTTTCTCATACCGGGCGCCTTATATATGAAAATCGATTCTTAAGGAGTAAACTCCAAAAAAATAACCTACATTAATAAGTACCTATATTTTTACTTTTTAAGTGGAAGGATGAAGTCAAAGAAATACAAAATAACCATGTTGACAAAGGGACAAAAAAAAAACACACACACACCCACACACACGTTAAACTTATAACACCCCGTTCGGGTTTCCGTCGGGGTTAAAAATTGTCCTGAACGGAGGGCATGTGTAAATTTGGGTACGAACAGACAAAAACGAAGCATAGTGAAAACTGAATGAATACTGATATTACATAGACTATCAATAACCTGATCAAAATTTTGAATTTTTTCCTCGATAATAGTGGAAAAGCCGTCTTCCAAAATCAGAGACCCTAGGAGGTAGAGAAGTTTTGTTGTATGTTGGGGGCCAAACAGTTAAATTTATAGATTGTTGTTAATTGACCGAGCGAGCGAAGCGTCTCAGTTTCAACTCGAGGACTGGCCGATTTGGCGTTGTTTGTCTGTATGTATGTATGTGTGTCAGTTCCGGTCTACAGGCCGCATTTTTCAGCCGATTTTCATAAAATTTGGCACAAGTGTTCTTTGTTGCAAGGCGCAACTTTTAGGCGCTAGCGCCGCGCCCCGTCCCTATCCGTGCATTGCATGAATTGATGATACGAGTTTGTTTACCTAATTTTTACGGAGCGCGTAAACTGCGGCGTAGAGTTAATAACTGTCAGATGCGAAACTAAATTAATATTTATTTTTGTATGAAAGTAAAATTTAACCAATTATAAAAAGTCGTAGAACAAAGGTTGTTACTTATGATGTCTGCTACCTACCCCTGGGAGGATGCTAGTTAATTACAAATAACCCTGTATATTACCGAGCGTATGTGTGAGCGGATGACTGTTACCAAAACACGATTAAAAAAATTACGACCGTGTTTTACAATAAAAATTCCTGTAAAATCACAAATAGATTTACCTTTTAAGTTTTCTTGCTGTTTTAGATTTCCAAAAATCTAGATGGTTTTATAAACTTTCTGATAAAAATGTAGATGGCTCTTTCGATGTTCATGTATCTCTAATTCAGTCAGTGAAAGTGATTGAGACCGTAGATATGGTTTCATTATGAGTTACGCAATAGTAGTTATTGTAAATTACCTAGTAGGTACGAATTTAAAATTTTATGTTTTTAGCCTTTCCGTGTTTTTTCTTTCTTTCATTACCATCTTAAAATACAGGATAAGTAGTTAGGTTATAAATAGCATTAATAAACCACTAAGAGAAATCTACAATATTATGTCAGTCAAGCTAAGTACACTGCAAAAAATAAAAAGCAATAATATCAGATAGGTACATGTAAACAACAGCTTATTACCTATGAGGAAACTGATTGAAAACATTTTCCAGTATACCCTCACTTATATCATATCTCCATATTATTAAGAAAGTGAGACTTTAGTTTACATTTAATATTTGACGGCTTTATTATATTTTGTAAATCGGAGGAGGGGGGGGGGGGGGGGGGGGTACGTACATTGTTTATGAAGCGGGGGACTAGATATGCCGATGGACGCTTTCACACTGCCACGATATAGGGGAGGTAAGGTTACATTGGGCATGTGTTGTTAAGCAATTTAAGAAATGTTTAAATTGCCATTATGCAGATGGGTACTGCAGAACCCACCACATCAGGTTAGGGGCCTAAGTCGCGTAAATGAACGTAAAACGCCATGCTACTGCTAAACTAACTAAAGCTGAAAAATCGGTAATCTGCTAAACTAACAAGCAACGCGCCGAAAAGATGGCGCGAGAAAGGCACCAAACCGAATGACTGCAGAGTACAACATTAGGTTAAGTTGAATTTAGTTACTCCCGACATTACTTCTTAACTTCCTAGCCCCTATATCTCGGGAATCGAGCTTCGCACCTAAATCCTGGGCATATTTTTCTTCCCCCTGCACCACGTCCCATCACAAGTTCCATTCGCCTGCAAAAAAAATCCCGGGAATTCTCATTCCGCAAAAGTACCCAAGATTCCCAGTACCCCATATCTCGAAAAGTAAGCATCCCAGGTGAGTTTCACCCTCATTTTATTTTTCTGACCCCATAGTACCCTAAGTAAGTATTTAAACCTCATCTTTCCACAAAAGGAGATTGTTCATTTTGCAATAGACTGCCGTTTCGTAACAAAGAATTTTGTATGACAGCGAAAATCGGATATTAACTTGGATTGATATCGTACTTTCATAGGAAATAAAAAATATTGTTATTTTGTGGGGTTATCTCTCATTCTTCGTTTTGCCGTTAAAATTAGAGGTTAGTTTTGAAGCAAATGTCCATCAACCCGTCAAATCAATTTTGTCCGAAAAGTGCTAATTGTTACATGGTTGAACATGGATTTAATTCAAATAAGCTAGAAGTAATAGTTCCAACACACTTATAAATAACCCTGACAATGGGGCGGCCACATCATTGGGTATACCCACTTGTAAGTGATGCACCTGCCGATCAACGGACAAGATACTGGCAAATAATGGGCATGTACGCCACTGGTGAAAAGTGGATGTACACATGCCTCTGTATACCCTTAGATATAAATATTTATTTTGGACATTCTCACACAACGTCATCTAGCCTAAGCTTGTATTATGTACTTATATCTAATCAACCACATATACAAATCCCCGTATCTAGGATCTAGATAACTGATAAACATACATAGGTAGGTATATTTATTTCTAAATAGGTACTTATAAACAATATACATAGAAAATATATTTAAGTAAAAGTAGTAATTAAAAGGAATTTTCTAAGTTCGACGTCATTTATTATTTAAAAAATTAACTCATAACGTCGGGCTCTTTCCACCGCCGGTATCCCAGCAGTTCGTGAACCAAATCGGCTGGTACGTGGCGATGGAAACAGACCTGATGGAATGTCATTATTGCCATGGAAGATGGGAAGGCCTTTAGTGTGGGACGCAACGTGCGTTGACACTCTGGCGCCTTCTCACCTTCCTAGTACAGCGGGTGGTGCCGGCGCTGCTGCTGCATCAGCCTCAAACTGCGCAAATACTCAAATTTAGCAGGACACTACATATTTGAGCCGTTTGGGGTAGAGATGCTGGGACCTTGGGGTCCGAGCGCTCGCGGACTCTTTAAAACCATCTCAAAACTTATGATCGACTATTCTCAAGACAAGAAGGCTGGTTACTTTTTAGCTCAAAGAATAAGCATTGCCATACAACGTGGCAATGCTGCTAGCCTTCTGGGAACATTGTCAGTCGGCGACGAGGCGGAGGAGTTTGTAGGAACCAAATCCGCTATGTCACAAACCGCTCTCGCTTATACAGTGTACCGTGTGTAATCACACCACCAATTAAGCGATGTGACGTCAGACCACACACGACGAATGCAAGGCACGCCTCACCCGGATTCCCGTCGCATCGATTGGTAGACTGCGTACCACCTTTTATTTTTTTTTATTCCGCGGACCAAGTTCGCGGCCGCTCTAACGTCTGGTGCCGGGCGTCTCTGGTGACAAGCAGAACTATTTCCAGTGGCGCCCGGCGGACTTTGACCACCTCTGTGGTCTCTGCGGGGGTTGGGTCGGGATGAATAATCCCACGTCGTTGGGGTAGGGTTTTATCCCGCGTCAGTGAGTGAATCTGGTTGCGTGCCATGGGGCAAAGGCCCCGCAGCACGCAACCCTTCTAGCCTGCTTCTGTAAGGATGGTGGGTGGCGATCCCGCCGTCCTCAGGCCCCGATCATGGAGGTCGATGGTCTTGGGTGTAGATGAGTCTGCGGCGCCCTCGCCGCTGACTACGGAACTCGGCGGGAAGGGTACGCTCCCTCTCCCTCTCGGCCGTCTCCTTCGCGAGCATAACTTGCTCTCAAAAGGACACGGCCGCGTTCCACCTACTCGCGCTGGAGACCATGGCTTGGAGCATGGTTTCCAGCGATAGGATATCCACGCCTAGACCCACGACGAGGTCCCGGCGCTGACTCGCCCACGCGGAGCACTCCACCAACGGGTGGAGTGCGGTGTCGTCGTCGGAAACCTCGCAGTGTTGACACCGGGGTGTGACCTCACGATGGATGCGAAACAGATCGAAGCATCCATGCCCGGTAACGATCTGCGTCGCACGATACGTGAGGTCACCATGCTGCCTCTGCAGCATATCGTCCATGATCGGTATCACCGCCGCGATGATGGTGGTACCCCACCTGGGTTGCTCAAGTCGCACCCTACATGACTCCATGAGATCCTGGTGGAGTTGGGACCGCTGGTCCTCGATTTCTCGAGACGTAGGCCTGTGGTCCCGCTCCAGCGCCTCCTTGCGCCATTGGAACAATGACGCAAGGGCTCTCGCTTTCAAGTCCCTTGGAGGGGTCCCGGCTAGGAGACATGCAGCCTCTCCGGAGATCGTGCGGTACCCTCTTATTGTTTTGACGGCCAAGGTCCTCAACGATCTATTAAGGAGCGTTGAGTTGTTGGCCGTCAACCGCGCCGCCCATACGGGAGCCCCGAATAGGGCCATACTCCGCATGATCCCCGGGTACAGTCTCCTGCAGGAGGCGTTGGGTCCCTTTAGGTTGGGCATGAGTCACGAAATCGCGACTGATGCCCCCGTCACTTTAGGGACCAAACTTCGGAACTGTGGTCCGAAGTTCCATCGGCTATCAAGTACGATCCCTAGGTACTTCATCGAGGGCTTGATGCCGATGCTAACGCCTCCCACATTTATGCTGGAACCTTCAGGTGGACCGTTCCGAGGTCTGTGAAAGCACAGAACCTCGGACTTGTGCAAGGCCACCTCCAGTCCCAGCCGCCGTATCCGACCCACGACTTGAGCAACACCCGTCGTGACCTTGAGTGCTGCCTCCTGGTACGTTGCACCCCGCGCCGTGACGAGGGTATCGTCAGCGTAGTACGTTACGCCGACGCCCTCAGGCAACGCTCCCCGCACCCAGTCGTAGCCGATGTTCCACAGAAGTGGCCCCAGGACCGACCCCTGTGGAACACCGCACGACACATCTCGCCGAGCTGGCCCGAGCCAGCTGGGGAAAGCTATGGCCCTCTCCGAGAGATAGGCCCGACAATTAGGGCAAGGACCACCTACTTTAAATTATTATTGTTAACGATTTTGTATAAAAACGAACACACGATTGTTCTAGCACCATATCACTTTCTTCTGTAAACTAAATAAATAAGCTATAATTCCTGGACGTTTCTGATACTCCATATAACTTGCACATGTAAGTGGTCTGGGCGACCAAAGCCTTTACCACTTCACTGGTGACCTTTCGACGATCCGACTTTTGATTTTGGAAGAACGAACCGCTGGAAATTCCGGACGAGACCCAAGAAAACGTGCTCCTGGGGAAATCCTACCGCGTTGGAGTGAAGACGCCCAAATTCAACCCAGATGACCCTGAACTATGGTTTGCTCAACTCGAGGGACAGTTTATTCTGTCGAACATCTCCAAAGATGCCACCAAGTATTACTACGTGTTGGCACAGCTGGAACCACAGCACGCATCAGAAATACGTGATTTGGTGGTCACCCCGCCAGCCACAAACAAGTATCAGACAGCAAAGGCTGAGCTTATACGAAGAATGTCGGCGTCTCAAGAGCGGAAGATCAAGCAACTCCTGATGCATGAAGAGATGGGAGACAGGAAGCCCACGCAATTTCTTCGGCACCTGCAACTACTAGCAGGTGTAAACGTGCCTTCAGACTTTATAAGGACCATCTGGGCTAGTCGCTTACCTACCCACCTACAGACATGCATCGCTGCGCAACAGGCAAATATGACGTTAGAAGACTTAGCCGAGCTCGCAGACCGAGTCAATGATGTGGTACCAACAACCATGCAAGTTACGGGTCAGGTACCAAGCCAGGTAGCAAGTACGTCCAGAGCATAAGCATCCACACACACGGCCATCGAAAGTTTAACCATGAAGGTAGAAGAGCTCACGAGGAAAATGGAGACCATGAGCACGGAGCTGAATAGGCGTCCACGATCACGATCGCGCCCAAATTTTAGAAGAGGTCCATGGAATTGCTCCAGATCATGCTTACTGCTTCTACCACGATCGGTTTGGCCAACAAGCGAGAAGATGTACCCAACCCTGTACCTACAAAAAGCAGGAAAACTTCCCCGGCAGCCAGTAGTGGCGAAAAATGACTGCCTAACGAGCCGCCTGTTCATCATGGATCGCAAAACGAAGGCGCAGTATCTAGTAGATACGGGTTCAGACCTGTGCGTCTTTCCACGTTCCGCTGTTCGGGAGCCAAGAATAAAAACTCGATACGAGTTGTTGTCAGCTAACGGGACGATTATAGCAACTTATGGTGACTTACCTCTCTCGTTGGACTTTGGACTTCGGCGCACTTTCACTTGGCGTTTCATAGTAGCTGACGTTACTAAACCAATCATCGGCGTCGACTTTCTAGGATACTACAACCTGATAGTTGACTGCCGCAACCAGCGTTTGATCGATGGCATAACGGAGCTTACGGTTGCTGCACCACGCAACACGTCTCCAGAGGCAATCTCTTTAGTGCGCACCACCGGAAACGATTCCATATACCATCGTTTGCTAAGGGACTATCCAGATGTGACGCGACCAGCTGGTAGACCCAACAAGCCCAAACATTCGACAGTGCATAACATCCGGACTACTCCAGGTCCACCGGTATACAATCGACCTCGCCGCTTAGACCCAGAACGTCTGAAGATCGCCAAGAGGGAATTCGAAGACATGCTGCAACATGGTGGCGGTCCTTGTGGAGACTACAGGATGCTGAATGCGCGCACTATACCAGATTGCTATCCTGTAAGGCACTTACAAGACTTCACTCAGCAGCTATCAGGTTCCACAATCTTCTCCACCATAGATTTAGTAAAGGCCTATAACCAAATACCTGTGTTTGGAGAAGACATTCCCAAGACTGCGATCACTACGCCATTTGCTTTGTACGAGTTCCCCTTTATAAGTTTTGGCTAAAGAAACGCGTCGCAAACGTTCCAGCGCTTCATCGACGAAGTCCTGCGAGACCTGGACTTCTGCTATGGTTATTTCGATGACATATTGGTCAGCAGCAAAGATAAAAGGCAACACGAAGACCATCTGAAGCAACTATTCCAGAGATTATCGGAGTACAGTGTCCTAATAAACACCAACAAGTGTGTATTCGGCGAACCAGAAGTTCAATTTCTGGGATACAAAGTCTCAGCAACAGAAATCCAACCCTTAAACTGCAAAGTCCAAGGTATTAGAGACTTCCCAGTTCCAAAGACGATAAAGGAGCTGAGACGCTTTTTGGGAATGCTGAACTATTATCGTCCCTTCGTTCCAGCCGCAGCCAACATCCATGCACCCCTCAACAGTCTACTTGCTGGTCCCAAGATCAAGGGTTCTCACCCAGTGAACCTTACACCAAAACTGTCAGAAAAGCCTGTCAGAAGCAACGCTGTTGGTACATCCAGATCCCAAGGCCGACTTATCAATCCAGACAGACGCTTCAGATACTGCGATTGGAGCCGTACTGCAACAATATGACGGTCAAGAGTGGCAATCTCTAGCATTCTTTTCAAAGAAACTCAGCACTTCTCAAAAAAAAATACAGTCCTTATGAGCGAGAGCTCCTGGCGATTTATGAGGCTATACGGTACTTCAGATTTATGGTGGAAGCACGAGTATTCTTCATCGTGACAGACCATAAGCCGCTAACCTTCGCCTTTTCAACAAATCGTGACAACTGCGCCCCGCGACAATTCCGCTACCTCGATTTTATAAGTCAGTTCACAACGGACATACGATTTATAAAAGGCGAACAAAACATAGTCCCAGACACTCTTTCGAGGATCAGCGAACTTACGACACCCATGAATTACAAGTCTTTGGCCAAGGAACAGGAAACAGACGCAGAATTAGACGACTTTTTGACCAATGGATCATCTCTACAGCTGAAGAAAGTCAGCATAACTGAATCCAACATAGAGGTTTTCTGCGACGTCATAACAATTCCAAGGCCATTCATCACCAAGTCATTCCGCAAGCAGGTATTCTTAGCGCTGCATAATTTGAGCCACCCAGGTGCAAAGGCGAGTGTTCACCTAGTAACACAGCGGTTTGTCTGGCCTGGTGTACGACAGGACTGCCGACGATGGGCTAATGAATGTGAAGCATGCCAGAGAAGCAAGGTGACACGTCATACATCTGCACCTTTACAAGCCTTCAAGCCACCATCAGCACGCTTCCGGAACATTCATTTAGACTTGATTGGACCATTACCAGAATCCTGCATATACAAGTACTGCCTTACAATTGTCGACCGAGTAACCCGTTGGCCCGAGGTGTACCCACTAAAGGACATAACTGCTGAAACCTGCGTCACTGCTCTCACCGCAGGTTGGATCACGCGTTTTGGTTGTCCTGAACATATTACCACGGACCGCGGACGTCAATTTGTTTCGCACCTTTTCAAGGAATTAGCCGCACTTATTGGCGCTACGCACCATACGACCATAGCGTATCACCCAGCGGCAAACAGACTTGTGGAACGATTACATCGCCAGCTTAAAGCCGCTATCACCTGTCATGCAACATCAAGCCGGTCGGAAGCTCTGCCATGGGTGCTGCTGGGCATATGTAGTGCGTGGAAGCAGGATCTGCAATCATCGGCTGCAGAGCTGGTCTAAGGCGAGCCTTTACGCCTACCAGGCCAGTTCTTCACTACTGCCTCACAAGATTCAGTGGATATCAACAATTTGGTCAGCAGACTTCGAGCGCACATGGCGAAGCTTACCCCACAACCAACATCGTGGTATACCAGCACACCAAAACTTTCTACGTGCCCAAAGACCTGAAGACAGCAACTCATGTGTTCTTACGCTAGGCTCCAGTGCGAAGACCACTACAAGCTCCGTACTTGGGTCCTTACAAGTTTTGCGTTTTGCGTCGTGACGAGAAGACCTTCGACATAGATGTCCAGGGCAAACAGCAAAGAGTTACTAAAGACCGCCTTAAACCAGCACATATGGCACGAGAACATCAAGACGTTGACCAATCACAAGCGCAGACACAGAACCAGAATCAAAACCAAAACTGTAACCAGAACCAAAATTGCAACCAGAACCAAGACACTGTAAGGAGGACACGGAGTGGCAGGAAAGTCAAGGTCCCTGATTATTGTCGCCCGTAGTCACGGTCTTCCCGGGGGAGCGGTGTAGGAACCAAATCCGCTATGTCGCAAACCGCTCTCGCTTATACAGTGTGCCGTGTGAAATCACACCACCGATTAAGCGATGTGACGTCAGACCACACACGACGAATGCAAGTCACGCCTCACCCGGATTCCCGTCGCATCGATTGGTAGACTGCGTAAGCGCAGTATGACCGCCGCGCGTCTATTGGTCGGAGCCCGCCTGTGGAGGGCAAGGACCACCTACTTTAAATTATTATTGTTGGCGAATTATTTTGTATAAAAACCAACACACGATTGTTCTTGCACCATATCACTTTCTTCTGTAAACTAATAAAATAAGCTATAATTCCTGGACGTTTCTGATTGCTGCCATACTCCATATAACTTGGACATGTAAGTGGTCTGGGCGACCAAAGCCTTTACCACTTCAAGTTCTTTGACGCCTGTATATAGTGTCGATTTTAATGTGTATAGTATAGTTTTTAGTATGTGTAAATAGTATTTTTATCTACTACTATGTATATTGTAATTCTCTATTGTAAATAACTAAACTGAACTAACTCATAACAGTCTATAACAGTATTCCTCCTTCCTATTGACTTTTACATCCACTGCCCTCCTACTAGGTAACTCAGTAGGTATAATGACCACAGCGCACTGCTTCGTTTTGTTCTCTGTGTAATATTAATTGTAAACCAATGCATTTACGATCTACTTATTGCAATCATCCAAGAATAATTCATCAAGGTAAATCTTGGTGTCACTGAAAAATGTAGTGTTGAATCTTGGTGTCGATGTTATCGCTTTTGATACTCCATAGTAGTCCATAGCAAGGTCTTCAGTCAGGTTTCTTAGGAATAGTTTGCATAATATGGACAAAAACAACGAGTCGAATAGTGTTTTGTAACCATCGCTTGAAACTACAATACTAAAATACGATATTAATCACCAATGTCTATGAATTTCTACGAGAAACATTACATATTTAGATTTTATAATAATTTAGAATAAATAATCTAAGATTAAGAGAATTTCTAAAAATACCAAATGGTAAAGAGGATATTTTTTTGACTTTGAATTAATTGCTTTTTTATTATTTGTCAATTCACGATTTTTTTTTTTAAATCAGCTTTGACTTTATGTAAATCATCAAAACATTGTTTTACATTATTTAATTATTAAAACTAGTAAATTGAGTCTGTTATTCAATTTGCTTTATGAAAAAAATATACGTTTACTTTAGATCTGTAGTTTTCTTACAAAAAATAACAGAATTTCAAAATGTCGATAATAATATTTTCAAAAAGTTTAGTGAACTACACCACCTATACTCCGATACTCTTATGATATTTGTCTATGAATTTGATTCATGACATCCGGTCCGACATAGGTAGTGCATTTGAGTAAGAAGACAATTAAAAACGATTACCTACACCACGAATTATTATCAAAGTTTAAACCCCACATACGATTTCGTTCGAGTGAATTAAAAGATTGTTATAAAAATATTATATGATTTATCAATTTACTTAGGTAGTCATACTTACTTTTTATTTAGGTTTTTAAAAAAGAAACGGCTTTTGAACATTCTCCTTTTTCTTCCCAATTCTCATCCCACTTTCCACATCTGCATAATGACAATTTAAACATTTCTTAAATTGCTTAACAACACATGCCCAATGCACCATTACCTCCCCTATCCATCACGATATCGCCACGATAAAATGCACGATACCGTGGCAGTGTGAAAGCGCCCGATGTCCGTTCACCATACGTATTGTTAACACGTATAATTCGAAGCCGATTTCGAGCGACGGCCGGGTGTATACAGGATATTCTATTCTATTAATAATATCACTATTAAAAAACTGTTCCTTTAATAATACATATCTAAATAAAATTTGTACATTTAGAACATTGCAATGCTTAAATAAACCCAATTCGTTATTTTCAAATTCTTTTTTAATTTTGACGGTAACTATATTCTTCAATATTCGTAGCCGAAGTTTGTAAATTTTTTGAAGGTACGAGTTGTATGTACGACCATAGCTAATTAGGGCGTACAGTATATATGACTCCGCTAGGGAGTTATATAGCATTAATTTAACCTTAAACGGGATACGATTTTTGACAATGACAATATTAGCCAAAAACTGCCTCAGCCGTGACGTGTTCGATATGCTTACTCCAGTTGAACTTGGAATCAATTTCCCAAAGAGAATACAATACTACAATTTCCAATCCAAGGTACTTATGGGAGTTAACCACATCCGACCGAGTTAAGTCGTATTATTTGTGTCATGCATGGAATTATGGCTATGTGAGACAATGCTTGTAGGGGGAATACGTTTCTTATAGGGTGATTTTATAACCAGCAATTTAGTTTTGTCCGAGTTCAGTATCAGACCAGCGTCGTGTTATTCATAGGTTTACTGCAAAAATTAAATTTTAGCAGGTGATTTTCAATATTGTTTTAGACTGTAATATTATAGTAGGATGTTATGAATATGCACCAATGTATACTCGTGTCATTTTACTGAGTTCCGATTTTCCTCAATAATTATCGAAGATTGCCGATTACTAAAGTGAAAATAATCGAACTGTATTTAGTTTGCTGCCTGTGAAACTCTAGATATAAGAAAACATACCGTTTCGAATAAAGTTTTGATGGTTATGTTATTGAAGTCCAATATATCTTGCAGTTGAGAAAGTTGTTGCGTTTCATGATCGCTTGATTTAAAATTCGACAATAAGAGAGGAATTAGCCGAAAAGTCTCGAAAACAAAATCAGCCGTAACATTTGGAAGCAATTTTCTGAAATTAAAAAGGCTAAGTCAAATATATGCATTTATTAATATAGTTTATAAATAATGCTTATTAACGTCAGCACATAAGAATTTACATTTAAAGGCAATGGGTGGAACCCTAAACTCCCGGCCACTCTTTTCCAATCATTAGTAACTACATTATAGTATATACACAACAAATCCAGCAAAATGCTGCAACTAATACACCACGCGTGAAGTTATGCGTTCATTTCAATGTGCCTAAATATGAAATACGAGTAAATAAGTTGAGCTATAGATACAGGCCACCAAGCCACTGTCTCAAAGTACTCGTACCTTACAATTGAACATAAACGAGGAAAATCTAATAACTAATAACGCAAACTGTAAATTAAGTAAGCCCAGTAAAGCGAGCAGTTCCACTCCAAGCCTCTTTATCAACCAAATAATCATTAATTGTGTAGTAACCTTTGCGACACAAATTTTAACTAGGTATGCAGTACATTCTGCTGTTGCAATAATTGAGCTGAGTTTGTCGATCCGGGTCGAACTCCTAAACGACTGGACCGATCTTTATGAATTGAGATATATGCACTCACGGTGATGGTCACTATGACCGTGCCAAATTTCAAAAATATCGGTCCAGTCGTTTAGGAGGAGTTCGATCCCAAACGAAATACACGAGTCGCCTAAGAAAGAGCTTCGCTTCGCTCAGCTCTATTATTTGATCCACTAGATAACATCTTTGACTGCTTGAAATACTAGTGACAATGCATTGATTGCAAATGTATGTGAGGGAAGCGATTTTGCAACAGTACAAAAGTACTGTTTCAGAAAATAGGAAGATCATCTGTGCCAGCAGCAGCACCAGCTTTGAACTATATTACCATCCTTTCTACGTCCTCTTCATCAGTTTCAAGTAGAACAAAAGAATCTCTGACCAGTGTAAGAGGAGACTCCGGGGGCTGGTCAGTCATACAACAATAATATAAATATACAATAAATAAATCAAAAATTGTGTTGTTGGATATGGCAGAAACAATAGGCTCCACCAAACATCTGGTAGCCGCGTTCGTATCTTCAGCGGTATAGACAGCGTCTGTATTTCTACTATATTGTATTTATTTTTAATGTAAATAATATTTGAGTAGTAGAACAGGATAAAGAAAACCTAAACCTACCAGTAGGCCGACGTAGTGGACATAGATGCTTGTAGGGTTGTGACAAGTACCTTTCAATACTAATTAGGTATTTGGCTAACAAGATTTTGAGTTCTTTTATTTTACTTTTGATAATGCAACCAAGTTGTCAAAAAAAAACCATCAAAATATTCAAAAAAATATCTAAATAGATTCAGGGCACCTTGGATCGATGAAAACATTACGCGGCTTTGTGATAAACGGGACCAATTATTTTCTGAGTGGAAAAATAATTTAAATGGTGGGAAAATTAAATTAGAATATAATAAAATTAGAAATTAGAAATTAGCTTTTGAGGCACAAGGAATTTCTACGGAAAACCTTACATATAACTATGCAAATACTTTTGATTCAGCTGTTTAAAACATAATTCCCAGCTGTGCTATAAAATTATCAGATCCTTACATTAAACGCAACAGTCTAGACTCCATCATCAAGTAGTGTTCACAAAATTATAAAACAGCAAAACTCTAAAAAAGCTCCAGGGATAGATGACATTAAAGTTGCTCATATTAAAATAATAGGTGATAAAATATCTAAATCCATTTTCGACTTAATTAATCGGAGTATTGAAACAGGCCACTATCCCGATAATTGAGCGGAGTTTACGAAGCTCTTTCACATTGAGAACATTCAAGCGAGGCGGCCGCGTGGTCGAGGAGCGGACGCCACGCGATCGCTTACTCACAAAGAATTTCAACGTTAAGTTCTATTTAATAAAACATAAATTTGCTATGACTGAACAGTTAGTACGCGGTCGCAAGAAATTTTTCGCGTCGGCTAACTGCAACGTAAGGCCTATTTTTAAAAAAGGTAAAAGGAATGACTCCTCGAATTATCGGCCGATAACGCTGCTCTCGTCTATAGATAAAATTGTGGAAAAATATGTATGCGAGAAAGTACAACTATTTTATACCGGGAAGTGCTTGTCACCGCCTCTACGAGTATTCGAGGGTGTGGAACGCTTCAAGGCGCTGAACGGAGCGGCTATCTGGGCGGCTGACACCCGACCCAACCGCGTGACAGGGGCCACGTAGGTGGTCAAATTCGGCCGGCGCCACAGGGAATACTTCAGAGAGCGTACAGTTCCCTCTCAGCGCTTTGCTGGAGAATTCAGGTCTAGGGTACCGGTTGCGGAAAGATGGCCAGGTTTGGTCTCACCTTCTTTACATGGATGATTTAAAATTACTTGCCCCAAACAGTCACCAACTGATGGAATTACTAAAGGTAACGGAAACCTTTAGTAATTTTATCAGAATGGAATTTGGCGTAGACGAGTGTGCGAGCATGCATGTGAAGAAGGGTGGGATAGTGGATTCCGAAAGAATACAACTTTCGGATTCCACCCAACTTAGGTTCCTTTCGGCAACCGATACTTATAAATACCTGGGTATGTCACAAGCGTTAGGCATTTCAGAGACTGACATGAAACAATTATTGAAGGAACGCTTCTTTGGCCGTCTGAAAAAAGTACTTAAGAGTCTTTTATCGGGCGGTAACAAGGTGCGAGCCTACAATGGTTGGGTCATGCCAGTTTTAGTATACCTACTCGTTTGGCATACTCAGATGGACTCAGACAGAACTTGACGCCCTGGATAGAAAAGTCCGTACTCTACTCACTACATACCGAATGCATCATCCGCTTTCATCTGTAATGAGGTTGTTCATACCTGGGAAGTGTGGGGGCCGAGGCTTTCTTAATGCTAAGACCCTTCACAACCGTGAGGTTTGCAATCTCAGAGAATACTTCCTGCGGGTGAACGAGGATTTGCATCGTGATGTTGTTGCAGTAGACAACGGATTGACCCCGCTCGGTTTGGCCAAAGAGAAGTGGCGCAAACCTGTTATACTAAGTACTAATGACCGAATGGATGTATGGAAGAGTAAAGAGTTATATGGGTGTTTCTATCAGGCCCTACATGGACCTGATATTGATTTAAAATGATCTGTATCCTGGCTACGATTCGGTAATCTATTTGGAGAAACCGAAGGGTTTGTCTTTGCAATTATGGACGAAGTTGTCATGACTAAGTATTACCGGAGGTATATTCTGAAGGATGGTACGGTTGACATATGTCGGGCGTGCCACCGTCCTGGAGAGTCCCTTAGACATATTATCTTTGGTTGTTCTAGTTTGGCTAAAGGTGTGTATTTGCATAGGCATATCCAAGTAGCTAGGATTGTCCATCAACAACTTGTTCTGAAGTACAAACTTGTGAATTCAGAAGTACCGTATTACAAGTATTTGCCCAACCCAGTTCTCGAAAATGATCATATCACATTGTACTGGGACTGATCTATTATCACTGACAGGACTATTGTTGCAAATAGGCCTGATATAGTATTAGTAGATCGGTTAGAGCACCGTGTAATAATAGTTGATATTACTATTCCGCATGACGGCAATCTCGTGAAAGCCGAAAAAGGGCCTGATGCAGAAGGCAGTGTTACTCGATACGGCACGTATCGTGAGGAAATTCCTCTCTCTGGAGCCCTAACCACCGGTAGCTTGGTCCTTGTACCCGATGCCAGTGGGTCACTATTTTTTATATCTATATCTATACTTATAATAAATCTGTAGAAGTGAAAATTCTGTACATTAAAAATATCAAAAAAATTAATTGCAGGGGGTGTTACTAGACTGACACCGAGCCCATAAATGTGATTAAAAAAATTTGTCTGTCTGTCTGTTTGTTCAGGCATCACGCAATAACTACCGGTTCGATTACGATGAAACTTGTTATTGGCTTACTTTTTATCTCGGAAAAGTATATACAATTAAAATCAAACTTAATTTTGCGGTTCGATCCCTAGACCCGATTGTACCAACCGATTGTACCAACCGCAAATAATACGTTTGTCGTAGGTTACATCACCCGCAGTGGAGTTCACTAAGGGGCGCTGCACACGCTGCACACTAAGATACTATAATATTTTGTCTTAAGATACAATATCGCTCGCCATACAATTCAATGGACTATCACACACGACGAAGATAATAAATAATATTTCATATTTTCGTATCTTACATCTTAAGTGATGTGTGATAGTCCATTGAATTGTATGGCGAGCGATATTGCATTTGTATGGTATAATCACTACATAGTACAAAGTCGCTTCCGCTGTCTGTCTGTCCCTATGTATGCTTAGATCTTTAAAACTACGCAACGGATTTTGATGTGGTTTTTTTTAATAGATAGAGTGATTTAACAGTAAGGTTCATATGTATAATACATGTATTAGAGTAACACCGATATTTTTAGAGGTTTTTAATGTAATATCCTAAATAAACACCCTTTTTGCGCTTAAAACCCTACGATACAGATCAAAATAATGTACTACAGTATTGTACACCATAGAAGGGTCTACAAAAAAGTCCGCGCTAGCATGTGTCTATCTCTTAAGGATAACTCACAGTAACCATTTTTATTTTTTATAAATGACTAAAAATTATGTGTCATTTGCCGAGCTATTTTTAACAATGCAGTATTATTCCTTATCTAATTGAATACTTTACATACGTTGTGCATTTAATGTAGACCAAAATTGCCATTCGAACTATATAATTTGGATGAATGACTTAAGAGATATCTCGTGATGAAAAAAAATACGAGCGCGGCAACGCAGCCGGGCGGAGGCCAATGACGGCAGTGAACATACAGCTATTTTAAGCAATACAGCATAAATCCTTATCCAATTAAGTACCTTAAATTCATTTTGCATTTAATATAGATCAATATGGCCCCTTTCAGCATGTAATTTAAATGAATATTTTAGAAGATACTACAGATTAATAGGTATTGTATATTGTATGATAGTATTTTCTTTTTCAGTCATTCAATTAATTCGACATTTTCTTCGAAATTCATAGTAGGTACCTTGGTTGGATAGGAATTATATTAAAACGTTTTTTTAATTATGTATAAGTAATTCTTTTTTAAGACAAAACGTGCTTTTCCGTTCTACAATTTTTTCCAAATTGTATGTTTGTACTTTAGTCGGTAATAAGATTAATCTTTAAACCGCACTTATTTGGTGAATAGGATTAGAATTGAACAATTTTGAATTTAGCTATAATAAAAAAGCGGTTTAAGGTAAGTTCAAAAGTAGTATTAAGTAGTATTTAAGTGCAAAAAAGAACTGCATAGGATAGGTATAAAGTCATGTTTGAAATACGTCATCGTTCAAACATAGGTTGTAGTACAGGGAATGCCCAAAGAGCACGTTCAGCTAGACGAAGAATCGTCAAGGGAACGTGAGGCTCGGCTCAGACAGCTTTGGGCTAGATATAGAGCTGAAAGAGTAAGAGAATCTCAGTTGGTCGTGAGGCTCGCCGCAGCCAGGATCGGGAAAGACATAGTGTTCCGAGAGCCAGAGAATCGTCTGCCGAGCTTGAAGCTCACCTCAGCCAGGCTATCCTGGCTGAGGCGAGCCTCACGACCAACTGAGATTCTCTTACTCTTTCAGCTCATCGATGCCTACCCTTATGGGTAGGCATCGATTACAGAGAGCCAGAGAATCGCCTGCAGAGCTTGAGGCTCGCCTTAGCCAAGATAGAAATAGACATTAAATACAGAGAGCCAGAACTAATTCGTGGGTAAAAAAGAAGAGAAGAGGAAATAATAATAAATCTGGCAACACTGCACCAAACATTCACATGTTTTCTTGAGGAGCATATTTTACATATTTTACGAGATTTTACGTTAAATCTACAATTACTACAAATATCATATTCAAAACATAATAAAAGTACATAAATATATCTACTACAGGAAATCTGCACGAAAATATGAAGAAAATCCGGAAAAATCAAACACATATTTTATAGTACACTTTGACATATTATGTCAGTGTAACAAATAGAAAACAGAAAAACATGAAATGAAAAGCAAGAAAAAAGATAATGTTGACCCCGGATTTGTCGTGCAGCTCCGCCTCACAGTCGCCGACAACTGTGGCTACTGGTGAGGCACACTAGCATCAACGCTTGAATATTATACAGGAGCTAAGGCTCCTAGTGGCGTCGTCAGTCGGAGTTGGGTGAGTCAGCGACCGGCTGTACACCGGTCCGTGCCCGGCGCCTACGGCACTAGTTGGTCAACGCCGCGCCGCCAGGGTTCTGCGGAGCGTCCTGTAGAACGCTGGACGCGCGGCCCGGATTGCAGTTAAGTGGTTAAAGTACGCCTAAGAATAAAGAATCAGTCCCTCCTCCTTTATCGCCGCCGTCCGTGTGTAGGAACGGGGTCCCTAGGGCAGTAGGGGGCCTAGCCCTCCCTCTCTGCCCGATCGGCTACGTGGCGTTTTAGTAGGTTGCTTGTACTCAACGATCCAAGTGGTCGCGGACATAAGTGCAGCATTATAAAGTTGTAGTGTTGGTACGGATTGATAGGTGAACTCTTAGGTAGATGTCTTAGGTAGACACTGAAATTTAATATAAACCTGTCAATAACTTTGGCCTATAACTTTGCACCCCTTAGGGCTAGATCAAATTTTCTATTTTTTGGCTTGCCGATCTGATTGATGATTGATTGATCGAGGGCTATCCATAGAGGCGTCAACCATCATTGTAGCATAAGCAGTTCTCGGGGGGGCAAAAATTACATTCCCCATTTGTATATATAGATATCTCAGAAACGGTGGCTCGTAGGAAAAAAAGTATTGATACATTTTTATAGATAATTTTAAGATACGATAAGATACTACAATTTTTGTCTAGCGTACTTTAATGATTAAAACTTACCGTTTTGCTAAAAATTGCGAAAGTCATTTTTTTGGACCTTTGACCTCGAATAAAATTTTTTCCACACACGGGAATGATGGGGAACTTTTAAATTTTATTTATAACTAGCTGTTGCCTGCAGCTCCGCCTGCGTGTTACTTTAGATCTACATAACTTTTTTATTTATGAAGCGATTGAAAACCAAACCGCAAATTCAAATCAAAAATTCAAATCGGTTAAACCGTTTCTGAGATTAGCGTGTTCAAACATTCAGACAAACAGCCAAAAGTTCTAAAAACCATTGTTTTGGGTTTTATTGCGTTCATAAAGCCCGTACAACAGTTTCTCTATTATAATAATATCTTCTATTATATTCTCTATTATACCATAAAATTCATCTTAAGATACGAAAATATTAAATATTATTTATTATCTACGTCGTGTGTGGATAATCCATTGAATTGTATGGCGAGCGATATTGTATCTGAAGTTAAAATATTATAGTATCTTAGCTGTGTGCAGCGCCCTTTAGTGAACTCCACTGCGGGTGACGTAACCTGTTCTGAAGAGCTCTTCAATCTGATCCCACCCTCTTCCTTCCGATCCCGAACGCGTGCCGGGCAGAGATGCCACTCCGCGAGAACCGAGAGTTTTAAACGTTCGTTTCTCTGCCGAACGATAGTGGCCTGGAACGCCCTGCCTGTGCACGTGTTTCCTCCCACCTATAATACTGGGTTCTTTAAGCGGAGCGTGAAGAGGCACATCAGTAGGTCGTCAAGTTGAGGGCCACTCTCTATAGTATTGTGTGCTGTGAGAGTGGCCCGCAATCGCTAGACGTCGTCACGACTTACCACCAGGCGGGCGGCGTAAATTTGGCGAACCCAATAAAAAAAACCTACGACAAACTTATTATTTGCGGTTGGTACAGTAATCGGGTCTAGGGATCGAATCGCAAAATTAAGTGTGTTTTTTATTGTATATACAAAGTTGCCAGTGTGCTGCCCAGGATATTAAAGAATAATTATACCAAGTTTCATCGTAATCGAATCGGTAGTTTTTGCGTGATGCTTGAACAAACAGACACACTGCCAAAAATTTTTTTAATCACATTTTTGGTTTCGGTGTCGGTCTAGTAACACCCCCTGCCATTTATTTTTTGATATTTTCAATGTCAAAAATCAAAATCAATCAAATTTTTCACTTCTACAGATTTATTATAAGTATAGATTATGTTGGGGCGGGGCCCCAAGAGATTAGACTACGTCCTCGCCGTCCGCCCTGGACCCCAACTTGACCACGGTAACGCAGTTGCAAGTTGGGTGACCGAACGTCGACATCGAGAACTTGAGTGGCCAACACAGAGAGAAACTGCTTATTATGAATAAGCCTGAAGAGACTCCCGGTCCTGACACTGCCCTTCCCCGGGCAGTCTCAGCCGACGACTTACTGCATTATTCCCGGAACTTGATTATGCCTATCGATTTGGGGGCTCGCGTTCGCCGCCTAGTTGCAGCGCGACGTCGACGCCCCAAGGAAATGTTGCTGCTGGGACTGACGATGGGTCAGCTCCCAGTAGTGTGAAGAGTAAGGGCCGTTGTGCTTCGCAGAAGAGGACCGTCGAGAAGGAGGGACCGCCGTGCGACCGGAGCACTAGTTGCTCTGGGTGGGGGTCCCTCCTCTCCAGCGATTCGGAGGAGGAGGTGCCGGTGAAGACGGTGCGCACGCGTCTCGGCGCCTACCGTATGCGCCCGCCAACTCCACCGCCGTCCTCTGTACCGTCCCTGTGTAGTCGCAGGGATATTGGTGTGCCGCCCGCGCGGGAGATCATGAGCATTCTCTCCTGCATGAACGCGGCCATGCGGGGTAGTAAGAATATGTCGGGGAGGAAGAAGATTGTGGCTTCACTGGTGGATGAAGCCCAATCCTCCCTTGACAAGCTCCTCGCGCGGAGCGTAACTAAGGAGGAGGCGAAGCTCCGCAAGCAGGTTGCGAACCTGGAGGTGGAGCTCACTGCCTCCCGAAATCAAATGGAAGACTTGCGTCGGGAGGTTGCTGAGTTGACCAAGGTGGTCAAGGCGCCTCCAGGTCCCTTGCCGCCTCCTCCTCCTCTGACGGCTGGTCCAGCGCCGAAGACGGCACCTAGGACCGCGCTCACCTCGGCGCCCGGCTCGCCGCCACAGCCTGTGCCGACTACGGTGCAGGTCCTGACGGCGATCGAGAGGCGCCTCGCGGTCCTGGAGGACCGGGCATACCACCCTCCGCTAGCGCGTCCCGCGTTTTTATACGCGGCGGCTGTTGGCGGTGCTCCCGCTCCGGGTCCAAGCGGCACACCCGCTGTCCGCCGCCCCGCTTCGCCCCCGTCCGCTTCGGTGAGCCGGATGCCGGCCGAGACCGCGGCTCAGGCGCGGAAGGCCAAGGGGCGCGGTAAGAAGAGTGGCACCCCTGCCGCCTCGTCTTCCTCTAACGTCGCTCCCGTTGCTTCCTTACATCCTTCCAGACGGGAGGGATGGGAAGTAGTGGGAGCCAAGAAGAGGAAGACGAAGGCTACCAAGAAAGCGGCCAAGGCCGCCGCGGCGAAGGCGCCCAAGAGGCTCCGCCCTCCTCGCTCCACCGCCGTCGTCCTGACGGCGACGACGGTAGGTGTGGAGAAAGGGGTGGGGTACGCCGACGTACTGAGGACCGTGAAGTCCTCAGTCGACCTCTCGGCCCTCGACATACAAGGGGGGCTCCGGTGCAAGACGACACGTACCGTGGCTCGCCTTCTCGAGGTCTCCGGCGCCTCCAGCGGCCCTAAAGCTGACGCCCTAGCGGCTCAGCTTAGGGTCGCGCTGGACGAAGAAGCCGTCCGCGTCACCAGATCCACCAAATGCGCCGCATTGCGCATCACGCGTCTGGATGACGCGGCCACGACGGAGGAAGTTGTCTCCGCCGTCGTGGAGGCGGGCGGCTGCCCCCGTGACCAGGTGAAGGCTGGAGATATCTCCTTCGGCTCCACTGGTCACGGGATGACAGTCGTCCAGTGCCCCGTCGCGGCGGCACTGAAAGTGGCGGACGGACGAAGCCTCCTCGTAGGGGGCTTCCTAAAGGCGCAGGTGCACCTCCTTCGTGCCCGGGAAACCAGATGTTTCCGGTGCATGGTGGTGAGGCACGTCGGAGTGCAGTGTACAGCGGAAGTCACCGTGGGCGATCGGTGCTTCCGCTGCAGCCGGCCCGGTCACAAGGCAAGTGCCTGTGACGCCCCGCCTCGCTGCTTTAGATGCGAGGCGGAGGGCAAGACCGCGGATCACCGGGTCGGCAGCACAACCTGCGCCGCCTCGAGGCCAAAACCTCGTCCGTCCGCTGAGAGCGGAGGGGGTGCCGCCCTTGCGCGGCCAGTTGTTTCGCGGCGGGATGCGGTTATGGAAGTCAATTAATGTCTGACGCCCGTATCCGTATCCTGCAAGTGAATTTGAACCACTGCCGTGCTGCTCAGGATCTTCTGTACCAGAGCATCCGGCAGTGGTCCATAAACTTGGCCGTGGTCGCCGAGCCGTACTACGTCCACCCGGGAAGCCCGGTGGACGAGGACGGCTCGGCCTGTTGTATCTTTGGGGGGTCCGCCGCAGACAACTCGCGCCTTGCGATCATTGAAAGGGGCCGCGGGTGTGTTGCGGCGGACTATGATGGGTTGGCAGTCGTGGCCACCTACATCTCGCCGAACATTGACGAGTCTCAGTTTGAGCTATGGCTCACTGAGCTCGACGTCGTCTTCGCTGCGTGCCGTCCTCGCCCTGTCCTGCTCCTGGGAGACTTTAACGCCTGGATTGAGGCGTGGGGCTCCCGGGAAACCAGGGACAAGGGGAGGCTTCTTGAGGACTGGACCAGAACACGTGGTCTGGAGGTCCTCAACCGGGGGAATGTCGCCACCTTTTGGCGGCAGGGGGGGGAATCGATCGTGGACGTAACGTTCGTCTCCCCTGACCTCGCCCGCCGTATTACAGGCTGGCGCGTGGACGAGGGTGAGGAGACGCACTCGGATCATCGGTACATCCGGTTCGATGTCGTCCCCCCACCTGGCCTCCCACAGCCGGTGGCAAATCCCCCGGATCCGCGTTGGGCACTTCACCATCTGGATCGGGAGGCTCTCCTGGAGGCATCCATCGTGCAGGCCTGGATTCCGGCTCCGGACCGGCCTGCCGATGTGTATGCCGAGGCGGAGTGGTTCAGGAGAGCCATGTCGCAAATCTGTGATGCGGCGATGCCCAGGGTTACACCCAGACCAGCCAGGAAGCAGGTGTACTGGTGGTCGCCGGAGATTGCAGAGCTGCGTCGCCGCCCAGACGACGCGGCAGCCCGAGAGGCGGAGCTTTTTCAGGCATACAGGGAGGCTAAAGGTAATCTCCAGGAGACGATAAAGCGGGCCAAGACGGCGGCCTGCGAGGAGCTCCTGGAGACCCTGCAACAGAACCCATGGGGGCGCCCGTACCTACAGGTCAGGGAGAATCTCCGACCTAGGGCGCCCCCACTGACCCAGAGTCTCCAGCCGCAGCAGCTGGAGCGGGTCATGGGCTCCCTGTTTCCGACGAGCGCGGAGGAGCACGTCCCTCCGCGCATGGCTCCGTCGCTGCCCGACGCGGATAGCACCAGCGAGGACGACGTACCCGAAGTCAGGGTGGGGGAGCTAGGTGCGGCAGTACTCCGGCTTAAACGCCGGAAAATCACTGCCCCCGGACCCGACGGCATTCCTGGCCATGCATGGGTCCTGGCCCTCGAAGAACTCGGGCCTCGACTGATGGGGTTCTTTAGCGCATGCCTCGAAAGGGGCCAGTTTCCCAAGGTGTGGAGGACGGGGAAACTGGTCCTGAACCGTAAGGCGGGGCGGCCGGTGGACTCACCGTCCGGATACCGGCTGATCGTGTTGCTCGACGAGGTGTGTAAGCTCTTTGAGCGAATTATCGCGGAACGCCTCGTCGGGCATCTCACGACACGGGGCCCCACACGGCCAGACCTGGCGGATAACCAGTTCGGTTTCCGTCGGGGACGCTCCACCGTGAGCGCGATCATGCGCGTGAAGAGCCTGACGGAGGAAGCAGTCTCGCAGGGCAAGGTGGTGGTGGCGGTGTCTCTTGACATCGCCAACGCGTTCAACACCTTGCCATGGAGCTGCGTTAGGGAGGCGCTCGTGTATCACGAAACGCCTCTCTACCTCCGTCGTATTGTCGGGGCCTATCTCTCGGAGAGGGCCATAGCTTTCCCCAGCTGGATCGGGCCAGCTCGGCGAGAGGTGTCGTGCGGTGTTCCGCAGGGGTCGGTCCTGGGGCCGCTTCTGTGGAACATCGGCTACGACTGGGTGCTGCGGGGTGCCTAGGGGCGTCGGCGTAACGTGCTACGCCGACGATACCCTCGTCACGGCGCGGTGTGCAACGTACCAGGAGGCAGCACTCAAGGTCACGACGGGTGTTGCTCGAGTCGTGGGTCGGATACGGCAGCTGGGACTGGTGGTGGCCTTGCACAAGTCCGAGGTTCTGTGTTTTCACAGACCTCGGAACGGTCCACCCGACGGTTCCAGCATAAATGTGGAGGCGTAAGCATCGGCATCAAGCCCTCGATGAAGTACCTAGGGATCGTACTTGATAGCCGATGGAACTTCGGACCACATTTCCGAAGTTTGGTTCCCAAGGTGACGCAGGCATTAGTCGCGCTTTCGCGACTGATGCCCAACCTAAAGAGACCCAACGCCTCCTGCAGGAGACTGTACCTGGGGATCGTGCGGAGTATGGCCCTATACGGGGCTCCCGTATGGGCGGATAGGTTGGCGGTCAAGGGGAACGTGACTCTGTTAAACAGACCACTTCGAACCTTGGCCGTCAGAACCATACGGGGGTACCGCACGATCTCCGGAGAGGCTGCATGTCTCCTAGCCGGGACCCCTCCATGGGACCTGGAAGCGAGAGCCCTCGCGTCATTGTTCCAATGGCGCAAGGAGGCGCTGGAGCTGGACCACAGGCCTGCGTCTCGAGAAATCGAGCAACTCCGCCAGGATCTCATGGAGTCATGGAGGGTGCGACTTGAGCAACCCAAGGGGGGTGCCACCATCATCGCGGCGGTGAGACCGATCATGGACGATTGGCTGCAGAGGCAGCATGGTGACCTCACGTACCGTGCGACGCAGATCGTTGCCGGGCATGGATGCTTCGGTAGCTATCTGTTTCGCATGCATCGTGAGGTCACACCCCGGTGTCAACACTGCGAGGTTTCCGACGACGACACCGCACTCCACACGTTGGTGGAGTGCTCAGCGTGGGCGAGTCAGCGCCGGGACCTCGTAGTGGGTCTGGGCGTGGATACCCTCTCGCTGGGGACCATGCTTCAAGCCATGGTATCCAGCGGGAGTAGGTGGAACGCGGCCGTGTCCTTCTGCGAGCAAGTCATACTCGCGAAGGAGACGGCCGGAAGGGAGAGGGAGCGTACCCTCCCTGCCGAGTTCCGTAGTCGGCGGCCAGGCCGCCCCAGACTACGCGACTACGCCCAAGACTATCGACCTCCATGATCGGGGCCTGAGGACGGCGGGGTCGCCACCCGCCGTCCTTACAGAAGCAGGCTAGAAGGGTTGCGTGCTGCGGGGCCTTTGCCCGATAGCACGCAACCAGATTCACTCACTGACGCGGGATAAAACCCGACCCCAACGACGCGGGATTCTCGTCTCGACCAAACACCCGCAGAGACCACAGAGGTCAAAGTCCGCCGGGCACCACTGGAAATACCCTCTGCTAGTAGCCAGAGACGCCCGGCAACGGACGTTAGAGCGGCCGCGGCCTCGGGCCGCGGAATTAAAAAAAAAAAAAGTTTAGATTATGTTCTGAACAATTTTACTGATTTTCAGCTTGTTGGGACTTTATGCACTAAATTGACCGGACTATCTGTACGGTGTAGCTGTTGCAGTATGTCGAATAGCTGGTGTTAAATTTTTTAAACAAGAAACAGCTTAGCAGTGCAGAATTGAACGGCGCATTAACGAGGCTAGAGTGCACATTGGCAAGCTACACTGCTTCACGGGCAATACACGCCCCAGAGTCATGCGCTTTGTGGCCCGTGCATTCGTGGGAACTAATATTAGGCCCTGTGAGTACTCTGTTCGGGTCACAGAGCGCATCGATTTCCTGAAGCAGAAAGTTTATGCTTGGGTGAACGTTCCACTCTCAGAATCGCTTGTTCCAAAAAAATTAGAGGTGGGTATATAGAAGGTGCGACCTAATTTGGATGTGACTGATGGAAGTCTACCTGATGCTGTTTCTACACAGTGTGACAGAGTATTAGCGGGAATCTTCATTTCTCGCGATAAGATTTTTTGCTTCCTTATGGGGTTTCAACGAATTCTAGCTTTAACAGCATTAATAGCCTTTGTAGTTCTAACAACACGCGGCCGCCCCGATCTTTTCTGGTCTTCGACAGACGAAGTGTTGTTGTATCTATTGATAGTACGATATACGAACATACCGCTGATACCAAGTTTTTGAAGTGTCTGGAATATGACCAACGGCTCCATACCCACTTTGTGCAAGGCGATCACTGCGATCCTATTTTCTTTAACACCCCATTCCATATTGTAATTCGATAATGAACACGAAAAAATATGTGAAATGGCGCGAAATCGAAAGAAGTTTGTAAAATATTCGTAATATACAAGTTCCAAATACAAATTAATTAAAAAGTTGAAAAAAAGAAAAATTTTCATGTAACAGTATTTATGGCCAGACTAGTTAAATAATTAAAATTTCCTCTTAGATTTTATGTTACCTTTACGTTACGTTATAAACATAGACATACCTATACTTATATTTAAATCTAACACACTGAAGTAGGTATTCCATATTAATTAGAGGTACTTACAATTTGTTAGCATATGTTCGGGCAGCCTGTTTCGAGACAACGTTGAGGTTGCATATAGTTACAGCAGGAAAGGGCACGTCCCAAATTGCTCCTTGCGTGCTTTCTATTACCTAATATTGTGGTGAAATGGTACATATTATGTAGACTATGTATGTATTTAGTTCTGACTTTATTATTTTTGCAAAACTATCACAGTGAATAGGGGATCCGATCCAGATATTAAGACCCCAAGACAACTTCATCTGACATTAAGGCACCTACACAATCGTGCTCGCGCGTTATCTTCTGTAATCGGCGATAATGTAGAGAGACAAACCATGCACGGGTCGATGGCGATCACTGACGCTGATCGGCGAGTACGGACAAGTATGCCCTCTACACAATCCTGCTCGCACCTAATCGTCTGTAATCGGCGATTGTGAAGAGGAGCCTTTATGTATATTTCTTTGCTCCAAATTTGCTATTACATTTTAAATACCTACTTTACAGATAGTCGACAGTTTAAAAACTTAAGTAAAATATCAAAGGGACTTACAGTTACGATAGGATTTCTTGCAAACCAATTGTAAGCAGTGATTACAAAATATGCTGCAACTGCAATGCTTGTCAACACAGCCAACGCCCAACAACACCTACATGAAAAGTTTTTTTATAAATACAAAAATTGACAAACTGATGATGTTGAGTTTTTGCGTAGGCCCCAGATAGTTTCTTTCTTTAGGGAGCTCGTTAGGAGAAATCAGTTCCTGAGATTATTGATTCCCAACGGACCCCATAAGCCCCAATGGGGGGGGGTAAATGAACAATGAATTTGAAGCGTTCGACTTATTCCTAACTGACCCCTTGACCCCATACCTACTTTGGGTCTCAATACTGTTATAGCTTGTCTGCTTTATATGGAAGTTACGTCTACGGCAGGAGGGGTGTGGACGGTTAGCTTGTTTTTTTTTTGTTGTATGACCGAAAACAAGTGACTATTGAAATAAAATGATACATTTTAATGTAAATAAATTAAAATTAAAAAGGAAAAGAGCTCAAGAGAGTAGAGTTTTTGGCGGGCTGAAATGCGATCGTGTTTATACAACGAACACGCATATTTGTGTCACATAAACACTCCTGTTCACTACCTGTCCGTCGACGAAAATTTCTGCCAGACACATGCTAGCAAATGCACGGTCAGCAAATCTGCGTGCAAACAAGTGTGGATCGAATTAAATGACCCATCCAAGTATTTATATTTTATTTGTGACTCATACACGGTGCGCATAATATGTCAAGATCGGGTTACATTCGAACAGCTAGCAGGTGCAGGCATTATTAGCCTTGACTCAAATTGCATAATAAAAGGCAAGGACTTTGCATTATTTTCGCAGTCAAAGTCAGCCAACACAATCACCCTGAAACCAGATGTCGTTGCTCCTAACAACTTCGACTTCAATCAGATGGTAAACATACCACTGAGCCAATATGTGGACGTCGAGGAACCTCAAGATCAGCAAATCAACAGAACCCTGACTGATTTGAGCAAACAGATAGAAGCGATTAAATCAGCGACAAATGACGAATCTTATGACCAACTCTCTACCCATGACATCCATCAGTACGCTATTACGTATATATTGCTGGGAGCCGGGGTGGTAGCTGCCGCACTGTTCCTGTGGAAGAGACGCCGAAGCGCCGCCATCGCGAGTATCAACTGTTCACCTCCTCCAGTACAAAGTGTAGTTTTTACAAGCAACCCACACACGACTGACAGTCAGCCCAGTGATATTCCCAGTAACTCCGTAATCCGTGAGAGCAATAAACCAAAAAAGTGTTTGTTTTTAAAGAACTAGCATAATTTCAATGCATTTTTTTTGCCCCGGGAGGATGTACGGGCTAATGACCGTACATGACCGAACATTTAGTGCAGTCAGCAATTCAGAAAACATTTCATGACTAATTATAAGACAAATACAAATCAGTTCACGTCGAGCAAGAATAGCGTGCGCTCACTAGCATTAGAGTATTTTATACTGTATTTTATAACTTACTAGATTATCAATAAATCTATTAATTTACCTAGCAACTTGCAGTGTAATTTATTCTCCAAACAAACGGGTACGTACATCGTACAGACCTAGACAAGGCGATGAGTAAATGCTCGAAGAATATATTGTTTTTAGGGGATATGAACGCAAAAATAGGCTGTCCTAAAGTAAATGAAGAGATAGTAATGGCCTAATGGGTGGGTACGGTTACGGAAAAAGAAACGACAGAGGAGAAATGTTTGAACATTTTGTCTACAATACAATTTAAAATTTCTAATACTATGTTCAAAAAAACCTAAAAGCTTCGGTGGACCTGGAAAGCTCCTATCGAAAAGTTTACAAATGAAATAGACTTTATTGCAACAAATGTAACAAAAAGTATACAAAATGTAAATGTGCTAAGCAATCTAAAACACCCTAGTGACCATAGAATGGTCAGAGTCACTTTGAAAATATATGAAAATAACAAATCGCGAGCGGCATATCATTTACAGAAATTGACACTTCAAATAAAGGGTTACCATCCCTGTCTGACTGCGAAAGTGAAACCATTAATCAATTCACCAAGAAATTGGAGACATTTTACTACAAGGCTACAATGTAAAAAAACCAAACAAAAAAACTTGACTAGGACACGGAACAGAGAAATTATAACAGAAGAAATAGAAACCTTAAAACACGAAAAATACATAATTAAGAATCAAGAAAAGCAAAACCGAGAGGAAAAAAATTACGCTCTTTGAATGTGCTCCCCTTGAAGGTCAAGATGTCAACCAGCCGCTCCATTTTTAAGAAGAAGGTATAATGAACTATATAATAGTAATTCATAGGCAGGATCGGCATTGATTTATGTATTTTTCTTGAGAGTATAGTCGTAGCTCACAATTATTATTGTGTATATCTATCAGGTAACGTATAGTACGAGGGTGGATTGAAAAGTAATCGGCCTAACCAAGAAAATAAATATATAATAAACGAAATATATTTTTATTTTTCAACGTAATCACCATCAAGTTCAATGCACTTTTGCCATCTTCCCTTCCAAGCATTTAGCCCATTGAAAAAAAAATATTCTTCCTTAGAGTCAAAATATGCGTCTACTGCTGCTTTGACCTCGTCTTGTCAAAAATCTTTGACCTCCCAAGTGCTTTTTTAGGTTAGGGAACAGAAAAATGTCTGACGGTGCCAGATCAGGTGAATAAGGTGGATGCGGTAACAGTTCAATACCACAGTTGTGAATTTCTGCCATTAATTGGACAGACGTGTGAACCCGAGCGTTATCTTGATGAAACAGGACTTTTCTTCTGATCATTCCTGGACGTTTTTCTTTTATTTCCTCTCGTAAACGACGTAGTAAGGTGCAGTAATAATCAGAGTTTATAGTCTGAACCCTTTCAAGATAATCAACCATAATCACACCCTTCGAGTCCCAGAATACAGAATACTGAACCTTACTTGCCGACAAAATCGACTTAGCCTTTTTCGGGGGTGGTGAACCAGGTCTTTTCCACTGTTTTGATTGTTGTTTTGTTTCCGGTGTACAGTAATGAACCCATGTTTCGTCCATAGTAACAAAACGATTCAAAAAATCACATTCATCAGCTTCAAATAACTCCAAACAGTCGCGTGCAATAGTCAATCGCATCCTTTTTTGCTCAACTGAAAGCAGTCGCGGAGCCCACCTCGCAGACAACTTGTGGAAACCCAACACGTTGACTATTATATTTTGAGTACGTTCATAAGAGATGCCTATAGTCTCGGCTATCTCTCTAATTTTCAATCTGCGGTCTCCCAGAGTTAAGTCGAGTATTTTTTTAACATTTTCGTCAGTAGTGGACTTCGAAGGCCTTCCAGAGCGGAGTTCGTCTTTCACACTCTAGAGAGAGTCACGCTTGAATTCTGCTATCCATTTTTTGACGGATGAATATGAAAGAGCGCAATCCCCTAATGTACTGAGCATATCATCATGGATGGCTTTTAATGACAGCCCCTTCTTATGGAGGTACTTAATGACGGCACGCTGCTCGATTTGCTCCATTTGCGGAAATGATGTCAGATTGCTTTGATAAATTTATAAAATTAAAACTAATTATCGCACACGTTTCAAACTTCACACAACTAACAGGTCTGAACTGAACTAAATAATGTGGGTATATTTGATTTTTAGAACTAAATGGATCAGTGTTAGGCCGACTACTTTTCAATCCATCCTCGTTTATATAAATATATATGTATATATATACATTATATTATTATTATATTATTATATATATATATATATTATGGCATTATATGTACGTTTATGTATATTTAAATTTTTAACTATTTAAGTAGTTATTAGAATTTAAGTTTATGACCTTCATATGAACTATTTTTTTTTGTATTACTTTTAATACACCAATTTCAATTTTTCTTTTTTTTTCTCAACACTACTGCTATGCACTGCCTGTGGCATTAAGTCCGCCATTGTACAATAACTGTGCAAAAGTTTAAATAAATAAAAAAAGGTTACATACATTATATAGAACGATACACAAAAAAATAAAACAAAACATTAAAAAAAGGAGAATTAATACAATAAGCATTTTTTTAGAAAAAACGGGCGGTATAAGGAAGGCGTATAAAAATTAGAAACTACCAAACAGATTATGAAACAACTGCAGAATACATCAGGATCCGTCGTCACAAACAGGAAAGACATATTGACGATATCTACACAGTTCTACAAAAATCTATATACTCGTACATGTACTAATGAAAAATATGAAGACGATTACTCAAGTCACAAACAGGGTATAAAAACCCAAACAACCGTACCACTCTTTATAGAGAACTAGATAGTATGAGATTGATGTCCATAAACAAACTAAAAGCCGGAAAGAGTCCAGGTCCTGACGCCGTTTCAAATGAAATGATAAAGGGTGCTAAGGAAGAACTAATAAAACCACTGACTCAGCACTTTAATCGCATTTTAATAACAAAAGAAATACCAGAAGCATGGACATGCTCAGAAATAGTTTTACTATACAAAGAGGGAGACCCTAAACTGATATCGAACTATAGACTTGTCAGTCTTATATCCTGTCTATTTAAAGTATTTGCTTCAACTCTGTTAAGACGAATAACAACAAAAATCGACGAAAACCAACCCATAGAGCAAGCGGGTTTTATGAAATATTTCTCTACTAGCGATCACATACACACACTGAAAGTAATAATAGAACGATATTGAGAATATGATCCCCTTGTACATTGTTTATATAGACTACTCGAAAGCG
Source organism: Nudaria mundana (assembly GCA_963556515.1). Taxonomy (NCBI): domain Eukaryota; kingdom Metazoa; phylum Arthropoda; class Insecta; order Lepidoptera; family Erebidae; genus Nudaria; species Nudaria mundana. The sequence goes on from OY748286.1 coordinate 10,277,381, forward strand.
TTCGACTCTATCTCACATGACTCTATATAACAAGGATTAGATAATGACTATATCGAACTCATAAAAGCGATCTACAGGAGAAGTACAACAAGAGTAAGACTTGATACAAAAGGTCCTATATTTAATGTAGAGAGGGGGGGTAAAACAAGGTAATCCGCTCTCCCCAAAGCTCTTTATTGCAGTCCTAGAGTCTATAATCCGGAGGCTTGATTGGATGGATATGGGAATAAATATAAATGGCAAACAATCAACTATTGAGTACCGTAAGACATCTGCGAATGGAATTTGAAAAAGGAATAGTTAAATGTGGACCGAAAGCTTTCTATTCCTACATGCGTCAACAACTATCTTCGACGGTCTCCATACCACCATCATTAAAGGATAAAAGCGGGAACGTTATAAGTGATCAGAAAGTGGTAGCCAATCTGTTTGTCCGACAATTTTAAAAATCATTTGTTATTGAACCGTCTGCACTTATTCCAAGGATCCAGTTTCCTCGGGTTAAAAACTCTATACAGTCACTTACATTTACCCTAAATGAAGTAACTAAAGCCTCGAAAACATTTAGTGATTCCACCTCGATGGGACCGAATGCTTTGCCTTAAATATTGTTGAAACAGTGTAGCAATGTTCTGGCTCACCAACTAGCACACATTCTGATAAAGTTGCCAAAATTTTACGTAAAAATAAATATTCATGTCGCGTTTAGAACGGACAACACTATCCGGAGAAACATTTGCAATGTTAATTAGAAAATTGGGGATGACAGGAAGTCAGGTGTATAGTATAAAGAACATATATCAGCGTTTAGAAACAATCGCCCCGAACGGTCTCATTTCGCAAAACATTTGTTAGATTCCGGTTACTCCCTACCTAATCCTCACACATGACGTTCTACACACCTGCAACAAAAGACTGAGGCTTTCGTTTTTGGAACAATTAGAAATCTACAAATATAGACGCTTGAACCCTAATATTTTAAATAATCAACTTAATTTCGCCTCTTTACCTTAGCTGCGAGTCGGTGTACGTCATTCAAACAACGGTTAATTATTTTATGTCTACCCACCAGACATAAAATAATTTGGTGTAATGGTTGTGGGTAGAAATAAAAAACCTTAGGATATAAATAGGTGCGGTTTACGAGTGTGGCTCATTCGGGCGCCGTGTGCCGAGCCATCGACATCTCCTGATGATGCCCCTGGTTGGGGGCGAAACACGTGTCGAGGTTTTTTATATTTTTTTTGCACGATAACACAACTCTCATATTTATTCTATTTTCAAAATTATTTCTATATTCTTTCGGCCTAATTTTAAGTGGGTTTGGAGGGCGGTTTTGTGCATGAATAAATACAAGAGTTGGGTAATTAGCATGCGGCGGAATATTACAAAGTGGTTAGATTTATTTAATTTAAATGTCCATCACTCTGACTTGTCGGTGTTCGCAGATGACACCAAAATAATGGGAAACCCACTTGTCTCTCAAAACATTATTCAGCAGACCTAGACCGAATAGTGCAGTGGACCAAGGAATGGTAGATCAAACTAAATAAAAGCAAGTGTACCTACTGTTTTGCATATAGGTAGCAATAATCCCAAACACAAGTATACGCTTGAATCTGTGAAGTTGCAAGCAGTAGACTCCCAAAAAGACCTCGGTGTTGTTATCACACATAACCTTAAGTGGCATGAGCACATTATAACTATTACCAAAAACTCAATGTTTTACATGATTAGAAAAACATTCTATGTCATGACCAGAGAATTGCTTCTCAACATCTACAAAACATACCTAAGACCTCTGCTAGAATATACCTTCCAAAAATAGGAGCCCGTATTTCAAAAAATACATTTTACTGCTAGAAAGTACCCAAAGAAGAGTAACTAGGTGTTATAAGTGTCAACAGTATGGGCACTCGGCTAAGTACTCTCGGGATACTAACCTAACCTGCGGCCACTGTGGATGTGTTGGCCATTCCCTAAAGGAGTACGCATGCTTATAAGCCCAGATTGCAGAAGACCGGCAAATGCAGTCAATCGATTATGAGGGGGCGTAGATAATAACTTATTTCTGCCTTTTAGCTCTTAATATGTCATATGTTTTAGTTTTTTTGTAATGAACAATAGATAGTGTTTTGGATTAAGTAGCAATTTACCGTTCGCCTTAGTCTCAAAGTCTCACTAACAATATGCATTAGCACCATTTTCAAATCTGCAATTTAGTATTAAATATTTTAATTTTGATATTGTAATTATTAATGTTTACGTCACAAAACTGTTTATTTAGATTTACATATTGTTTATAAGATAGGTACCTAATGAACGCCATGCCTGAGATACAGGACTACCTAGTTCAGGCGCGAACATTTAATGTCTATGTAACTAGGTCGCCACCCTGCTCCGCGGCAGCATATTAGAGCGCAGCAAGCATCAAATCGGTAAAGTATTGACAGAGATCTCGCATAAGAAAGGATTGAACTTTCTTGCACCATAATTAAAGCTTAGCACTATAAGTAGATCCCTGATAATAATTTAATGTTTCATAGTATTAAATTAGTTACAGGTAAGTGATTATAATTAATAGGCTAAGACCTCATGTAAAATATGCTTAAGTAATGAATAAATAAAAATATTATTATTATATTATTACATTTTTACAAACACCACTTGTACACCGTTTCACTTTTATGTAATATACAGGATTTAACCTGACCGGTTTCGCTTTATAGCATTATCAAAGGTTGTTGTTCACTTTACATATTTATTAAACAAGTATTTAACAAGTGTTACACGTGTAACAAGGTAACAAGACAAGTGTAACAAGTATTAAACAAGTATTTTTTGTAAAAATGTATTACTATAAGTTTTACCAAGTGCCGACAATCGAAACCATCAACTATATTATATTATTATTATAATATTATAACTAAAATGGTCGTCAGTCTATGAAAAATATGTCTTACGAGGACCGCCTTCGGGAACTGAACCTGACCACACTGGAACAGAGAAGGGCGAGAGAAGACCTCATAGAAACATATAAAATACTTAACAAGCACTAGGTACAACATACCAAATATCGACAACATGTTTACCATGAACTCAAACAAACAACTCAGAGGCCACTCCATGAAATTATGCCAGTCTCAGTGTAACAGCAACCCTATGTATCACTATTTGCCAAACCGTGTCGTGCATTTGTGGAACTCCTTGCCCGAAAGTGTGATAAGTGCAACTATGTAATACAAACATTTTTTTAAATGGTTTGGACATAAAAAACATTTATTTATAAAAATATACATTATTATATACTAGGTACAATAGAAAATGAAATTAATACTAAATTTAATTATTACTATTTTTAAAAAAATGTAAAAAGTTTGGGCCCCGCGGTAGGGTGCCCATCATGGCGGCGGCATTCCCGCGCTGTATGGCGATGCTTATCCGCTGCGCGAGAAATCCGCCGGCTCGTAAGTCTCCCGTTACCTCCCTGAGCCGTTTGCTGAGCTCCTTGAAAAGCGAGTGGGCGCCCGGGCCCCACGGGCCCAGTGTCTCGACACCAAATGCGACAAAGTCGTATTGAGTGCCGAGACAACTGTACTTGCCCACCTTCGAGCGCTCACGTACCTCGGCCGCCGCGCCGGCACGTTTGGCAGTTGCCGGAAGATAGGACGCAGCTAGTGTGTCGGCACACGTGGCGTCCCACACTAGTGGGCGACCCATCCTCCATGGTATCATTGACATCCCGTCAGGTCTCTTACCATCGTCCCGTGCAATGTGCTGGGGCTCCAGAATCGCAGGGACGTTTACACTGACGAGACACCGTCGCAGGATATCGTTGATCGCGGCATGGCGGGATAGGCGGCCAGCACTCGAAGAGCAAGCAAGCCCATGGTGACCTAGGCGATCCACACTCGCTCCACAAGAAGCACAACTATGTTTGGACATACATCTGTCAAACTAAAAACACAAGTGCAGTGATATACACGCATCAGCTCTAAGCTGCCAGTGTATCATATGCTAATAATATTAAAATAACTAGGTCGATACCCTGCTTCGCGGCAGCATATTAGAGCGCAGCAAGCATCACATATATCTTTGTATAAAAATTTGTTTTTTTTTTTTTTCAAAATAATATTTGAGTGCCAAAATTGAAAATTTGGGCTCCGTTAGAATGATGTCAGTTAAATCTAGTTTAATTTGATATATAAATTGTTGAAATCGGTAAAGTATTGATAGAGATCTCGCATAAGAAAGGATTCGTTCATACGCATAATGACCAATCCTGAATCGCGTAATGACGCATATGCATATTGTCACATTGGCATTTGGACCAAAACACACATACGTAAATACAATGATTTTAAATACAATGGATTTCGGATCATCGCTCAAAAGTGTCCGAACTAAAAGAGAAACAAAACGCTAAAAGAGAAACAATCGCGCGCCAGTCTTGATTTTGACAACTGAACGACAACACGTTGCACAATGCCGTACTGTATTGTAAAAACGTGTAAAAACTACGAAAAAAAAGCAAATTGAAGACGGTGTATCATATTTTCAGTAAATAAGCTTTTGTTTTATTATTTGCAATTTATTATTTCACTTAAAATACAGTATTTCGTCGATAATAAATTAAAAGACAAAAGTAAATATTGCAATCCAGTCCAATACCGAAGTACCTATCTGTCTCTTTCGAACTCATCCCAAGCTCAGTAAAAAGAAAGAGACCATTTCATTTTCACTGAATAATGTACTAACAAAATGACCATTCAGATTTATTCGGATTACCGATAGCGATAAAACTATTTGGAACAAAGATTATAGTGGAGACGCCATGGCTCTTTATGATTTTTTTTTCGTTATATGAACCAACATCTATTTCAGTTTTCCTCGGGATCCAGTACACTGTGCACAATGGAAAAATATTATTGCCCTAGCACGGCGAGAAGAATATTTTGATCCAAAAAATAACAATCTTGTTTGTTCGGCTCATTTTATGGACATAACAAAAAGAGGTCCGATCTTTATGAAACTTGTACAAGAATCCCTTGATTGAATGGAGGAGATAAGCCCAAAAATGTTTTTAATTTTCACAGGGTATCATTGTTTTGTCATAAATATAATTACACATGTCATTTTATTTCGTGTATGTACTGTTATTTTCTTTTTATTTGGATTCTCGGTAATGTATTCCCACGGGAATCGGGGCCGAGATAACTATATCTCGCGGGCGGAGTCACGGTGATCAGCTAGTAGCCAATAATTTCGTATCCCAAAAATTAACCATAAGATAAAAATAAATTAATGATGCGCAGTTTTAGCAACTAATTCAGTCACTTGAAACACGGCTATCTTGTAGTAGACGTAGCGACATAGCGTTATGAAAATAGTAATGAAAGCGGAAGAACTTTGACACCCGCAAGAAGTTTGGCATTTATAATATTATAATTAGTTAAATTCATTAATTCCCTTTTTGTTATTCATACACTACAGTTACTTATTATGAAACTGACTCGAAAAAAAAAATCTTTGTCAGTCGTTAATTAGTTTTTCAGCATATTTCGTCTAACATAAACAAGTAATTACAATTTATAAGATTATGGAATTTATTGTAGTCTTACATTAATTATTACGCCTACGTAGGTACATATCATGGAATCCTTAAAAGACTTTAACAAAATAAACCTACTCCATTGTTTCTATGTTCACGTAGTTCAAGTATAAGCTGCATAAGGTGAATTAGTCAGGCGGACAGATAGAAGCTACGTAATGCGATAAATTAGTGCAAACAAAAGTGAACACTATTCCGTTGAATCAAGGTTTAAATTTTAATATGAAATTTGTTTATATCTATGTATGCCTATGTATAATGTATAGGTCGACTCGGGACATTATTTTCTTGCGATTTGTTCTAGATCCTATGTCCGTTGTATTATAAGGTCTTTGCGTAAATAATACAAAATGACACATACGTAAAATGACCCATCTATTATCGTGTAATTTACATGCGTCGCCGCGTCGTTTCGCCCGAGGCGCCTAGCAATTGGGCGATGGGGCGACCGCGCCATTAGGCTGCAGAATAAAAAAAAGAGTCCGTACGCAAATTATTATGATTTGTGATTATTTAAAAAAGCCTCAAAAATGGAACTTGCGAATTTATAACTAGAGATAATTAGGGAAATACATTTTTTTTTAATTTCTGTATTTGGCTCCGGTGAACATTTTACATTTTGTGGGTTACCGCAATTGTTCTTATTCATTTTGCAATTCGTACTGTTATAAAGAGCCACTTAAATACCTCTGAGGTTGAAGGAAACTACGCGGACGAAGGAGCGAGCATCCGCTAGTCTTACATAAGATGTAAATAAAAAACCATCCAAGTGCGATCCAGTGCGACTGACACGCGCACGGAGGGTTTCGTTCGTTTTTTTTTTTTTTTTTTTTTTTTTTTTAATTCCGCGGCCAAAGGCCGCGGCCGCTCTAACGTCCGTTGCCGGGCGTCCCTGGTTACTAGCAGAGGGTATGTCCAGTGGCGCCCGGCGGACTTTGACCACCCCTGTGGTCTCTGCGGGTGTTTGGTCGGGACGAGAATCCCGCGTCATTGGGGTCGGGTTTTATCCCGCGTCAGTGAGTGAATCTGGTTGCGTGCTATGGGGCAAAGGCCCCGCAGCACGCAACCCTTCTAGCCTGCTTCTGTAAGGACGGTGGGTGGCGATCCCGCCGTCCTCAGGCCCCGATCATGGAGGACGATAGTCTTGGGCGTAGTCGCGTAGTCTGGGGCGGCCTGGCCGCCGACTACGGAACTCGGCGGGGAGGGTACGCTCCCTCTCCCTCCCGGCCGCCTCCTTCGCGAGCATGACTTGCTCGCAGAAGGACACGGCCGCGTTCCACCTACTCCCGCTGGACACCATGGCTTGAAGCATGGTGCCCAGCGAGAGGGTATCCACGCCCAGACCCACTACGAGGTCCCGGCGCTGACTCGCCCACGCTGAGCACTCCACCAACGTGTGGAGTGCGGTGTCATCGTCGGAAACCTCGCAGTGTTGACACCGGGGTGTGACCTCACGATGCATGCGAAACAGATAGCTACCGAAGCATCCATGCCCGGCAACCATCTGCGTCGCACGGTACGTGAGGTCACCATGCTGCCTCTGCAGCCAATCGTCCATGATCGGTCTCACCGCCGCGATGATTTCGTTCGTACCTACTTCTATACAGATAATAAACTTGAAGTGTCTGTGCGTAATTCCAGTTACAGCTTATATAAGAAACGCAATGTTTAAAAATAATTTCTCTCTGTCCGTTTGTTCCGGGTAATCTCTGAAACGGTTGGGCTGATTTAACGGGATTGTCACTGGCAGATAGCTGATGTAATATTGTAAAATATAGGCTACTTTTTATCCCGGTAATTTTTCATCGGGAATTGAAAACCATAAACTTATTTCTCGCGAGCGTCCGCTAGTTATCTTTTTTTTTAATTCCGTGGCCCATGGCCGCGGCATCTTCCACGTCCGTTGCCAGGCGTCTCTGGTACGCACGCAGAAGGTATTTTCAGTGGTGCCTGTCGAACTCTGACCACCTATGTGGCCTCTTCGGGGGTTTGGTCGGGATGATAATCCGGCGTCGTTGAGGTAGGGTTTTATCCCGCGTCGGTGAGTGTATCTGGTTGCGTGCTGTGGGACTGAGGCCCCGCAGCACGCGACGTTTCTAGCCTGCTTCTGTAAGGACGGCGGGAGACTATCCCGCCGTTTTTAGGCCCCAATCATGAGGTCGATGATGACCAACTTGAGAGGGCGCTGCACACACATCTACGTTAAATAGATGTGTGTGCAGCGCTCTCTCAAGTTGGTATTTTGGGACCAAAAACAGGCAAAAAATCTTGTCTGTTGTATAAGAGCCCTGAATTTAATCAAGAGAAAGTCTGGCAGTTTTTGAGGTTTTTCGCGTCAGCGTACCAATTTGACTTGTTCGTCAACTAGCGGGCATGGTACGTGTGCGCAAATTGGCATAGGCTAAATTCTTTCTTTCGAAGTTTATTTTCCATGACTTTTTCTTTTTTTTGATTGAGAAACCGCCGTTGGTCCATTATGCGTATTGGTCATTTTGCGTATGCGTCGTCAAGCGTATTGGTCGTTCTGCGCATATCTCTATCTGAGAATTGGCCGTTGATCATTATGCGTATTGGTAATTTTGCGTATTCGTCGTTAACCGTATTTGTCATTCTGCGTATATGTCAATCTGAGGATTGGCCGTTGGTCATTTTGCATGTAATCAAAAGGATTGAACTTTCTTGCACCATGAGAGCGTCGCTCGCTACGCTCTAATAAATACCTGTCACATCTCCGATTCGCAGACGATATAGTGTTGCTGTCCGAGGATCCGTACCAACTTAACTATATATGAGAGTCCCTGAACCAACACAGCGAGACCGTAGGACTGCAAATCATTTGGGACAAGACGAAGCTGATGACCAACAGGGAAGAAGTACTTATATCTATACAGTCAAAACCTATAGAATACGTCACAGATTACATTTACCTAGGACATTTAATTTCAATGCAATCCTGTACAGAAATGGAAATCGACCGCAGAATAAGAGTACATGGAACAAATACTGGGCTATGAAGGAAATTTTTAAAGGTGACATACCTACTAAATTGAAAACAAAAGCAATGAACATCTGCCTATAACCGGCGCTTACTTACGGATGTCAAACCTGGACACTCAAAAAATCTGTGAGAAATAAAATAAGGACTTGCCAAAAAGGAATAGAACGGAGTTACATGAATATCAAACGGAACGATAGAGTCAAAAGTTCACTGATAAGGAAAAAGACGAAGACAAAACACGCAGTAAAACATGCGTTAACACTTAAATGGAAATGGGCAGGTCATATTTAGAGAACTGAAGAAAGCAGGTGGTTATAATTTGTTTGTAGTTGGTACCCAATATACAAAAAAAGAAGGAAGGGCTGACCATTTAAACGATGTAGTGATGATATTGCAAAGGTGGCTGGAAGGCTATGGCCCAGACTGGCACAAGATAGAGCAGCCTGGAATAGTTTGGAGGAGGCTTTTACCGCACAAGGCGGCTCTTACACCTAACAACACTAACATACCGTAAGTACAAAACTAACATTACTAACAAATAAAATAAGCACACAAGTTCCACCAAGTGCCGACAATCGAAAGCATTAAATAGATACATTTTAAAGGTACATTACTATTAAATAAAATCACAGAATAGAATAGGATGTAAATCATACTGTAGTTCATTATTTTATTCGTAAACCATACTATATAACTATATTTTACTTCCGTTGCCTTAGGGGTTCAGCAGCTGCACCGCCGGGCCCGGGGCGATGTATGGTGCAGCAGGCATGGGACCAGTGGGGGCGAAGCGGAGTCTAGTGTGGGTGGTGTGGGTCGATTCGCTGGCCAGGGAGACCTTTAGCAACAACGTTGCCGCGGCCGCCCGAAACACAGTCACAGGGCCCGCCTAGGACCAACCACCCCAGGAGGCTGCCCCACATGTTGCGCATAATCCTGATGTGAGATCGCCGCTCCGGGTGGTAACCGGTGTGGGGTAGCGGCGACCTTGCATCAGAGGGGTTTAGGAGCCCTTCCGTCCGGCGGATCGGCTCCGACCTAACCACACGGTTCTAGCCCCTGCGCTTTGTCACTTACTGCTGCACCAAATGTCGCCCTGTCTTTACGCTTCTTCTTCATTTCTACAATGGCAGTGCAACATAAAAAACGTAAACGTTTCACAGCGGCCCCAGGAAACCCTACAACTTCACTTTTCGAAGTGGAGTTCACTAACATCCGTGGACTCCATGCGAACCTCGATGCCGTCCACCATCACCTTAAGACGGCACGGCCCGCTGTGATGTTCCTCACGGAGTCACAAATACGCCGCCCTGATGATACGTCTTACCTGTGTTATGTCATCGAGGAACAATTTCGAGATAAAGCCCGGCTTTATCTCGAAATTGTTCCGTGTTCCGTGTTCCGTTCCATTAATTGTGTGCGTGTTCGTTAGGGCGGATGTTTGCTGCCGCCCGATGCACTGCCTTGAGAACCCCTCCAACTCCGTCCTTTGGCTGCACGTATACCATGGCTCTATGAGCCAGATCTACGTGTGCTTTTACCGTTCCCACACAGGGGATTCTGAGACAACAAAGCTCTTCCAGTACCTCAGCGAGACGGTTAATGATGCGCAAGTGCGGTTCCCGAACGCTGACCTAGTGTTTCTGGGGGATTTCAATGGCCATCACATTGAATGGCTGGGGTCCCTCAGGACTGGTCATGGGGGTAGGCCCACGCGTTCGCTCTCTCCCACGGTCTGACCCAGATGGTATGCGTGATCACCCGGATATCAGATAGGTCAGATTAGGCGCCCGCTTTGCTGGATCTAATGCTGTCGAGTTGCCCATCCCAGTACAGTGTTTCGGTAGGAGCCCCATTGGGTAGTTCCGACCACTGTATGGTTCACGCTGGCATGAAGGTGTCACCTCCTGCACGTGCTGTACAATTGGCACAAAGTCTATGGCACTACTCGTCAGCGGATTGGGACGGTCTACGCGATTATTATGCGTCCGTCCCCTGGACCCAGCGCTGCTTTGTAGGTAAGGCTCCTTCAGATAGCGCTTCTGCGATTGCTGGCGAGAACAGTTTAGGGATGGAATATTACATCCCTTTCACTGATGTCGCCAGTATCCGCAGAGCCCGTCTCTGGTTCGGGCGAGATTGTGCCAAAGCTGTTCGACAAAAACAGTCGGCATATCGCGCCTGGATCAGGGCTCTGGCTGTGCGCGACCCAAACGTGGGCCACCTCAAAGCAGTGTACAACCGGGCCACAACATCCAGCAAGAGGGCCTTTAAGAGAGCGGATACCCGGCGCGTCGCGCGGCTTGGTCAGGAGCTCACTTCCCATCCTACGGAAAGCCGTGGATACCGGCAACTGGCCAAAGCCGTGCAATCTAACTTTTGTCAGCCCTCGCTGCCACCGCTGCGTTACCCAGATGGAACACTGGCTCACAAAGCCCAAGAGAAAGCGGATATGCTCGCAGACCTCGTTGCGGCTAATTCCCGGGTCGACGACGGTGGCCTGCAGCCCCCCGCTATCGCCAACTGTGGCCACACTATGCCTGACATTGTACTCAGGCAATGCGATGTACGGGCAGTGCTGCGATCACTCGACATGCGGAAAGCTAGTGGCCCTGACGGCATTCCGGGGGTGGTACTACAGAAATGCGCAGCTGAGTTGTCTCCTGTACTAACTCGTCTGTACCGCCTGTCTTACTCCACAGGAATCGTGCCGGAGGTCTGGAAGGAGGCGAACGTACAACCGATCCCCAAGAAAGGCGATCGGTCTGATCCAGGCAAGTATCGACCCATAGCTGTCACCTCAGTCATCTGCAAGGTGTTTGAGCTGATCATTAACAAGCAGCTCATGCGATACCTCGAAGATCACTCGCTAATAAATGATCGGCAATACAGCTTCAGGCCAAAACGATCAACGGGTGATCTTCTGGCATTCGTAACGCATGTCTGGGGTGAGGTTTTGGAAAGGCACGGCGAGTCATTGGCGATTAGCCTGGACATTGACAAAGCCTTCGATAGAGTCTGGCATGCTTCGCTCCTTTCCAAGCTTCCGGCATATGGTCTACCTCATCAACTGTGCAGCTGGATGGCCAGCTTTCTGAACGAACACCGAATGCGGGTATTCTGCGATGGCCAGGCTTCTCGCTTTTTGCAAGTGAATGGGTGCCGGGGTGCCGCAGGGGTCCGTGCTGTCACCAACCCTCTTCCTTCTACATATCAATGATATGCTATCCCTCGGGAACATTCATTGTTATGCAGATGACAGCACATTGCACGGGAGCCGGACGAGTGGCGGGGCGGTTGAAGATTGAGGAGGATAGACAACAACTCATGGCTGATCTCGACAGGAACAGGAAGGGCTAGCTTCGCGGAAATTAGGAATACTGAATAAGGTAAAGCGATTCTTTACAGGTGTCTGCTGTACAAGACGCAGATTAGACCCTGCGTCGAATACTGCTCTCACCTGGACGGCTCCGCGAAGTATCTGCTGGACGCTCTCGACGCTATGCAGCGACGGGCTATCCGTATTATAGATTGTCCGGAGGTAACGGGAAGCCTTGAGCCGCTAGCTCAGCGCCGAACAATAGCTTCCTTGGCCGCATTCTACCGTATTTACCACGGCGAGTGTTCTGAAGAGCTCTTCAATCTGATCCCACCCTCTTCCTTCCGATACCGAACAACGCGTGCCGAGCAGAGATGCCACTCCCACACAGCAGATAGCAAAACGTTCGGTTCGCGAGAACCGAACGTTTTAAACGTTCGTTTCTCTGCCGAACGACAGTGGCCTGGAACTCCCTGCCTGTGCACGTGTTTCCTCACATATAACCCTGGGTTCTTTAAGCGGAGCGTGAAGAGGCACATCAGTAGGTCGTCAAGTTGAAGGCCGCTCTCTATAGTATTGTGTGCTGTGAGAGTGGCCCACAATCGCTAGACGTCGTCACGACTTACCACCAGGCGGGCGGCGTCAATTTGGAGAACCCAATTCCTATATTAAAAAAAAATAACCTCAATGCCCACCCGCTTTCTGGGGCCGTTTGTGGTTCCGATCATGAAGTCGTTATCGCAAAGATAAGGTTGAAGCTCAAAGCTGCCCGATCCTCCTCTTGGAGTGTGTCTTCCCTTGTCTAAACAAAACGGATTGAAGTAGCAAATAACGAGAAATTCACGACAGCCATTGAGCGGAGTTGGAAAGATTGGACAGATATGAACCACAACGTAACTACATCAGACACGCTATGGAATAGGGCTAAACATCTCATCCAAAATGCAGTGACGGAATCAAGTCCAAGATCAGAAAAGCGCAAACGTCAACATTGGATGACGAACAGTACCCTTGCTGTTATAGAGGAGAGGCGCCTTAGGAAAGCCGGAGGAGCAGACATAAGAGAGCTAAATCAGCTGTCTGCTAACATCCAAGCCTGCTGCAGGCGAGACCACAATTCCCACCTTCATAGCATTTGTGACGAAATTGAAAAACATGCTGTGAAGCACGAGTCTAGATATCTTTACCACAAAATTCGTCTTATTACTAAATCTCTACCTACTAAAACCTGGGCTATCGAGAACGAAAAAAACTGATGTGGTAACAGAACTCGAACAAATCTCTGAAACTTGGAGGAGCTACTGCCAGTCATTGTTCCTGGATCCGCAGTCACGACAATTGAAAAGCACAGGACCAGGACCAGAGAATTTGGAACCAGACATCCTTCTGTCCGAAGTAAGAGCTGCCATAAAACACCTGGAAAGCAAAGAAGCAAGTGGTAGAGATGCAATTCCTATAGAGACAATTAAAGTCTTAGGAGAACGTGGCGACCAGATGTTTCATCTTATCTGCAATAAGGTGTGGCAGACAGGAGTTTGGCCTTCGGAATGGACACACACCATATTCACACCCCTGCACAAAAATGGCTCAACGAAGAAATGTAACAATTACCGCCTCATTGCTCTGATATCACACGCCAGCAAAATATTGTTACATATTCTCAGCGAGCGCCTGAAGGCCTACCTCTCTAAGGCGATCGCTCCGGAACATGCCGGTTTTGTGAAGGGGAAAGGCACTCGGGAACAAATTCTCATTTTACGCCACGAGAAGTCAAGAGAATTTAATAAGCCCGTATTCATTTGCTTTGTTGATTTCTCCAAAGCATTCTACTCGGTGAGATGACCGGTGTTATGGAAGACCCTGCTAGATATGGGTACACCAAAACATCTCGTACACCTTTTAAGAAAGCTTTATGAAGAGGGCACAGCTTCAGTGCGCACAGATGATGTCCTATCAGGTGACTTCCATCCTAGTGCCGGTGTACGCCAGGGGTGCATAATATCACCGCTCTTATTCAACGTGTACACAGAGCTAATAATGCGCATCACTTTGGAGGACTGGACAGATGGTGTAACAATTGGTGGATGCAGGATTACGAACTTGCGTTACGCGGTTGACACCACTTTGTTTGCAGCCAGTTCGCAACACTTGGAAGAGCTTCTGTCAAGGATGGAACGAGTGAGCCATGAGTTTGGACTTATGATAATGATGGACAAGATGCGGAAAATATGGAGAAACAGGAATATAACAAAAGCCACGAAGACCAGGCTCATGAGAACACTTATATTCCCCATATTTCTATACGCGGCTTAAACGTGGACCTTGCGAGATGTGGAAAGACAGAAAATAGACGCTCTGGAAATGTGGTGCTGGAGAAAAATGCTTGGGGTTTCGTGGACCGAGTTTCGTACAAACGTCTCGATACTTCAAGAACTCGGTATTAAGCAGCGTCTGTTCTCAACAGTACAATCTCGCATCCTTACATTCTTCGGACACGTATCTCGGCGTGGGGATCAGTCCATAGAACGCCTTGTCGTCCAAGGGAAAGTGGAGGGCACTAGACCGCGCGGAAGGTCACCTACGTGTTGGACTGACCAGATCAAGTCTGCCGTAGGAGGTTCACTCAATGAGTGCAGCAGAATGACCTCTAATAGGCAACGGTGGCGAAACGTCGTGAAGCGCATCACATATGCCCCTGCTAACATTGCTACTACATAGCGATCACGACCGCTCTGTCAAGAGTGTACCGGATAAGAAGAAGGCTTTGCCCGTGACAAATTATTTACTGAAACCTACCTCGCCAACCTATTGGTGAAAAAATCTATTGGTGAAAACAGCATTAAAATCAATCATTACTTTGTGAATTTATCACGAACAGACAGACGCTGTGGAAGACTTAGGTTTATAATATATGTCTGTAGTGATATACAAACCTTTCAACTTTATTGAAGTCTGCCATCACAATATACTTATATCCATGCAATTCAGTCCTGTTACAAAATTCTATGAACCTGTCCGGCAAACAGTAATTCTTAGCTGGTACATCGGGCTTTTTGTGAACCTGGTTCTTCAACTGTTTACCTGCAGCTACTCGCACCATATTGAACACTTTATGAACCCAATCGAGATTTAATAGTGGCAGTTCACAATAAAATGTTTTAAAGATGGTTATCAGTACGAACATACGAACTAGTAATTACCACACTAGATCTATCATAGATAATACGACCATACTTATAAATATTAAAGTGTCCAGCATAAGTATATAGGGGAAATAAAGAGCCCAGACACGGTATTATTATGCCAACACTGACGGAGTAGCGCCGTCTACAAATTTAATTCGAAATAATCTGGCATATATTGCCAACTGGACGCATCATCCTTTATTAAAAGTTATTTGCACCTCAGATGCTCATTTACATTTATTAAGAGCTTCTGCACAAACAAATGTATGGGTAAATGCTAACCAAACTCTACTTACAGCCTATTGATTACATCTTCATAGGCTATGAAAGGAAATATGATAAATTATACCCACGACACCACACTGGCCAAGACATAGGCATCAGCTAGTGGTTGTGTACCTACAAATTTTCAGCCAAATTTCATAGTTACTGCGCGTACTGAGTCCCACGACGAATGACTGCAGGAATTATTCATTCAACCCTGTATATGTACTGTTTCAATAATTGTAAAACTAGGTTGCATACCTAATTGCATGCTGCTAATTGCAAATGTTGAGCGGAGCAAATGTTTTATTACATATCAGGATCAGAATCGAACACTTAAATTAATTAATCGAATGAAAAAAAATCTATTTTCATTGTTGACACACGTGTTTCCATAGCAACCATTTAATCATCTGGTTTTTCGGTGATTAGAAGAAAGAAAAAAGCAAAAAGAAAGAAAAAACATTTATTACTCCACTTACAAAATAACAAAAACAGCGAAAACAAAACAGGTTGGTATATAATAACAATACTTAAATAAAATAAATGAAATAATAATAATTTATAGGTAATATATTGTAATATACTTAGAGTAAATGGCCGTCTCTCAGCATAATGCTGTCTGCGTGGTGCTAAGCAGACAGCGCTGGTTTTCAGAGACGGCCTGGTGGTAGAAAACAAAAAAACAGAGATAAAAGAAATACTGTAACATCGAAATACAAAGGACAAAGAAAGAATAAAGAAAAAGAGACAAAGAGATACCCAATAAACAAAGTTAAACAATGAAAAAGGAAAGGAACATTAATAGGAAAGAAAATTTAAAAAAATAAAATAAAAACACACCAAAACACAAAACATCCTCTCAACCTCTCAACAGCCTGCATGGCTGGCAACATTTGGCCTGGATGCACCTGGATGATTATTCCTCGATGGTGCATCCGATTTCGAAAATCGTTTTTCCGAACCCACCAGCTGCATGTCTTGCACGCGCGTGCCAATTTTGGAATTTCTAGCTAAATGTTAAAGAACTTTTTCGGCGATGTCCAGGATATTTTCGGTGATTATTCCTCCGCGGTCAGCTCTATTTTCATGATTTCAGATATATGCACTCCCGGGTATGATATCGACCAGCATGCCAAATTTGGTCAAAATCGATCGAGCCGTTTCGGAGGAGTAGACGCACAAACGATTTTGTATTTTTTATTTAGGCTTGCGCAAACCCTTTTTATACTTGACTTGCGCAAGTATACCATTCCGTGTATTTATTTCTTAGGTGTTTATGCTGTGGAACGCGGCCGTGAGTGGAACGCGGCCTAGAGGGAGAGGGAGCGTACCCTCCCCGCTGAGTTTCGCAGTCAGCGGCTAGGACGCCACAGACTCGTCTACGCCCAGGTCCATCGACCTCCATGATCGGGGCCGGAGGACGGCGGGAGAGCCACCCGCTCAAAAAAAAAAGAGGTGTTTAAGCTGATTTTTGGGGTTTTTAAAATAAGATGATTCATATTCGATATTTACAATATGCTGTTTTAGTTTGAAGGATGCTTAATAGGTAATGACCTCTTTTATCATCCATTTCAATTTGGCAAACGATGAACACGTATAGTGGGGTTTTCGGAAATCCGGAAAGAGGGTGAGGACACGATCATCATAAAGTCAGGTAATCTGCTCTGTTTCCGGGAGAGCGACCAATTGTCGGGTTTATTGTCCACAGGTCCCTTGTGAACATTGTTGTCTCGAGAAATCTTGAAGTCTATGCTCCGTCCTGCGCCCATCCATTTCCAAAACCTAGAGAACTTCCAGCTCGAACTCCAGAACCGCTTCGAATGCCTAGCAGATTGCAATGAGATGGACACATACAGTAACGGGTTTGTGAAAGCTGTTCTAACGACTGGTTCTAAGTTTTGTAGGAGTCACCGTGCAAGCAGTAGCAAGAAAGTCTCTCAGCCTACGCTCGAGTTGACAGGTATAGACGGCTCAATTGATTGATCTCCAAGACCTTGAAACGCGACCTGCGCCACTACAACACTTGTAAGGTTAAATAGGTCATAGAGCGCAGTAAGTGCACGAAAGTGTTTATAAGATATCAGTCTATTGGGCAGAATCAACTGACAAAGATGAAGGCTGGTGATCGCAGAACCGTTTCATCTAGTCCCGAAGTTTTGAGTGAGGTTGAGAGGTTCTATGGACAGTTGTTTACATCGACACAAAAACCCGTTACTAAACTGGCTAAATACCTAAAAGCCAGACTAACCCGACACTACACCGAGGATGACGCCAGTCTGTACGAGATTAGTATGGCTCTGAAGCAGCTTAAAACTGTTGTATATTACTGGCTTATCAAAATATTCAAATGTTTACATCTTTGTACACCATGTTCCATATGAAGTTTATACTTGTCACTTCATTAAACAATACATAAAACAAGTCAATAATACACGTTATCAGCACGAATAGCTAAATTTTTAGATTAAGAAAAGTATTACGGCAAGTTTTTAGCACTTTTCAATAATTTTATTTTGATTTTTGAACAGCTGTGATTTTAATGTTACCCTTAGATGAACTATATACTATACTAGCAACCCTTAGCGCAAACTGCGCAAGTAATAATTTAATTTTTTTTTTACTTTTTGTCAAATTTCTAATCTTATCGCACCACTTGAGACCACGACCTTTCCAACGGTGTGCCACACTTGACTGTGGGATTCTTAGTTTAGGAGGAGAAGCGGCTTCACTGGCGTATTATAAGAAGGCGCGTCTCCAAGCAATCACTACAATAGAAACACAGACTGTGTTTCTATAGTAGTAAAAGTGTTTCAAACACTTCAGCTTACGCATGCTAGTGTGCGTGAGGGTATTGTCATACACTCGCCTTGTTTCACGTTGTGTGGGTGTATAGTGGTGCCAGTTAAATTTTTTTTTCCCATTATGCCATTTTATTTGGGAAAATTTTAGGGATGGAAATAAAACTAATTTGCACGCAACTATATTTTATTTATTTATGACGTTTTATTAAACACTTCCTAACTTTGAATTTATAATGTAAGAAAGGTTTTTTTTTGTTTTAACATAAATATCCTTTTGGGAAATATTCAAGTTAAAGCGCAATAATGGCCCCCGCACCGTAGCTATAATATTCAATTTGTGCGGCTATGGTTTATAGAACTTTTTGGTATGCTGATAAAGAATTATATGTGCATTTTAAAATCCAATATGGCCCCTGCGCCGTAGCTATAAACTTTTATGTTAGGTATCGTTTATAGGGTTTTTTGGTATACTAAGTAAGAATTTCATGTCCCTTTTAAAATCCAATATGGCCGCTGCCCCGTAGCTATAAAAATCATGTTGGGTATCATTTATAGGGTTTTTTGGTATGCTGAGTAAGAATTTCATCTCCATTTTAAAATCCAATATGGCCGCTGCGCCGTAGCTATAACAGTTGGGTCAAGGGCCTAATGCAGAAGGCAGTGTTACTCGACACGGCACGCATCGTGAGGAAATTCCTGTCTCTGGAGCCCTAACCACCGGTAGCTTGGGCCTTGTACTTGATACAAGTGGGTCACTATTTTTTATAAATTTTTTTTTATAGATTTAATAAAAATGTATTAAATATGTAGTTAAGTATAATAAAGGAAATAGTAATAAATATACTTTATTGTACACGAAAGCGAATTACACTAAAAATAAAATGTATCAAATATAATAATGTACAAAGGCCGATCTTATCGTTTAAAGCGATTTCTTACAACCTTTGGATGAACAGAAAAAAATAAAACTGGATAGTTATCCAGTTTATCCATAACTGTTGACAAGTATTGTAAACTACCCAGTTGGGTAGTTTACAATACTTGTCAACAGTTAAGCATCTATATACAGGGTGTCCCAAAACTCAACGATAATCTGGAACCAGATGAAAGGCCAAGTTACACCAGTTCTGGGAAAAATAAAAAAAAATTATATCACTCAGTTCAGCGCTAATAGAATTTTTTTCAAAAAAGTTGAAATTCGACACCCTTGGTCACATTTTTAGGTCCTGTGATCACCAATGTCACAATTTTGCTGTGATTTTCTTAATTTCGTAATCTTCATTAACGATGCTATTAATCGCAACAACAAATTAATGCAAAAACATTGTTAATTTAATAAAATAAGTTAAGTTTTAGTGAGTCATGGTTCACAAAAATATTGTTAGTTAACTTTGACTCTTCATTTTGAAAAAAAATGTACTACACTACCCTTGGCAAGTTATTTCAGAAGATGGCTCATTTAATCAAGATTTTAAAATGGATCAACACTAGCCACTTTTCTTGCTATTAAAAATTTTATGTCTTATTTTTTGCAAATTGAGCTCATTTCAAAAATAATAATTGATACTTTTTTGTATTAACAGATCGGGGTCTCGAGTGTGTGTGATGAACAAAAGTGATAGAATGAGATATTTAGTGACGCTGACAATCTGTCAAGAATATCCGGACAGATGGATCGAACGCAGTGGTTACATTTTATATTTATTTTTATATCACTAATATAAAATGCAGTGATGATTTTTATAAGTCAGATAAGTAATGATTCTTCAGCAATTTCTTAAGAGGTCACGTCAGCGATCGTCTAATAGACACCGGTAGGGCATTCCAGAAGCGCGTGTCTTCGACAGTAAATGATTTGCCATAGAAATTAGTGGAATGCACTGGTAATACCAATCCTAAATTCTCTAACGACCTCAGAGCCAACGAATGCGTATCATGTCTTAAATGTATCGTGTCTGAAGTGGTATCATGGATTAAACAGAATGCTGTATAGAAGAGATAGTTTATGAGTGTTCCGGCGAAGGTCAATTGGGAGCCCAGAGCGTTTGACGAAACTCGGATACGTGGTCAAATTTG
This sequence comes from Nudaria mundana, assembly GCA_963556515.1. NCBI lineage: Eukaryota > Metazoa > Arthropoda > Insecta > Lepidoptera > Erebidae > Nudaria > Nudaria mundana. Next base: position 10,297,638 of record OY748286.1, read on the forward strand.
CGTAGCCCAAATGAACCGGATACAAAAATTTTAAAAACGCTTAAGCTTATTGTGTTCCTCCGCGGTGGGATCCAGATAGCTGATATCGGCGTAGTCAAGTAGGTATAGGGAGTAGAAGGTATTGTGCCCAAGTAATTTTCGTAGTTGTAATAATGTAGGGACACAGCCAGGCACATGGTGTGTAGTATTAAGAGGCAATATAGAAAGATTTAGGTATTGTACAATATCAGAAAAGGTATGGGAGTGTGTATAATTTTTCACCATGCATGTGTTGAAAATCTCCCATAACAATAGTGTGTGAATAGGAAGGGACTAATTTCTCCATCACGTGTTCAAAAGACGAGCAAAAGTTTATGCTAGACGAAGGACAATAGTATACTCTCAGTGAGATTTTCGTACGGTATAGATCTATTTTCCATACATACGGCATAGATATACATTACCTATGTATTGTATAGAATATCCAAAGGAACATATAGATATCAAATTAGGAATGGTGTAAGAAATAAAACGATTTTGCACACAACTATGATATTATTTGTACCCAAAGAGTCTATTGTTAAGCGCTAAAGCTCTAAATTATCTTAATTAATTAACTCTGATAAACAGTGAAGCAAAAGCGTTCGTGTGACATTTTAAAAGTAAAGTAAAATTAAAGCGTTCGTGTGACATTTTTTTGAAAAGTAAAGTAATAGCGTTCATGCGACATTTTAAAAGTAAAATAAAAGCGTTCGTGTGAAATTTTAAAGTAAAACAAAAGCGTTCATGTGACATATTAAAAGTAAAACAAAAGCGTTCAAATGACATTTTAAAAGTAAAATAAAAGCGTTCGTGTGACATTTTTAAAAAGCTTTTATGCGACATTTTAAAAGTAAAATAAAAGCGTTTGTACTACATTTTATAAGTAAAGTAATAGTAAAAGCGAACGTGTGACATTTTAAAAATAAAATTAAAGTAAAAGTGTTCGTGTGATATTTTAGTAAAGTAAAAGTAAAAGCGTTCATGCGACATAGCTAGCCAAGCCTACGTTACATAGCTCAAAAGCGGTAGTTAGAAGCCACCGAGCTGACAGAGCCCCTGTAAAAGCATAGATAATATAGTTACCTTTAAAAGGCTCACTGACCTTTTAAAATCTCGTACGATGCACAGCTAGATTATTTTTATGTCTGTTTGATATTGTATATACCACTCATTTTAGCAAAACTAGGATTTTTTTTGTGAACATACATCAGAAAATATATTGCCATATGTGTGGAACACAACATCGTTTAAATCTCCGCCGCCGCTTCTTTGGGTAGAGCGCATCCGAAATGTCCCATTTTCCATTATTCTGGTGCATAAATCAGTTGAATTCTATTGATATATTGCAAAGAAAAGACAGTTGGATGTAGTGCGGGTTTTGAGAGCCGGCTGGTTTTAATATTTTTGTTAGGGTTCCGTAACAAAAGGGTTAAACGAGACCTTATTACTCAGGCTAAGGCTTCCGTCCGTCTCTCACGTAATGAACTTTTTTAAATATAATTTTAATACTTTTGGACATTCTGACGCAACATCATCTTTAAAGGAAACTTATCAGAAACTCTGCAAGTTCTAGAGGCGAGGTATGCGTGACTACGGAACCTTATTCTATGCGTGGCCCGCACTTGGCCTTTTTTATACTTATTTAATGCCCAGAATTACAATTGTTAATATAAGTAAGTAAGTGAGTAAGTAAATACTCTCCATTATACATTGTACACGATCAACAAGTAGTGAAAATAGAACAAATGCTTTAAAATTAATGTACAATCAAAGTTTGGACTTGTTATTAATAACCCTCCCTTTGAATTTGTTTTTTAAAGACCTTTCTTTTTGATGCTACATCACTGTCAATGTTTTGTAACTTATAAATATGATGACATTTAATGCATAGATATTTTTCAGCAACCAATCTTATCAAATTAACTTGATGAAGATGGCCACATACATGATCAGATGCCACTTTAAAGAAAGTATTGATAGTATCAATAAATTGTTCCATTACAGTGGATACTATTATTGCGTATTTTTTGCTGGTCATAATCAAATTTCGCCTACGATACATGAGAAGAACTTTTTCTGTAATTAGGCAAACAGAATGCACGTCCTTTGAAGCGTAAATCAGTCCACCTTCATCGCGTGTACTAACAAATTTATGACATTCGTGCATCTTTTTTGCGAATAAGGACTCAATGCATGCAGTACATTTAATTTATCTACCTAGACATTTTACAACGAAACCCGCAATATATCCAACTATCTGTTCATTGTATTTAGCCATTTTAGAATCATCTAACAATCGAGATAAATGAATTTCCTTTTAATTTATTGGCCAGTTTTCGTCCAATTTAGCACCCTCATCTTCATCGTCTTTTCGTAATGATGGACTTGATTCATTAATGCATTTGAGAGCTGAAGAGCACATCAGGATACTTATATTCTCAACTGGTACACAATTTCCTGTACCAGCAGATTTCAGCTCCATGTGACACAGAAGTTTTCGGTAGATGCCTTTAAATTGTCGGGCATTTGGGTTATCATTATAACCTCCATGCATGCGTATTGCTCCAAAGAATAACTCCACGTGATCTTGACTTATTTGGTAGGTCGTTATGTATGTCATTTTATTCGATTCTATTAAACTTTCATATAAATCCTTCAGGGTATTGATACAAATAAGAACACCAAGAAATCCTGTAAATGATTGACTTTGGAGCACAATTCTGCGGCCAAAGGCCGCGGCCGCTCTAACGTCTGTTGCCGGGCGTCTCTGGTTACTAGCAGAGGGTATGTCCAGTGGCGCCCGGCGGGACTTTGGAGCACTGGCGTAAAACTTTGTTATTTTTAGTGTTATTTTTTTCCTCGTTTGTTTTTCTTGAAATGTCCTTTTTCGTGATACTTTAAGGCTAAGATTTAAAATTAAATCGCGTGCTTCTTCTAATGCCTCAAACACACTATCTTTGTTTTTTGGACATAGAGGACGTTTGAAGCCGTAATCTCGAAAATTTCTTGAGTTAAAAATGTCGAACACGTTGTTCATTGTTAATATAAATTTTTCAGTAGATTTACTGTTCGCGAAGTCCGATAATTTGAGATCTTGGCGGCAAAACTCTATCGCTTTGGAAACACTCCTGCTTAGTAAGTGAGTTGCCAATTTGACATTCATAATAGAATTTCGGAATTCTATATGTTTTTTACCATCAATTAAATTATTTTTATTTGATCGAAATTCAAAATTCTGGCTTCGTAAGAACCTGGGTAATTCTGTAAGCTTTTGATGAGTGCAAGAAAATCCGAAATCGGCCGAGTATTCGCCGAGAAACAATTGAACACAATTTAACATAAATCGTAATTTCAGTCACCCGTTGAGAGCTCCGCTCAACAATACTACGTAAGAGTCCATCTTTCTTGTGCTATGGTATAAGTTTCATGTTGTATTTCTATGGAAATAAAGCGATCCGAATTTATGCAGTTAATAGCTATTTATTTCATCAGGTTATGGGCCCAAAAAGTTTTTATAATGAGTGCTAATAATTATATCATTTCTATTCCTAAACTTACCGGTCGTGATAATTGGGCCACTTGGAGTTTCGCTGTAAAAGCATACTTACAGCATGAAGAATTAGATGAATGCATCTTAAAAGAACCAATCGAATCGGATGCGAAATGCGTGAAGAAGGATATCAAAGCTAAGTCTAAAATTATTTTATTATTAGACCCAATTCTTTACATTCACATACAAGATTCTGTAAATGCAAAACAAGTTTGGAATAATCTATCTAAAGCTTTTGAAGATAGCAGATTGAGTAGAAAAGTTGGCTTATTGAGAGATTTAATTAATACAACATTAGAGACAAGTGAAAATATCGAATCATACGTCAACAAAATAATGTCTTCTGCACACAAGCTGAGAAACATTAAATTCAGCGTAGATGACTAGTGGCTAGGTACCCTAATGTTGGCTGGCTTACCGGATTCATATAAGCAAATCATAATGGCCATAGAAAGCTCTGGTGTACAGATAAGTGCTGATTTGATCAAAGTTAAATTACTTCAGGAGGTCAAATGTCAGCCAGATACTACCGCACTGTACAGAAATAACAAGAAAAGTTTTAAGAAAGGTCCAAGGTGTTATTCATGCAACCGCCATGGTCATATAAGCAAGGATTGTAGGTTTAATAAAAAGAGAATGTAGCAGTATTTTCAGCAACCACGAAGAATGATAATGGGTTACCACCATTATCATATCATTTTCATATCATCAATCATTCTCATATCATCAATCATTCTCATATCATTATCATCAAATGTACCCATAGACTCCGGAGCGTCTATGCACATGACGATGAAGGCAAGGTTGTTTGGTCGGGCTGTCGATGACAATCGAATAACAATTTCTTATTCATAATGGCGGTTGATGAATTTATTTCTATTATGTGCTAGTTTGGGAATAATTACGAAATATGTAAACTATTTACCGACAATAAACATCAGATCACTGTAATCAATTAGGTATTAGGTAAATATTAAAGAGTTTGTATGAAAATTCGTTTACTACACAGTCCGCTGTTTTGCGTAGTACTAGTCCACTCTGCTCGCTTGCTCGCAGTTGACTGAACGCGTTGCGGTGCATGCACCGCAACGTCGTGCGCAAAATTGCAGTACTACTCGCCTTGTCTAGTAGTATACATAATAAGTTTATGCGGACGAGCGAAAAATTTATCGAATGAAGAAGAATTTTTTAATCGCTAATGGATGTTCAGATAATAAATATTTTTTATTTCCTTTAGGTTAAATATAAGCGAATAATAAATATAAATATAAAGAGACGTATTTAAACAATTCATTGTAGGTGCTAATAGTACAAGGGTGGATTGAAAAGTAGTCGGCCTAACACTGCTCCATTTAGTTCTAAAAATCAAATCTAACCACATTATTTAGTTCAGTTCAGACCTGTTACTTGTGTGAAGTTTGAAACGTGTGCGATAATTAGTTTTAATTTTATAAATTTATTAACAAAGCAATCTGACATCATTTCCGTAAATGGACAATAAAACAATCAAAACAGTGGAAAAGACCTGATTCACCACCCCCCAAAAAGGCTAAGTCGATTTTGTCGGCAAGTAAGGTGATGGCTTCAGTATTCTGGGACTCGAAGGGTGTGATTATGGTTGATTATCTTGAAAGGGGTCAGACTATAAACTCTGATTATTACTGAACCTTACTACGTCGTTTACGAGAGGAAATAAAAGAAAAGCGTCCAGAAATGATCAGAAGAAAAGTCCTGTTTCATGAAGACAACGCTCGTGTTCACACGTCTGTCCAATCAATGGCAGAAATTCACAACTGTGGCTTTGAACTGTTACCGCATCCACCTTATTCACCTGATCTGGCACCGTCAGACTTTTTTCTGTTCCCTAACCTAAAAAAGCACTTGGGAGGTCAAAGATTTTTGACAAATGACGAGGTCAAAGCGGCAGTAGACGCATATTTTGACTCTAAGGAAGAATCTTTTTTTTTTTTCAAAGGGCTAAATGCTTGGAAGGGAAGATGGTAAAAGTGCATTGAACTTGATGGTGATTACGTTGAAAAATAAAAATATATTTCATTTATTATGTATTTATTTTCTTGGTTAGGCCGATTACTTTTCAATCCACCCTCGTATATATGGATGACAGAAGAGAGACCATACTGCCCTACTAAGCGCATGATACATTTTTTTGTCCCGATGAAAAATATAAAATGTGACAACAGGTGCACCGAGTACAGATGAAAATGATTGTCCATTATAAAAGACACAAACCTCAAATGTACCAGGAATACATAACAACATATCACTACTTAGAATGAAAATGTCCAACTAGTTACATTAATGTAACTGCAATGTAGCTAGGTGGTCGCATTAGTTACAATTAAAATAAAATTCCTAAATCATGTAACTACTTGGAATGAAAATGTTCAACTAGTTACATTAATGTAACTACAATGTAACTTGATGGAATAGACCATAATAAAAGGTTAAGATTATCTAATTCATTTAGTTATATCACAAAATGTTAAAATAAGATTAGAAGATAAAATAAGAAAACATAAGGTATTTATAGTACACTTAATCTTAAGGCTAGAAGATCTCATTCTCATTCGTCATCGCATCGTCTCTGTAAAGAACATCTCCCGCCCCGCGAAGCTCTACCATAAGGATGGTCGAGCTTATCGCGGTTTACCTATAGTAAAATTCGTACGAAAATTACTTACTTAAATCAAAGATTCTATACAATATTACATTAGTAACCCTAGTCCTGGTCATAGATGTTGAAACCAGCTAATTTAAGACAATAAAGTTACAAAATATTTAAATAAACCTATTTGGATATTTTGTAACTTAATCACAGTACTCTCCAATAACTATGCACTTTTAGGCTGTGTACATGGAACCGCATATAAATCGGGCCCGCACGGTTTTTTGTTAATGAATGAACACAGGGGATGAATCGCGCGGGAACGAGCGGCCGCTGCACGGTCGCCGCACATTGTAGATTTTATTTATTAAGTTGGAACCACACCGACACGGCACAGTTTTGCACTACATGTTTGTGTATACTAATGAAAACAGCGACGAGCGGAGGCTGGACTGCGGTCTTAACCCGGTGGGCATTCGTATACAAAAAATATGCGGTGAGGGTCCGGTTTGCATGCGGCGCGGCGTCGTGTACACAGTCTTACCGCCCGTTCCCATATGCCACGAGTTGCGCATCGTTTTTAATCGCGTCAGTGGCAGAGCATTATGTACGAAGATGTTCCAACTTGTCGCCCTTGTGATACCGGGTAAAACGCGTCGCGTTTTGCTCGTCTATGCAAGCTATGTAATCATCATAATTATTTGAAGCTGTTTACTGTCCCATATCTCGCGCGACAACGCGCTTACCGCTACCCTTTTTTCCAAGAATCAAGCATCAATTTTGTTTATTCAGTTTAGGCATATATGAATGTCAACATTTTAACAAAAAGCAATATTATACAAATATTGAATTGAGTAAATAAACTATTTGAAAATTATTCTTTCGCTGGTTCGGTAAGTTGGTTCTACTTAGAAGATACAAGATAGAAGATGCAAGAAACGCGGGTAGATTATCCTTTTCCTTTTTTTTAATATAGTTTTGTTTATAATTTATATTATGCGAGTTGCTAACAGGAAGAGATTAATATACTCGTCTACATTATAATAGCCTTTTTTCATCAAACATTTTTCCACTTCTATTTATATTTATTAAGTGGCATAACAACAAAATCCTGAGAAATGTTATTAAATATTTTTATCCATGTGACTACAGTCTAAGTTTTATCACTGCAAGTTTATTTTTATATATTGAATTAAAATTATGGTTCGTACTTCCGTACATATAAGATGTTGTCGTAAACATATTGAGAAGCAACTGTTAATATTTCTTTATTAATTAATTTCTTTAAATAGTTCTTTCAGCGAGTCACGGGGTCTGAGTCTGTAGATTACTCGTACAGCTCGTTCCCTCGCTGCGATCTCGTGCACCGCACATCCAGAGGTGGCGTGCAAGTACGGTTTTTGTTTTTATTTATTAGGGTTCCGTACTTCAAAACGAAAAAACCATTAGGATCACTTTGTTGTCCGTCTGTTTGTCTGTCTGTCAAGACCCTTTTCTGGAGGCCAATCAAGCAATCAACACTCTGTGCGCAATTCCCAATCGCACTTGGTCGGTTGTTCTTTTATCTGTGCGTTATGTGATTCGTTATTATATTATATCTAAATCTTGTATTTTGGAACTTTATGTTTACCGATATTCAGGCCAGTAAATCATTGAATGACGTTATGGACATCAGGAAGTATAATTGAAAAACTTAACTTCATCGTTTCTCATTTCTGTCATCAAGTTATGGAAACGTTCAAACTTCCTAATCTAAATCTTTCTGTTAAGACTGGGTGTACCCAATAATTTCTTTCTTGGGCTATTCATTTTCTTTTGAATAAGAAATAATAATAGATTAGAACGAAATCTTTGTCAACGTCCATCATGCGTACCGTTTTTAAGGAAGTGGTAAAATTGCCACCTGCTTCGACTGTGAACGACGAGATTAATTTCGAAAAGCGCAAACGCGTATTATAGTGTGAACGGTAGCGTCAACAGGCGATTAAAACGGGCGCACGACACGCGACAAATGGGAACGTCCTGTTAAAACTATTCATTCGGAAGCAGTTCATTAATGTCTGTAAAGTTTTTAACAAAATGCGGCCAGTCTTTAATAATATTATATAATTTATCCCCCGGACTGAGTGTAGAGGCCAATTGTCGATGAGCAAATAGTTTATAATTTTTATCGAGTTTTCCAAGTGCGACTCCTCTTTTAAGTAACTTTATACAAGCATCTAATTGTTCTTTAGGAGGAAGATCATTATTAAAAGTGCCAACAAAACTGATACCAATGCTATATTTATTATAACCTAAGGTGTGAGCACCTACGTAGTCCCATCCCCGACCAAAATATGCTGAACCGTCTCCTGCTACCAAAAAATTGTAGCCAATGTCACTCCACTTTCTTGACTCTATGTGGAACATCTGTATAAGTCGCACGCGGAGAACGCATTCACTCTGAAATTCATAAATAACTGTCACAACTAAAAATAAACTTAAATAAAGATACGAAGTAATTGTTTTATCATATCATGAAGCGAAAACTTGCGGTACAATGTTACGAAAATGAAACAGACGAAGGAGTATGAAATTTCGCACACTTATAGTTTATATAGCGGAGGAGTGTATGGAGCCAAATATAACTTTTAATACTAACAATACCATGTATTTGACACACATAACGACTTATAATTATGTATACAGGGCGTCCCAATAAGAATAGATATTACTGGAGTACCTGATTGAGCTGTAAAAAAAAGATGGAAAAAAAGTACAAAAAAAAATTTTTTTATGAAAATGTTTTAAAGATATTTGACTCCTATTTAACCTCTATGTCCGTTCACTTAAAAGTTTACAAAAAAAAAAGTGTTTTGTGCTCGTAGTGTGAGAACAAAACACTTTTTTTGTGTTATTATTTATTAATATTATAAGGACATATTGTAGGACATATTTTAATTTAAAAGAAAGCACAAAATAATAAACAATAAGAAAAAAGTCCGGTTCGGTCAAAATAAGACTAGATTAGGGAAGAAAAGGATGTACAGAACCAAGAAATGACCGCTTTTTGGTGAGTCAGGCGTTGCGAAATCGTAAGTGTGAACTTAAAGAAGAGCCTTGAAAAAGTGATGTGAACAGAAGTTAGCTGTTTTTTTTTTTCATTTCAATAGAAATGTGTGGCAAAAATCCAGGGATTTGAAGTTGTACCACTCTCATGAAGGTCGTAAACTTACCAAATTGGCATCATTGTCACCCTTGTTACCTGCTCACCGCATTTTAAATGCTTGGTATACTATTATCAACGGTAATGAACATGAAAATAAAGATGAGGTATTTTATTTAAAAATATTTTGAATCCCAATGGATTTCCGTGGATCCTCAAATATTGAGTTGTGCGTTCTTGCGTCACAGGATAACGAATGCCTTAGAAGGCTGGCAACTTGGCAACGTAGGCTAAATTCACGTTTCCCAAATAAAAGCATTTTTTATGCCTTCCTACATAAACTGAAAAATGAAGCAATTTACTACGATTTTATTATAAAAAGAAGTTATTTCTCAAAAATGAAGAAAAACAGAAAACAGGGATATTATTTTTCACAAAAAGTTAAAAAAATACCTAGCAAAATTAGAAAATAACAAGATAAATGAAATTAAATTTTTGAACAAAGTGAACTATTTAAAATGAATTAGTCCTGATTCGTCGTATTCCTGTATCGTCGGATTCCTGTTTAGTCGGATTCCTCATACGTCGTATTTTCAATATCAAAGAGAATATAAATAGTATAAAACAAAGTCGCTTTTCCTGTCTGTCTGTCCCTATGTATGCTTAGATGTTTAAAACTACGCAACGGATTTTGATGCAGTTTTTTTAATAGGTAGTACAGAGAGTAGAGTGATTCAACAGAAAGGTTTTAATGTATAATACATGCATAACAAACTAGAGTAATACCGATTATTTTAGAGGTTTCTAATGTAATGTCGTAAATAAACACATTTTTTTGCACTTTCATTGCAAACGTTGACGAAACCCTACGAGACAGATCAAAATAATGTACTACAGTATTGTACACCATAGAAAGGTCTACAAAAAAGTCTGCGATAGCACATGGCTATTTCTTAAGGATAACGCACAGTAACCATTTTTATCTTTTATAAATGACAAAAAAATAATGTGTCATTTGCCAAGCTATTTTTACCAATGCAGTATTATTCCTTATCTAATTGAATACTTTACATACGTTGTGCATTTAATGTAGACCAAAATTGCCATTCAAACCATATAATTTGGACGAATGACTTAAGAGATATCTCGTGATGGAAAAAAAATACGAGCGCGGCGACGCAGCCGGACTGTAGCCAATGACGGCAGTGAACACACAGATATTTTAAGCAATACAGCATAAATCCTTATCCAATTAAGTACCTTAAATACATTTTGCTTTTAATATAGATCAATATGGCCCTATACCGCATGTAATTAAAATGAATATTTTCGAAGATATTACAGATTAATAGGTTATATCATAGGCTTTTTCATTAAAAATTCATTTTCATTCATTCAATTCATTCGACATGTTTTTCTAAATTCATAGTAGGTACCTTGGTTGGTTAGGAATTAGAATAAAACAATAGAATTATAGCCAAAAAGCGGTTTAAAGTAATGTAGGTATTTAAGTTCAAAAAAGAACTGAATATTATAGGTATAAAGTCATATCTGAAAGACGTCATCGTTCAAACATAGGTCGTAGTACAGGGAATGCCCAAAGAGGGGTAGGCATCGATTACAGAGAGCCAAAACTAATTCGTGGGTAAATAAAGAAAATTCTGCCATGAATTACGATCCATCGATTCCTTACAAGGACGATCGATAGTATTATATATATTATATTAGTATCAATTGATAGCATGTCAGTAGTGATTGAACATTGTTTGGCATTGAACTTCAAAGACGAATCTAATTCCACAATTCTAATACCACAGATAAAGACAATCATTCTACCACAGATAAAGACAATCATTCAACCAATGCAAAGCATACAAATATTTTCATTGAGATATTTGAATTTTAAGACTGACATGCTACATAGTCTACATTGCACCCGTGCGAAGCATGGGCGGGTCGCTAGTATAAGATATAAGACAGTTTGGCTACTTGATGTGACGGATCGACAAACAGTCGATCGGTGAGGATGCTTCTGTACTATGTAAGTTTACTGTTTAGTATATTGTGTATTGTTTATATTGTTACTATGGTTAAATGCTTGTAAGATATTATAATAATATGACCCTACCGAATTTCTTGCCCTTCTTCTCGGAATGTGTTAATCGAACGGGTGGATTACGAATAAATATAAAGTATAACCTTACAGACGGAGTTTTATTACATTTGTTTGAACGCGCTAATCTCAGAAAGTACTGGTCCGATTAGAAAAAATCTTTTTAAGTTATGTAATACATTTATCCAGGATGGCTATAGGCTATATAACATTACGCTACGACGAGTAGGAGCGGAGCAGCAATGATATATGTTTCAAAAACGGGGGAAAATTATTTCTTTTGGGAGCTTCCGTGGCGTACGCTGCTTAAATGGTTAAAGTAACGTTAAAATTGTGTACTTCGAATTTATTTGCCTTAAAAAGTTCTATAAAAAAGTCCGCGATGGCATATATCTACCTCTTAGGGTTAACGCACTATAACGTAATTTATAGCAATCAAAATTGATTCAAAACAATTCATGGTTTGCGAAGCTATTTTTATGCTTACCATATTAATCCTTATCCAAACAAATACACTATACGTCATAAGAATTTAATTTAGAACAAATTAGTCCTTTACATATTTTGATTTCAACGAATATCTTAAGAGATATTATAGATTTAGTCAAAAAGTACGCTATTTTGAAGGCGGGCGACGACGTTGGAGTGCGCACTGCGCATGCGTGAGTTGACTGCCGGCCGTCGCCTGTTAGGTCTACGAGGTGCCATACCGCGCGGCTCAGACGCGTGGTCGGCTCCTTACGTTACTGTAGTGTGCGAACTCTTATTACGAGTGTATTTTGTTTTGCAATTTCTCTAAAAATTTAGGTACTCTTCTAAGTACTACATGATATTGTAGTATTGTTTTCCGATAATTCTTTTGGCGTGTTCTTTTAATTTAAGTAGTTTATATACATATACATAGTTTACATATATAACTAAATTTACATATCGTTGTAAATAATAGAGAATATAATAGAAGATATAATAGAGAAACTGTTGTAGGGGGCTTTATGAACGCAATAAAACCCAAAACAATAGTTTTTTAGAACTTTTGTCTGTTTGTCTGAATGTTTGAACACGCTAACCTCAGAAACGGCTTAACCGATTTGAATTTGCGGTTTGGTTTTCAATCGCTTCATAAATAAATAAGTTATGTAGATCTAAAGTAACACGCAGGCGGAGCTGCGGGCAACAGCTAGTAGAAGATATAATAGAGAAACTGTTGTAGGGGGCTTTATGAACGCAATAAAACCCAAAACAATGGTTTTTAGAACTTTTGTCTGTTTGTCTGAATGTTTGAACATGCTAATCTCAGAAATGGCAAAACCGATTTGAATTTTTGATTTGACTTTGCGGTTTGGCTTTCAATCGGTGCATAAATAAAAAAGTTATGTAGATCTAAAGTAACACGCAGGCGGAGCTGCGGGCAACAGCTAGTTATTAATACTTTTAAAAGAAACATTTTTTTATCATACACATTTTGTAACGTCGCTAAAAGCTGTGGAGAAAATTACCTGAACCTGCTGCCATTTTTACAAACCTGCTATTAAGAAAGACATCTTTAAATCAAAGGGATATACAAATAAAGAAAAAATATTGTGCCTCACAATATATAAACAAAGCCAAAAAGCTCACAAATTACTGCAAAAATTGTTTGCATTATTTTGTAAAAAACTACAAAACGGACAATTCAAAAAATTCTCAGCAAAATAGCCTGGCATAAATGATGTTGTCATCCAATACTTGAAAAGCAGTAAAAAAATACCTTTAGAAAAAAGAATATGCACGCTCATATTTGATGAGGTAGCATTAAGCCCTAGTTTGTATTATAACCGAACATGGGATGAAATAATTGGTTTTGAGGATTTTGGTTCCGAAAAAACTAAAAGAATAGTCTGCTGACCATGCACTTATGGTCAAGTGGCTCAAAGGAAATTACAAGCAGCCCATTGCCTTTACTTTTGCCAGATGGAAGCATTTACAAATGTTGTTAAATGCTAATCCTGGGGAAGATGATTTCAGATTAGTAAATAAATTAACTGAGTCATGTGGTCATAGAAAAAATACCTAAAATGAATGTGAAACATGCAGCGCAAGTCTTCGGTCAGAGAGTATCTCTAAAATATCTCTAAAGATATTTACCCACTGGTATAAACTTTTCTATGTTGTATAAAGGATTTAAAGAATACTGTGCTGAAAAAGGATTTAAAGTTTGTAGCTGGTCTCATTTTACTTATTTCACCAAATGTAAAAATCACGAAATGGAACACAAAACCCGACCACTACCTTGCAACTGTAGTTTATGCCAAGATTTAGGAAAACATTTAGAAAACAAGCGGGCCTGTCGAAAATATATGAAATTAATACAAGAAAAATGCAAGAACTCTAATGGTGAAATGAAAGCTTCGTATATACTGTAGACATGCAAAAAGTTATTTGCATGCCTTTGATGAATACCAAGGATTCTTTCTTTTCCAGAAAACTTATACTTTTTAATGAATCATTCGTCCCTCCTGGTAAAGACATGGACGCTGTTTGTGTCGTGTGGCATGAAGGAGAGAGTGGCCGCAAAGCGTATAGCCAATACATTTATCTATGTCTTGCGGAAATTTAACTGGGATACTAAACCAAATGTAAAAATCACGAAATGGAACACAAAACCCGACCACTACCTTGCAACTGTAGTTTATGCCAAGATTTAGGAAAACATTTAGAAAACAAGCGGGCCTGTCGAAAATATATGAAATTAATACAAGAAAAATGCAAGAACTCTAATGGTGAAATGAAAGCTTCGTATATACTGTAGACATGCAAAAAGTTATTTGCATGCCTTTGATGAATACCAAGGATTCTTTCTTTTCCAGAAAACTTATACTTTTTAATGAATCATTCGTCCCTCCTGGTAAAGACATGGACGCTGTTTGTGTCGTGTGGCATGAAGGAGAGAGTGGCCGCAAAGCGTATAGCCAATACATATATCTATGTTTTGCGGAAATTTAACAGGGATACTAAACACGTATATTTATTCCTCGATAACTGCAACTCGCAAAACAAAAATAAAACGCTAATGTCAGCTTTAGTTAGAGAAGTTAATAATGAAAAGACTGAAATAGAAAAAATAACTCTCATATATTTCGAAGTAGGTCATCCTTATATGGCTGCAGATGCAGTTCACGCAGCGATAACTAAGAAGTTTACTTCTTCTGGCGAATTGTATGATCTTAGTGATTTTGTTACAGCAATGAAAGCTTCCCGAAAAAACTTGTATGTTGAGTTGGTAAATCATGATCATATGACATGTTTCGATAATTACTCTAGAGTTGCCTGCCCACAAGGGTATAACTTACAAAGTTTAAAAATTATCGAATTCAGACAAGTATGCCAAAAATTGTTATGATGGAGATTTTAAGGAAATTCGTTTTCTAAAGAAGAAAGTGGAGAAAGAATTGGCTGAAATGTTAAATAATCGAATTAATGTTATAGATGTAATACCTAAAGAGACATCACCAAGAGTAATCACCACTCCAAAAAAAAAATGATTTAATAACATTATGTGCTTCTATTTCTATGCCCAGATCACGACGTGATTTCTATAAAAATCTTCTAGTTAGCGAAGCTCCTGATCTATCTGAACATGTTGACAACGATATTTAATTGTTTAAATTCAATATTTTATGTTGATTATACAAGTATGCCAATTTACAAGAAACTGTAATTTTATTATTAAATTGTTTTTAGTTTTGTTGCTAATATTTTTAAGTTTTTTAAAGAGAACTGATTTTATTTCTATTCTATTTTTTGCTTAACGTGTTATTTTACTAAAAATACGAGTATATGTGATATATTATTTAGCTGTTTACATTTTTGTATAATTTGATCTTGATACGAGTAAAAGCTAACATGAAAGCTAAAATAACCGGCAGACAAAATTGTTTTGTTACTAGAATTTGTTAGGTTTTGGAAGAACTGTTTTTATTTATGTTTTATAAAAGGTGTTTTTGAAGGTTATCTGTACCTGTGTATGTTATACTCATGCTAATATTAATTTTGCATTTTAAGGATTTGCTTATTTTAAAACCTTTTTTATTTTGAATGTTGATCTCAAATTGTGATTATGAAAATAAGAGACATTAGCCTTAGTAGGTAGGTATCTTAATACGTTTTAGAAGAAAATATTAATGTTAATTTCAAAGGACTTATGGTTCATTAACCATATTAAAGTAAATAATTTAAAAAGTTTTTTAATTGTTTAATTTAATCCACTACCTGTCCTACTTGAACTGGTTTCACTTATTCAATCTTGACTAAACGGTTTCTGCAGAGAACTGTATTCAATAGTACATTATTATGTCTAATGACCAATTCTTAGGATTATTAAGGCAAAACACTACATTACAGTCTTATACCTTAGACGATTAATATTAGTCTGTTAAACCAAGTCTTTTTTGAATTTCCTAGAAAACTATTGATTTTTATTGTCAAGTTCTTATATGGCTAAACAACAATAAAAACACCTACACAATGATATAAATTTTATTTATTTTCATAAATTTAATAGCTTTAAATGACAAAAATAGTCCAACTGACATTTTGGCGCTTTCCTCAAATTGGTATTTCGGATAATTTTTTTTTATTTTTTTATATTTGGTTCGCCAAATTGACGCCGCCCGCCTGGTGGTAAGTCGTGACGACGTCTAGCGATTGTGGGCCACTCTCACAGCACACAATACTATTGAGAGTGGCCCTCAGCTTGACGACCTACTGATGTGCCTCTTCACGCTCCGCTTAAAGAACACAGGATTATATGTGGGAGGAAACACGTGCACAGGCAGGGCGTTCCAGGCCACTATCGTTCGGCAGAGAAACGAACGTTTAAAACGTTCGGTTCTCGCGAACATGCTATCCACTGTGTGGGGGTGGCATCCCTGCCCGGCACGAGTCGTTCGGGATCGGAAGGAAGAAGGTGGGATCAGATTGAAGAGCTCTTCAGAACACTCGCCGTGGTAAATACGGTAGAATGCGGCCAAGGAAGCTATTGTTCGGCGCTGAACTAGCGGCTCAAGGCTTCCCGTTACCTCCGGACAATCTATAATACGGATAGCCCGTCGCTGCATAGCGTCGAGAGCGTCCAGAAGATACTTCGCGGAGCCGTCCCAGAGGTGAGAGCAGTATTCGACGCAGGGTCTAATCTGCGTCTTGTACAACAGACACCTCTGGTCCGGCGTAAAGAATCTCTTTACCTTATTCAGTATTCCTAGTTTCCGCGAAGCTAGCCCTATACATCTTTCGATGTAGTTTTTATTATTGAGCTCTCGACGAACGTCTATGCCAAGGATATCAAGGTTGTCCTTCATTGGTAATAATGCATTCTGAAGAGAGGGTAGGGGAAGGAAAGGGGATTTCTTCGCAGTAAATGCACACGCCTGTGTTTTGCGGGCATTGAACTCGACCAGGTTCTCGGTACCCCATTGAGAGATACTGTCGAGGTTACGGTCGAGATCAGCCACGAGTCGTCGTCTCTCCTCCTCAATCTCAGATCGCCCCGCCGTCGGACGAACCGAGTAACTCCCGTGCAGTGTGCTGTCATCTGCATAGCAATGAATGTTCCCGAGGGATAGCATATCATTGATATGCAGAAGAAAGAGAGTTGGTGATAGTACGGACCCCTGCGGTACCCCGGCATTCACTTGCAAGAAGCGAGAAGCCTGGCCATCGCAGAGGACCCGCACTCGGCGCTCGTTTAAAAAGCTGGCAATCCAGCTGCACAGTTGAGGAGGTAGACCATATGCCGGAAGCTTGGAAAGGAGCGAAGCATGCCAGACCCTATCGAAGGCTTTGGCGATGTCCAGGCTAATAGCCAAGGACTCGCCGCGTGCCTTTCCATAGCCCCACCCCAGACATGCGTTACGAATGCCAGAAGATCACCCGTTGATCGCTTTGGCCTGAAGCCGTATTGTCGATCATTGATTAGCGAGTGATCCTCTAGGAATTGCATGAGCTGCTTATTTATAAGGAGCTCAAGCACCTTGCAAATGACTGAGGTGACAGCTATGGGTCGATAGTTGCCTGGATCGGACCGATCCCCTTTCTTGGGGATCGGTTGTACGTTCGCCTCCTTCCAGACCTCCGGCACGAGCCCTGAAGAGTATGACAGGCGGTACAGACGCGTTAATACTGGAGACAACTCAGCTGCACATTTTCGTAGCACCACCGCCGGAATGCCGTCAGGGCCACTGGCTTTCCGCGTGTCGAGTGACCGCAGCACTGCCCGTACATCACATTGCCTGATAACAATATCAGGCATTGTGTGGCCACAGTTGGCGATGGCGGGGGGCTGCAGGCCACGGTCGTCGACCCGGGAATTAGCCGCAAAGAGGTCTGCGAGCATATCCGCTTTCTCTTGGGCTTTGTGAGCCAGTGTTCCATCTGGGTAACGCAGCGGTGGCAGCGAGAGCTGACAAAAGTTAGATTGCACGGCTTTGGCCAGTTGCCAGAATCCACGGCTGCCCGTGGGATGGGAAGTGAGCTCCTGACCAAGCCGCGCGACGCGCTGGGCATCCGCCCTCTTAAAGGCACTCTTACTCGATTTTGTGGCCCGGTTGTACGCTGTTTTGAGGTGGTCCACGTTTGGGTCGCGCACAGCCCGGGCCCTGATCCAGGCGCGATATGCCGACTGTTTTTGTCGAACAGCTTTGGCACAATCTCGCCCGAACCAGGGACGGGCTCTGCGGATACTGGCGACATCAGTGAAAGGGATGTAATAATCCATCCCTAACCTGATCTCGCCAGCAATAGCAGAAGCACTATCCGAAGGAGCCTTTCCTACAAAGCAGCGCTGGCTCCAGGAGACGGACGCATAATAATCGCGTAGACCGTCCCAATCCGCTGACGAGTAGTGCCATAGTCGTCGTGACGTTTGTACAGGACGTGCAGGAGGTGACACCTTCATGCCAGCGTGAACAACACAGTGGTCGGAACTACCCAGTGGGGCTCCTACCGAAACACTGTACTGGGCTGGGCGACTCGTCAGCAGTAGATCCAGCAGAGCGGGCGCGTGGTCTGACCTGTCTGGTATCCGGGTGATCCCGCATACCATCTGGGTCAGACCGTGGGAGAGAGCGAACGCATGGGCGGCTCTACCCGCATGATCAGTCTTGAGGGACCCCAACCATTCAATGTGATGGCCATTGAAGTCCCCCAGAAATACTAGGTCAGCGTTCGGGAACCGCACCTGCGCTTCATCAGCCGTCTCGCTGAGGTACTGGAAGAGCTTTGTTGTCTCAGAATCCCCTGTGTGGGATCGGTAGACGCACACGTAGATCTGGCTCATGGAGCCATGGTCTACGTGCAGCCAAAGGACGGAATTGGAGGGGTTCTCTAGGCAGCGCAACCGGCGGCAGCAAACATCCGCCCTAACGAACACGCACACCCTGGCTTTGTCTCGAAATTGTTCCTCGATGACATAGCCGGGGTAACACAGGTAAGACGTGTCGTCAGGGCGGCGTATTTGTGTCTCCGTGAGGAACATCACAGCGGGCCGTGCCGTCTCAAGGTGGTGGTGGACGGCATCGAGGTTCGCATGGAGTCCACGGACGTTAGTGAACTCCACCTCGAAATGTGAAGTTGTGGGGTTTCCTAGGGCCGCTGTGTAACGTTTATTTCTTTTTTGTTGCACTGCCATTGTAGATTTTGAAGAAGAAGCGTGAAGACAGGGCGACATTTGGTGCAGCAGTAAGTGACAAAGCGCAGGGGCTAGCTTTGTCTAGAACCGTGTGGTTAGGTCGGAGCCGACTCGCCGGCTCCCAAACCCCCCTGATGCAAGGCCGCCGCTACCCCACACCGGTTACCACCCGGAGCAGCGATCCCACATCAGGATTATGCGCAACATGTGGGGCAGCCTCCTGGGGTGGTTGGCCCCAGGCGGGCCCCATGACTGTGTTGCGGGCGGCCGCGGCAACGCCGTTGCTAAGGGTCTCCCTGGCCGGCGAATCGACCCACACCACCCACACTAGACTCCGTTTCGCCCCCACTGGTCCCATGCCTGCTGCACCATACATCGCCCCGAGCCCGGCGGTGCAGCTGCTGAACCCCTAACGCAACCCAGCCTGGGCTGGGTTACTTGGGGGGCTTTAGCACAGCTGCACGGTGGTACCCCCCCGGACCAACACTGTTGTACCACCTGGTACCCACGTAGGGGCCGAAGCCACTCCATAGGTACCGTAAATTAACGAGGCTCGTCCGTTTATCAGCAGGTGCGCCACTAGCAGGTGAGGTCGCTGGGGCCCTAAAGATGTTGGTAGAGCCCCTTTGCACCCAAAAGCCCCTTTGCACCCTTTGGATTATACAGTATTTTGCCTTGACAGGTCAGATCTACAATGAGATATTTAGCAAGTAAGATTTTTTAATCATCTGTCTACTTAAAAAGGCCAATTTCGGTTGAAAATTTGTGTCCCTTCGTACAGCATACCAGCACCATGGAATCCTGATATTTCATGAATGCCAACAAATTGTTCTGAAATAGTGCTAATTAGTGCCCTAAGAAAAAAAATTGTGCTCTTATACTTACGAAATTATAGCCATAGTTCGATGAGTATGCTGGACGAAGGTTTCGCCCAGCATACTCACCTCCGTTTGTGGAATCTGTGTACGCTTCAACCATAATTCATACTTCAAAAAATTGTGCCCAAATAGTGCCAAATGGTGCCCAAAAAGAAAAAACGGTGCTCTAATAACTCCGGAGTTATAGGCTTCGTTCAGTGAGTAAGCTGGGCGTAGGTTTTACGCCCAGCATACTCACTTCACTACACGAATACCGAACGAGCTATAGGTACAATTTACGGCTTAAAAAATGGTGCTTGAAATAGTGCCCAATATCAGTACAATTTTCGTTTGACTTTTGACCTAGAAAACCATTAAATTTAATTGTAAACTATTACATAACATTACATTTAGTACAGTCGAATTCAAAACTTTCTAATAACTTACATTTTGTACAACAATTTTTAACCCCCGACGCAAAAACGACGGAAATTTGATGTGTCTGTGTTTATGTGTATGTGTCTGTGGCATCGTAGCTTCCGAACGGATGATCCGATGTGGATTTCGTTTTTTTTGTAATGTGAATTAGTCGGGAGTGTTCTTAGCTATGTGTAATGAAAAATTGGTTCAATCGTTTAAAAGATACGGGGAGATGAGATGGAAATAAAACAACAATTTGCCGATGGATAAATGCATGAAACGCACAAAGCGTTACTTTGTTCTAGAGCGGTATGCAGCAATTTGTATTTTATCTTATCTCCGAAACTACATGACCAATAATTGTTATACTGTAAAAGGCAAATTAATAGTATCTCTGTGATATGCTTGTGATCATAAAATAACTTATTTTGATAAGCATTAATATGTTGTTATTTAAATAGCTATTCAAAAAAGAACATTCTAAAAATACTTTATTAACAAAAACATATATTTATATCTACTAAAATACAAAAGAAAGAGATATGGTACGTTAAATAAAATTTCCAAACATTGTTTTCCATTATAATCGTCTGTTTAGACGATTATAATATCCACAATCTGTGGACAATGATGTGGGTTTTATGCTTGCCTAGTTTTTTTTGTTTAATATTGTGATAGATAGAAATCATGTAACTGTTTTTTGTCCCAATAAATAAAATAAAATAAAACAAATGCAAAAAACACTACTTAAGGACTACTTTTTGACACGCTAAACATATACCTATCGTGGTATCTCGGCACATTTAAACATATCAATATAATTTATAGTCTATAGCACTCAGAGTAATTCTGAAAGAATTTTTAAAATCGGTTCAGCAGATCCGGAGATTACCCATACACATTTTATTACACATTTATTACCTACACATTATTATGATACTAGTTAATAAGATTAAGATATTAAATGAAGTGAAATTTGCTTGAAAAATAATATCGCTGTTATTACACTAAACTACGGAGTATGTATTAAGTTTACGGAATTTACCTCTATTTCGAAAAAGATAAAGTTCAGTATAGTGTGCACGTACGGTCGGTACCGGCCGACGCGCGGCGCGGCGCAAATGAGTAGGTACGTTTATGTTCAAATAGATGGCGCTTCTCTAACATCTTACGATTATAGTTTAAGCATGACTGACCTGTATTTTGAAGGAGATATGGGTCAGGAACATTTCGTTTGTTTACTTCATCGCCGCACTGGCTATAATAACGCCGGTTTTTGGCTAGTGGGCTGCAAAACTAAACAGCTGTTGTTTGTTTAATTAAGTAATCTGTCTTGGGGATGTCATTATTTATATTTATATAATTGTGTAGTAAGTGACCAATGTAGGAGTCATACCCGAATCAGTAAGTAAGTACATTTTTTAGTGCGACATTTTTTTTGGGAAATATTTCACCCTACAAGCAATGAAGTAATACGAGTAGACTTCATTTACGCTTACAATTTCATTTATTAAAAAAAGTAAAAATTTATTAATTAATAAAAATTAAAATAAGTTAATTAAATTAGCAGTTTTTGATATGTGAGAAAATACCACAAATATTCCCAATCACATAACCGCCCACAATTATAATTTTTAATATTTTTATCCAAAAACATGTGTGAACGACTGTACCTCATTTAACGTTAGTATGTAGAAGTTTACAATTAAATTTAATGGCTTTCTAGGTCAAGTCAAGCGAAAATTGGTCTGATATTGGGCAATATTTCAAGCACAATTTTTAAGCCGTAAATTGTACCTATAGCTCGTTCGGTATTCGCGTAGTGAAGTGAGTATGCTGGGCGTAAAACCTACGCCCAGCATACTCACTGAACGAAGCCTATAACTCCGGAGTTATTAGAGCACCGTTTTTTTTTTGGGTACCATTTGGCACTATTTGGGCACAATTTTTTGAAGTATGAATTATGATTGAAGCGTACACAGATACCACAAACGGAGGTGAGTATGCTGGGCGAAACCTTCGTCCAGCATACTCATCGAACTATGGCTGTAATTTCGTAAGTATAAGAGCACTATTTAAGAGATAAAATTTGAACAAGTGCAATCAGTAAAAAATTGGATTTCCAATATGAACGTGTATAAAGAATTGTTTGCATATTTGAATACAACACATAATGTAACCAGTCTGTTGGCAAGAAATATAAACCCATTAGATTTTTTTTTCTGTAATATTCGCAGGTTTAATACGGATCCTGGTTTATATTTCTTGTCAACAGACTGGTTACATTATGTAATGGGATACGCAACTGGTCAACAACTTGTTTACAGTTCACTGCAGCATTTAAAACATTATTAATAAATAATTTAAAATAAAAAAAACTCAACTCTGATTATTCCCTAAAAGGTTTTGGTTTGTTGGAAATAAACACAATTAGCGAACGCCCGCGGCTTCGTCCGCTTGACAATTTATATACAAAAAAACTTCCTCGAGAACCACTATCCATTGGTGAAAACCGCATCAAAATCCGTTGCTTAGTTTTAAAGATCTACTAGCATACAAAGGGACGGAAGCGACTTTGTTTCATACTATGTTATGCTATGATGATGTTATTGAGCGGAGTGAGCCGAAGGCGAACGGAGCTCCCATACAACGACTCCAATGCGATTAAATGTAACGCTGTATCTCAGTAACTACTTGGCGGATTCTAGAAATTTTTGAAGTAAATTAAACTAGATTTAAGTGCAAAAAATGTGACGGAGTCAGAAATTTAAAAAAAGGCGCCAAAAATATTTATTTAAGGAACCAAAATTTACATGTTAAACCTATGGGAGAAATTTCGCGCGCTTTTTGTACTGTTACCGAAAACACTCCGCTCAATATGCAGCAGCGCAGGGTGACGCCAGCGTAGCAGCACCTAGTCATATATGATAACTGTGTGTAAATACATTGTAGTGTGAAAAATGTTGTTTTTATAGATTTAATGTCTGTATAATTTAAAAAAATTGCTCCATTTGGTCCTCCTGTATATAAACTGTACGAAATTTCATACCCCTCCGTCCGCGCAATTTACGTAACTTTGTACCGCAAGTTTTCGCTTCACGTATTATGTTATATAAATGCTTCGGTGGCGTGGTCGGTAGTGCATCGGCTTTCGACGCCGGAGTCTCACGTTAGATTCCCAGGTCGAATAACATTTGTGTGATCCACAAATGTCAGTTTCGGAGTTTGGGTGTTTTCTATGTATAATATTCAGATGGCTTAGGGAAAATCTCACACATTGGTGAGTTGACTATGATATGGATATACAAGGGTAATTTGACACACTTGCTGAGTCTTTGTATGTGAGTATAGTACTCATACATAGAATCAAAGAATCAAAGAATCAATTTCGTTTATTCAGTTTAGGCACATAAAGAGCACATATGAAAGTCAAAATTTTACAATTTATTGTCAAGTAATATTATAAAAATACTAAATTAAGTACATAAATAACCATTTGAAAATGATTCTTTCGCTGGTTCGGTAAGTTGGTTCTCCTGAGAAGATACCAGCAAGAAACTCAGGTAGATTATCCATTTTCTTTTTTAATATTGTTTTGTTTACATTGTTACAATTTATATTGTATTATACGAGTGGCCAACAACAGAAGATTAGGGTGACCATGCATTTTTATCATTAAGATATTCGTCGACATTATAGTAGACTTTCTTCATCAAACATTTTTAACTACTATTTTAAACTTATTAAGAGGCATGTCAACCAAATCCTGAGGAATTTTATTATAAATTTTTATACATTTGCCTACAAACGAATTACCAACTTTATGAAGTCTAATTTTGTCATTGCCAGTTTATTTTTATTTCTTGTATTAAAATTATGGTTATCGGATTTTTTTTTTGAAGGGATCATGTTCTTCCGTACATATAAGATGTTGTCGTAAACATATTGAGAAGCAACTGTTAAAATATTAATTTCTTTAAATAGTTCTTTCAGCGAGTCACGGGTCTGAGTCTATAGATAGCTCGTATAGGTCGTTTCTGTAATATGAATATTGTCTCAATATCGGCAGCTGAGCCCCACAGCAGCAGACCATATGACATAACGCTATGAAAGTAGCTGAAATAAACTATTCGTGCCGTTTTTTCGTCAGTCAGTAACCTTATCTTTCTAACCGCATAGGCAGCTGAGCTAAGTCTTCCTGCCAAGGCTGTGATATGAGAACCCCATTGCAGTTTACTATCTAGAGTTATCCCAAGAAAATCCGTGGTATTGACTATTTAAACTAATTCATTATTCATAGTAATATGAGTATCCACCTGTCTAACATTGGGCATAGTAAATTTTACACATTTTGTTTTCTTCGCATTGAGCAGAAAGTTGTTACTTGTGAACCAATGCAATAATTCCGAAAGGGTATTATTTACATCGTCAAGTACTAGTTTTTGTCTATCACTTTTAAAAATTAATGATGTGTCATCAGCAAATAATACTATTATTTGATGTGGTTAAATCACACAGATTAATAAACATTAAGTAAAACAGACGTTTATTTTTATTTTAAAGTAAATCTTAATGGTACCTAAATAATTTATAGCTACCTATGTATATATATTTATCTTTTTTGTAATCCTAACACTGACAGAGAAATTCACAATCTTTAAACTAAATTTCAGTACATTAAATTCTGCCGGTTGCCATACACACAACACCTAGAACAGTCGTTACGAATAATTGCGAGCCCTAAAAAAATCGACCGATCTATCTACAGAACTCCGATATAGCCAATGGGTTGTGGAGGTCAGATGGCAGTCGCTTTACAAAAATTATCGAGTATCATATCAGCCGCATCGCAGTTAGGCTGGAAAGCCCAACTGGGTTGTAAAAAGCTTTGTGGGCGATGATGAGTTGTTTACTAGCCAATTTCTTCGTGTATGAATATACTATACTTAAGGCTTGGGCAAACCAAATGCAGTTGCAGTGCGGTAGCAGTGCGGTAGCAGTGCGGTAGCAGTGCGGTAGCAGTGCGGCAGCAGTGCGTCTATGTTAGTAAATAATGTAGTTATATGAGGGATGACACACTGAACAAACGCGGGCCCGCTGAACCTACCATTCTCCGCCACTGCGCCGCGCACGTACTGCTCTTCGACAAAACATTTGGACGGGAGCAGTGCAGACGCGGGGCGGTGGCAGCGCAGGCGCGAGGCGGCCGCAGTGAGCACACGTTGTATTACTACCTCCGCCATTTTGACTAGTCACACTAGAGCAGTTGAGCGGGAGAGACGCAGCACAGGTTGTACACGGTTGTAATTTTTTACAAGTTTATCATGGAACCAAATGGACCGATCTTCAAAAGATTCTAATTCCCGACATAGACGATGGTACTCCCCACAATCATCTCTTCTTTTATTTATATCGTGAACCCATATTCTTTTTTTTTCCTCAAAGCTAGAAGCAACAATAGCTCCTCTTCGTAGTCCGAACCGTTTAACATCTTGAAGTGTATTGAGTGTGGCGATCGATACGACACACATAACGCGGTTATAAAGCAGGATCGCCTTCAAACTGGTTTCTGACTGCTCATGTTTCTGGTGTGACATCAACCGCGACGCAACTGACCTGCCCTGCTAAGGAGCTGCACCTGTCCTGCTTTTGGTTTGCCAAAGCCTTTAGTGTTGCTGTTTTAGTTTTTTAGCGCCGCCAGAGCAGGTGAAGCAGGTGAGCAGGTGTGTTGTAGGTGGAATTCTAGACGTGCTCTCTGGCTGATTTTATTGGGGTATGAACTTATTCAAACTTGTTGACGAGATTAAAAACAAAATGAGTTTAAATTTAAAATAATTGTTTTAATTAGGAACAGTTTGTAATAATGTTATTATGGTTTTAAGAATTTTCAAAGTAGGCTGCCATCTAGATTTAACGAACACGTGAATTTCGGCGCAACCGAAAGATTCGGCGAAATTCCACCGAAAACGAAACACAAACCAAAACTCGATTTTTCTGCCGATACTAGCCGAAACTGAAACTTCCGTCGGTCACTAATATAAACCCCTTTGGGTGCAAAACATACTTATTTTTAAATAAAAAAATATACAAATCCCTAAAAAGTTTCAATCCAGAGTATATTTTGGGAGAACGTTTAGACAATAATGACGTTAACATATTTTGAGAACACCTTTTTTTTTAAATCCGCGGCCGTGGGCCGCGACCGCACCCACGTCCATTGCCGAGCGCCTCCGGCGAGAGATTGGTGAGAGCAACTAACTGAAAAATAGTGTTTTAATAGCCGACACATGGTCTTTCCACAATATACCCTACGAATGTGACAGACTCGTGAAATTCATGTCTAAATCAAAAATTCAAGCCTAATCAAATATAGCTGTTCTTCCAAAGACTGTGTAAAGGATTCTTTGGATTCAGGCAAAAGAATAAGTATATCACGAAGCGAACAAATGAGGTGATTAAACAACAGAAATTAATTGAAAACGCATTCCGAATGTTGCTTAATGGCGCAATAACCTTGAGAGATTGAATAGAAAAACTGAAAAAATAAACAGATTTTATATAAGTAGATAAAATATTTCAGTTAAACATTGATGAATGTGAATTTTTCTGTCAGTGTTTACGAAAAAGATAAGAATATAATAGGTACCAATAGGTAAGTAAATGATTTAGGAACATACCATTGTGGTTTGCTTTAAAATAAAAATAAACATCTGTTTTACTTTATGGTTATTAATCTGTGTGATTTAACCACAGCAAATTGTGTGAGTACTACTCACAGATTTTCTCATTTCTCTTTGTGAATCCAGACCGTGGTCAACTTACCAATGTGTGAGAATTTTAGTATGTGAGTTGCTCCCTAAGCCATTCAGAAATATATAAGAACTTCTAGTTACGTTTATCAGTTGTCTAGATCTGATAGCATTAGCTTATAGCTTAGTTTGGGCTAGACGACGTTGTGTGAGAATGTACATATCTCTTTAAAAATGTTAATCTGACGAAGCCGTCAGTGTTGAAACCAACCTGAGTGTGACAACTTTCAGTTGCGGTATGCGATATTATTACCCATGGTACAGGTTGCCTAATTCTGTCAATACGTTCTTCTACAGGCTGGGCAAGCCAGTCGGTGCGGCTTACTATCCTCAAATGGTCTGGCGCAATAATAAGGGAATTAGCTGAAAATTATAAAAGAAAAGTTCACATATATATGTTTTAGTTTATACATTTTATATGTAAAATACAGTTGAGTGGGGATTTATCTGTAATACAAGAAGTAGTAGTAAACTGAGCAAGCTAGTATCAAGATACTATTCAAATGGTAAGGTGTCAAAATTGCAAATCAAAATAGGTACAATAGAAAGAAAGTTATAAGCATGGCAAGAGTTCACTTTTTGAGTTACGATAAGAAGCTTATTCGAAAAGCTTTCGATGCTAGCTTGAACTGAGTTATTTCATGTTTAATGTGTTAATAAAGTATGATCATACACATACTAAGAGCAATTGTCTTCTATGTATTTTTGAAATAGATTAGGATAACATTTGGCTCACCAAATGTTGAGAGTATTATGAATTTAACTTTCTTGTAACTATGATCGTAAATAAACTCAGGTGAGGTTTGACATATGTCTTTCCCTCCCAAGAGAAATGTCTAAACTGTTAGACAACCCTTACCAACAGAATGAACACAGGTTACTTAAGCTAGCATTAATATAATAAAACTCCAAGGGGTAATCAATAGTAGGCACAAAGTAATTGAGGACATTACGAAAGTAGGCTCGAAAATGTAGGAAATTGTGGTAACTTAACAACAATATTGTATTGATCTTATTTACTACAAATATAGCAAAAATATAATGAAACTATATAATTACCATCACTCTTCGCCGAACATCTTAAATAAGGGTCGCAAAGATCCTCTACACCAACCGCATTTTTGTTTTTCTTATTATCACCAGAACCATCCACAATTAGTAATGTACTTGTATAAAACATCAAGAGAAATGTTAAGGGTACCAACAGAAATGCAAATATGAGTAAATTGAAATTTTTACATGTCAATCCCACCACCACCTTTGTATAGTCTGAAATAGTAACAAAAATATTTGTAATGGTGTTTAATATAATAAATATTTATGGTCTTTGGTGAACTGCACATTGACAATCAGTTTAATCAAGATCCCTACTTATGGCAACAAAACAAAACAATGATGAATATTTTATCTCATAGGGCAGGGCTTCACCAGTGACAACATAGATTATGGGATCTCCCTTGTTTGACCGAAAGGAATTTGACAAATGTTTACTTCCCAAAAAAAATTTCGCATAATTTCATTTGCCAAATTATTACTTTGCAAAAAATCTATTCACAAAAAATTGTAACGCAAACCTAATGTTTGGGAAATGAACGTTTAAACTATAACTGGGAAATGAATGTTTACCAACTAGTACTTTTAAAATTTTTTATGTACCCATAAAAACCTATGTACTAAAAACAATCTCTTTTTTCTATTAATGCAAGTCGTTTCTGCCAGGTCGTAGGAGGTCACAGTTTTAACCTAACCTAACCTACCCATTTTGTTTAAAGAAGAAATTAACCTTATATAAATAGTTCAGTTCCTGGTAACCTAAAATCATTTGATTAAAGACCAAATGCCATGAAATTTTGTACAAATATTTTCGGCAAAATGGCAGGCACCCATAGATTGTGATATAAATAATAATAAATATGAATTATAAATAATATAATTTTTTTGGACATTCTCATCTAGCCCAAATGAAGCTAATATAAGCTTGTGTTATGGCATCTAGATAATTGATAAACCTACTTATTATATTTCTAAATACAACATATTATACATTCAACCCACAATCGAATCTGGTACCTCAGGGATGGCAGTCGCATACTTATGCCACCATGACAGTCACAATGATGGGATGTGGGATAGGGCATTGTTGGTTATAAGTCTTCTATTGTAAGATTGAGTCTAATGACCATGGCAAGAGTCACGAGACAAGTGTCTACTTTCTAACAAAGAAAATTTTGCCTACAATAAAAACCAATAAGTTTAAATTATTGTTAATGACCACAGAAAAGTAATAAAACATATACTGAAATGCAATCACTGGGCAAACTCTTTCCAGGTTGCCTGCAGCGCGAGCATGGCAGTATCGACATATATGTCAATCAACCTATTTAAACTGATGAAATCGCGGAAAATTACAAAAAATGTGTTATGTAGTGGCATTTTTTTTTATATCATTGGTTTAATAATCTCCCACTGCTATGCTACGGGGGCTGATAGGCAGTCAGGAGGGAATCAAAACCTACAAGAAAATGTCAGCATTAACCATAAAATAAAGAGTCGGCAAATCACAGGACATAATAATATGCATACATAAAGGTGGAGACATAAATAAGTGACAGTGATTGAATAAGGAACAGTGGTGAATATTAGATTTTGTATGAAATGTGTGATATTGAATAATTGACATCCAGTTACCAGTATAATGGAAACATAATTATATATGTGTAAATAGAATGGTCAGGAATACCACATTATAATTAAGTTTAAAGAATATGCATGTCTTTATAATAATATACCAAATAGGTACTTACAGTGACACTTGCAAGATATTTTATTATGGAAAGCAATGTAAAACCAGCATGATAAGCATTTATGATGATTCACATAACCTGTTATTCCCCAGGCTTGTTCACATGCAATTAACAAAAAAATGTAGTACCATAATTACTTACTTGGTTTAGTTGAAGAGTACTCATCAGTTACATTTGATGATGAGTTATTATCGTGACTGTTTTGGCCAAGAATTATGGACAAAATGGCAACTATTCCTCCTATAATGATAACACATACAGCTAATAATGTAACTTTGTGCCACCTTTGTATATAAAACTTCTGGACTGCTGCAAATTAAATTAAAAAAAGGATTAATAGGTGTTGTTGTACTTATAGTCACGGGCTGATCTCTGCAAGTCCACATCTAGTCCGCAGGTTTTGCGCGTCTTTATTAATATGTGTTAAATTTTAATCAGTTTGATATAGGTAGGAGTTAGGTATAGTTGACCGAGTGAGCAAAGCATCTACATTTCGAGATTGGAGAATTTTTCTTTCATCCATCTGGCTGTTCCTATGTGTGTTCCGGGCTAGCAGCCGTAGTTTTTATACAATCTTCACAAAACTTGGTACAAGTATTCATGTACTAGAAACAATATTTTTAGTGGTTTTTTTATTGGTAACATACAGTGGTATTATATTCCCAGTGAAAGTATCAGGGAGGTCACTGTATGACCTCCCTTAGAATATTGTTAACAATAGTAGTTATGTTTATGCAGTGTCTATGTGCATACTTACAGGAATTATGTTTTGAACCAATATGGATGTGAGGATGTACATCCTCATTCTCGCTTCTGACGTACGATGGATTATCAAGTCCAGAAACTGTCTGTATGACTTGTTTAATTATTACCGGCCCATTGAAATATGTATTATTACCGATATTTACGTTTTCAGAATTGGTGACCGCCACGCTGCCAGTAACCGACGGTACGCTACTTGGTTTTACTAACATATGCGGAACTTTAGGAACCAAATCAACAGTCCTTGAACTTTTAGAAGTTGTTTTGATATCATCATCACTTTCAGTACCTTCAATAATTTGAAAATTGTCTAGCTCGCCTTCAATCTTTATACCAAGTTTTTTTTCAGTTAGTCGGGTGCTATTTATGATCTGTGACATTTTAATTTTGGACCAAGTTTGGACCTTACTTTTATTCACACACGACCTCCACACAATCATGTAAGAATCGTTATCAACAATACATTATTTTTGGCGCAAAACAGTTCAGTTTTTCGTAGCTTACCAGATTACCACGAACTACAAACATCTCGCCAATCTTCCGAATAAGTACATCCACTAGCTAATAGTTAATATTTTATTTATTTTAAAGCACCAGAAAAGACAAACAAACAACTTTTGAGAAGTTTTGAAGTTTTGTTTTTTTTTTTTGCCCCATAGGTAAGGGAAATGGCATTTTTATGCCAAATATTCTCAAAAAAAAAAATATGCCAACACTGACGCAGTAGCGCTGTCTACTAATTGAATCCGAACTAATCCAGCATCTAACCTTGGCAATAAACAAAAATCAGGGGAAATAATTCCTGTATAGTATTTTTGAATTGGTATAATTATACCTCATATAAGTGTAGGGTCTGTGCTAATAAAGATATTTAAGGTTAAAGGTCGATGATTTCGGTATTTTAGACTTTTCTCGAAAACGGTGAGCTTTAGCAAAAACTTACAGAAGCAAGGATCGCAAAGCAAGAAAGTAAGCAAGCAACCACCGACTTCTTTCACTCACCGACGTGGGAGCTAACCTCAACCCCAACGACCAAACCCCCAAAGAGGCCTAAGAGGCCACAGAGGTGTCCAAAGTCCGCCGGGGGCCACTGGAAATATCTCCTGGTGCGTACCAGGGACACCCGGTAATGGACGTAGGAGCGACCGCGGCCCTGGGCCGCGGGCTTCAAAAAAAACCCTACACTTCGAGACTTTTGGTACATTCATCGACACACCTCAAGGTATATTAATATACCAATTCAAAAAAACTAAAGGAATTATTCCCCATTCCCTATTCCCATCATTGATGGATATTTTTCGACGTTCCTTTCTCGGTCTAATCTAAAACTAGCTACTTCAGTTTTCTAACTGGATAAATACACAATTGAAACGCGGTTTTAAACGTGGTATTACCTAAACCGAGTGCTTTACTGGCCACCGGAAACCAACAGTGTTCAATATAACACCGTTGGTTTTAAACCGTGTATTGAATGCTTTAGGCTCAAGTTAACCAAAGCCTCACCAATATTAGTATGATATAAGCACATTTCCTTGATTTCCAAAACTTGCATAATTATTTAAACATTTGAAGTCCTGAACAATTATACAATTTATGAATCCACTGGTGTACACACATACATTGTGCCAAGTTTTATTTTTAGCAAGCATGTTGTGGTGTGGTGTTTTTAATGTTGATGTACTTGTGCAGTCACCTAATTGCATTAAATTTATCAATTTATTCAGTTCCTTTGACTTACAACACTTATTTTCAGAGCCAACTAGAATCACATCACATTCTGCAACATGTCGTCGGCTAAATGTTAGGTGAATTGAGTTTTTGGTATCAATCGAAAGAGAAAAAAAAACACATAATCGTCAAACATGCTAACTACACAAAATAAGCCCAGAATCTAGATTTCGCGTCGCAATCTTTTATGGTAACTCCGTCCGCACCTGTCAAATTTCGCGTGCAATCTTTTTTTTTTTTTTTTTTAATTCCGCGGCCCAAGGCCGTGGCCGCTCTAACGTCCGTTGCCGGGCGTCTCTGGTTACTAGCAGAGGGTATATCCAGTGGCGCCCGGCGATCCAGTGGCGCCCGGCGTTCGGTGTCATCTTGTAGACACATAAGCCATGACAACACTGCTCCTGACTATTTTATTTTAACCCTTTTGCAGTTAGAGGGAATATTTTTCCCACCAATTAAAACCAATAAAAAAACAACAAAATGTCTATTTGCAATTTTATTTTTCGACCTGACTACACTAACGTAACATTATGACGTTTGTTTCTGTTTTTATTTGACATTGACAGATTCATTTTTTCTCAAAGTTCTTGAGGTGAATGTTTAAAACTGGCGTTTTTTTTGTACTGCGAGAGAAATCGGTACATATCTTTGCAATAGAGTGGTGAAAAAAGGTAAGTTCTTCTAGACGTTGTGCTTTTGAATGTTATTTCATAGATGTAAGACGTATTTTTTATGTATCTGCCACGAATTTTCATTTATCTCAATTTTTGTTGGTGGGAATAATATTCCCTCTAACCGCTAAAGTATCCATTTTCTACTAATAAGATTAGAGAAAATATTCCTTTATTGTGGGTATGGTTACTGTTTTTATTGCTTTCCGACTAAGGAATAAAGGTTTTGGTGGTCTTATTGCTTGCTTTTCCTCGGGACTTGGTGTGGTTTTTGCATGGCTTTTGTTTTTTATTTGCAGATTGATTGAAAATGAAAATACTCGGAGATGACGATATTGAGAAGGAGTTGTACGGTATGTTCAGAGTAACTCCCGTGCAATGTGCTGTCATCTGCATAGCTATGAATGTTCCCGAGGGATAGCATATCATTGATATGCTATCCCGAGGGATAGCATATCATTGATATGCAGAAGAACGAGAGTACGGACCCCTGCGGTACCCCGGCATTCACTTGCAAGAAGCGAGAAGCCTGGCCAACGCAGAGGACCCGCACTCGGCGCTCATTAAAAAGCTGGCAATCCAGCTGCACATTTGAGGAGGTAGACCATATAGCTTGGAAATGAGCGAAGCATGCAACATGCCAGACCCTATCGAAAGCTTTGGCGATGTCCAGGCTAATAGCCAAGGACTTGCCGTACCTTTCCATAGCCCCACCCCATACATGCGTGACAAATGCCAGGAGGTTACCCGTTGGTCGTTTTGGCCTGAAGCCATATTAAGTAAATTGTCCATTCTTTCTTCATTTTGTGATTTTTGTTGATTAAATAAAGATTTGATACTTTTTATACTTGATTTTTAATTAATAGTTTATGTAACAAAATCTTTATAACTCCGCAAAGGTCCGTCACAAGAAAATATTATTTCAAATGTAAAATATGCTAACTCCAATTTTTTGTCATAATAAATACAAATTAACAAAATAAAAAAAGAATAATAGAATAATATGTACAATTTAAATATTAACCAGCTCGATTTCATTTATTGTTCTCCTTTGACTAATTTATTTTTAAATCGGTTTTTTGCTATTCCTCACAAATGTATAAACGGGAGTTAACAACTTAGAACATTTAGCCAACGATGTCTAGATACTCGTAAAATATTCACTGTGAACCGTAGTATTGTATTCTCTTTGCTGTGAACTCCTGACAAAGGAGGTATTAAGTTACTTCAAATCTGACCATCTGGGGCAGAAGGTCGTATTTCCCATCAATATCACGGCTAAAGGAAATAAAATTTCATGTAGGCCAATGAGTAGGTACATATCGCCTAGAACGATTTAATGAAAGCGTTTCTGCAAAAGTTGCTGGTATTGACTTTAACCAGGTTGATCCAAATATATATATTATATGAGTCCTTGTTTAATACAATTAAACCTGAGTTCGATAATATATTTAAATCAATAACTTTTTATAAAAATAGAAACCTCCAGTTCTATGACTGGGCAACCACTGGCATCTACAAAAGTAGACCTAAGTTGTATGAATTACTTATATTATATGGTAAGAAGCAATATAATTTTAATCCTGATTTTATTCAGTATGTTAAAGATTATTCCAAAACATTCAGAAAAGCGTGTGTTGCTGCCAAGTATTATGTATGCCATTATATTTGAGTAATAAGATTAAACAGTCCAACAATAAAGTCAAAATGACTTGGAATATAATTAATGCTAAAACCGGTCGCCTAAAGCCCCGTGACAATGACTTTGAATTAATTATTTAAAATAAAGTCATTAACAAAGAACTAGACGTAGCCCAAACCTTTAGTATTTTTTTATAGACATACCCGCGAATATAACTAGCTCCTTGAATTCTTGCCCAGTTAAAGCTCAACGTATGCTGGAAAGCGGCGTGTATCAGTGTCATGTCTCATTTAGCTTTGAATATGTAAACCCCAATGATATTATAAAAGTATTCAAGTCGCTTAACTCAAACGGCTGACTTGTGGGGTATTTCTGTAAAATTGCTTCAGTCCATTATTGTGAATACATCTCCACATCTAGCTGCAATATTTAATAAATGTGTCAATAGTGCAGTGTTTCCTGATCTCATGAAATACAGTAAAGTGATACCTCTATTTAAAACTGGATCAAAAAGCGACCCTGGTAATTTTAGACCAATTTCAATACTACCTACCATTAGTAAATTTTTTGAAAAAATTATATTGCAGCAATTACAATCACATTTTAATTCAAATATGCTACTACATAATGAGCAGTATGGATTCACAATGGGTCGTTCGCCTGGGAGAATAAGCAAGATGCCATTTGTATATTTTGCGATCTCTCCAAAACTTTTGATTGCGTTGAACATTATACCCTATTACGGAAACTCAATTATTATGGTATCAGAGATTCGGCACTGGACCTAGTTGCCTCATACCTCAGTGATCGAATACAACATGTTGATATCAATGGTAGTCGGTCTTTAGGGGCTTCTGTAGCTATGGGCGTGCCACAAGGATCAATTCTAGGTACGTTTCTATTTTTAGTTTCCATTAATGATCTACCGTTCTATGTACAGAACTTGTGCGACATTGTTCTATTCGCCGATGATACATCACTTATTTTTAAAGTTGATTGCAAGCTGAGGAATGTTGACGAAGTAAATATTTCACTTGCACTAGTTCTGGATTGGTTTACAACCAACAATTTACTTCTGAACGCAAAAAGTGTATTAAATTTAGTATCCCTAATGTTCAGAACTACGGTACCTACTAATATTATTTTGAACGGTGATACCCTTAATCTTGTAGAATCAATCGTATTTTTGGGTATTACTCTAGACAGTAAATTACAGTGGAACGCCCACATATCGGGTCTTGCAGGGAAACTTAGCTCTGAGGCTTTTGCTATTAGTAAAGTCAGACAGCTCCCGGATGTAGAAACTGCTAGGCTGGTTTATTGTAGCTATTTTCAGTGTCATGTCGTATGGAATTTTACTGTGGGGCAAGGCAGCTGATAATTTTTATACTCCAAAAGCGAGCTATACGTGCGATTTATAAACTGAATGCACGAGTTTCTCTTGGATAAAGATTTAAAGAAATAGGCATTTTAACAGTTGCATCACAATATAGGTACATATGCGAATGTTCGTTAAACAGAATATACATTTATACAGTATGAACAGTGACATACATGCAATAAATACTAGAAATAAGCTGGTATTATTGGGTGGTATTATCGTTTACAGAAGGTTCATGACTCCTTTGCAGGATTTGGTGTGCGTTTTTATAACAAATTTCCTCTAAACATTATGAACCTTCCTTTGAATAAATTCAAAGTGACTGTTAAGACACACCTCCTAAAAAAAGGCATATTATACTATTAAGGATTATCTAAACGATACAGAGAAATGGCAATGAGTTGCTTGCTCATCACTCGAATAAAGATATTTTGATTTCATTTGATTTGATTTAACTTTTTAGTGTCCCGCTTTAAGTCGGGTTTTTGACAAGGCGGTATGGTTAAAAGACTATATAGCCTGCCCATATAATTCTCTATGATAAAAACTTTGAATAGGTACCAAAGAGAATACAATAAATAGGTAGGTAGGTAGGTAGGTACACGTAAGATGTATCAAATATCAAAGAGAATACAATATTATGTATACAATACATGAGGGAGAAATTGTTTTTAAAGAAAAATATGGATCAGAAGCTCAAAATCGAGTGTACGTGAAACCTCCAGGTGAAAATGTTAAGACAACTTACTGTAAAGGAGACTACTAAAAAGGTGTTTTGATGTTTAATCACATAGGTACCTACTGTTTTTCTATTTCAGAACAAGATGCATTAGTTGTACTTGAAGAAGACCCAGATGGAAACATTATCAATTTATTGAAAAAGGTGTTTCTGCCTCAGGGTTATCCTAATAGTGTGTCTAGAGACTACATAGCTTATCAAATATGGGATACAGCTCAAGCTTTTTGCAGCACAATTACAGGTAAGTTATGTACCTACATTTTTCTTAATTTCATTAATAGTACCTAATAAATCTTACAATAGATAAAGTTGGTTACATGATACAAGATACTCTCAACACTTGACTAGTCCGCCTTATGTATAATACGGCCCTGATGCCTACTATAGCTACTGTATTAACCTCAAATTCAGCAACAGTAAAATAATTATTTCTCTAGAATAGTGTGGAACCTGGGTATAACGATAACCATAGGTATAGTAGGTATGTAGAAAGATACACAAAGACATTTCAGAGGCGATCCCAAAAACAAAATGCAAATGTGTGGGCGTATTAGTGTTGTGTACCATGGAATACGCAAAATATCGATAAAATATTGTGTTATTTCTAAGTAATATAATAGAATCTCACTAATCCATTATACTTTTAGCTTACCTCGCACTGGCATTAGTAAAAAAAACGACCAAGTGCGTGGGTCCAAAGAATAGGGTTCCGTAGTCATGTTATTAGCCTATAACTCCTGAACTAACAAAGTTATCTGATCTGTTATAGTTTTTCTTGAAAGTTTAATTACATGAGCCAGCCGTTTAGCTTTTAGATTAAATTTTGCTTATGGAAGCTTTTTTTAACGAAAATATGGGCTTTAAAGTCGAATGTCTCTAAAACGAATTCTTAAACCAAAAATTTGTAATTGCAACCTCTAAATATTTTTAAAAGACATCTATTTATACACTATAGGGTCGACGGTAGAAAAAAAATAATTTTCACTTTGTGTAGGGGAGGCAACTCAAAGAAAAAAACTTTCGTTATTTTATTGTAGCCCTTGGTCACCGTTATAAATACACATTATTTATACAAAGTTATGGTTAGTTATCGTTTAGGATGAATGACAGACGGACGAACGGTCATGACAAAACTATGTTTCTTTGCTTATATAGCAGATTTCCGCGGCACCAACCATTTCTACTTCCCAATTCCCATTGAAAGTGTTCCAGTTCCATTTTTGATTGACTCATGGACAATGTAGCTACATATTAGAGAAAGAATGACAACGTGATTTAAAACATTAAGACTATTTTATTTAAAATAAAATAATATTATATTCTCTACATAATGCAACAGAAAAAAATAAGTACAACATTATACTTCATTTTGCCATGGTTTATTGATATATCGATAATCGTGACTTCATCAGGTTATTATTCATTAATTATTAATTATTCATTGTGAATAGGAAATATTACTGCACAATGCAAGGGTAGTCAGTGTACTATGAATAGAACTTTTTACTTATTTCATAAACACAAAACATACACAAATATCTGTTATTTAAGAATTGCTGGAAATTTTTGTATTTACCTGCGAAACGTTTAATTATTTAGATCGTCGGATTTAGTCACATTACAATTACTTAAACAACAAGACACCATGGCTCTTAAATACAGTTTCATTGTAAATAACACAAGGATTC
This sequence comes from Nudaria mundana, assembly GCA_963556515.1. Lineage (NCBI taxonomy): Eukaryota > Metazoa > Arthropoda > Insecta > Lepidoptera > Erebidae > Nudaria > Nudaria mundana. Next base: position 10,336,254 of record OY748286.1, read on the forward strand.
GCTTATATTTTAGAAATCTAATATTCGCTAGTTAACAAGATAAATGCTCTTTTTGTTATTTGGAAAACTACGGAAATTTTTTGGCACTGACACTGACACACATAGATAAAAGTACATCATCGTCTGTCATTACTCATAGGCAATGTTCGAATGATGATGACTTCTCCGGACTTCTCTTTCCCACGCTTTGTTGATCTATTAAGGGAGCGAAGCGAGCGCCATCCCAAATCTCTGGGTATAACACTGAATAAAATAGTTTTGAACAGAAAAACTGTCTTCAACCGGGATACTAAAAACTAAAAAATAAATTAACTTAGAACATATGTTATGTATTTTGATTTAGTTATTCAGATATTATTAAATAAGTTTTTTTTTTATTTATTTATTTATGTACCTACATATACATAACAGTATAAGAGCGTGAAGAAAACTATAAATAAATAGCAATAGTACAAAACAAAGGCACAACTTATTTCAAATGTCATCTCTTCCAGTGGGCCAGGGGATAGAAATGCTAGGTACAATAAAGTTAATGTGTGAGTAGAATAGATGAAATACATACATACATAAATGATAACATACATAAAAATGTACATAATTATGAAATAAATATATATAAATATAAAGATATACATAGCCTAATAATTATAAATACTGTACAATTATAGGCACAAACTCTTAAAGTATAAAATAATTATTTAATCATTTCTGAGTATGTAAGTAAATCAAATTATAGAATAATTTCAGTCTGACCTTTTGAGACACTTTCTGACTGTTCATAAAGTTATGCAGTGCCTCATTCAGTTGATTTCCTGCTATAACACACTATTATTTTGTGGTTACAGGTATTCTAGCAACCCAAGAAGTGTTACGTGGTGTTGGGGTTGGAGATAAAAATGCTTCCCCATTAGCAGCAACAATAACATGGGTTATTAAGGATGGCTGTGGACATTTAGGAAGGATATTCTTTGCATATTCACACGGGTAAGTAAACAACCTAAATACATTTATTTATTATCTAATTTTTTAAGGAGGCTTTGACTAGTCTTGCCAGTCATGGCAGCCTCATAGTATCACTCCTACGTTTACACCACCTTATAACCTTAGTGCTTACTATTGACCACCACGCCGCTTAAAAGATATAATACAGAATCTGAACAGTTTTCGGGCCTTCCTAGTTGTGGGATTAGCTAGAATGCAATTCAGCTCTGGTCCATACGGGCATGGAGCGATCATTAGTTTTCTTAGACTATCATTATGGGAACACTCCAGCAACAAGTGATACATATCGTCACATACACCACAATGTTCACATAAAGGTGATGTCTTTTTCCCAATTAGGTGGTTAAACTTGTTGACTGGAATGTGCCCAGAACGCAGTCTCATTGCCCACACCAGGTTAGACCTTGGTATGTCTACCGAACTAAACCAAGGTACTGTGGAAAGTTGGCTCATTACAGTTCTGTACCATACTCCCTTATTTATTGAACATTCATTAAAATGTTCTGTCCACAATTGTAAGCATTTTCTTTTAACAAGATGTAAATGTTCAGTGGCATAGGTAGTGCAGACTATCACTTTTTTTTTTTTTTTTTTTAATTCCGCGGCCCAAGGCCGCGGCCGCTCTAACTTCCGTTGCCGGGTGTCTCTGGTTACTAGCAGGGGGTATGTCCAGTGGCGCCCGGCGGACTTTGACCACCTCTGTGGTCTCTTCGGGTGTTGGGTCGGGACGAGAATCCCGCTTCTTTGGGGGAAGGGTTTTATCCCGCGTCAGTGAGTGAATCTGGTTGCGTGCTATGGGGCAAAGGCCCCGCAGCACGCAACCCTTCTAGCCTGCTTCTGTAAGGACGGCGGATGGCGATCCCGCCGTCCTCAGGCCCCGATCATGGAGGTCGATAGTCTTGGGCGTAGTCGCGGAGTCTGGGGCGCCCTGGCCGCCGACTACGGAACTCGGCGGGGAGGGTACGCTCCCTCTCCCTCCCGGCCGCCTCCTTCGCGAGCATGACTTGCTCGCAGAAGGACACGGCCGCGTTCCACCTACTCCGGCTGGAGACCATGGCTTGAAGCATGGTCTCCAGCGAGAGGGTATCCACGCCCAGACCCACTACGAGGTCACGGCGCTGGCTCGCCCACGCTGAGCACTCCACCAACGTGTGGAGTGCGGTGTCGTCGTCGGAAACCTCGCAGTGTTGACACCGGGGTGTGACCTCACGATGTATGCGAAACAGATAGCTACCGAAGCATCCATGCCCGGCAACAATCTGCGTCGCACGATACGTGAGGTCACCATGCTGCCTCTGCAGCCAATCGTCCATGATCGGTCTCACCGCCGCGATGATGGTGGTACCCCACTTGGGTTGCTCAAGTCGCACCCTCCATGACTCCATGAGATCCTGGCGGAGTTGGGACCGCTGGTCCTCGATTTCTCGAGACGCAGGCCTGTGGTCCCGCTCCAGCGCCTCCTTGCGCCATTGGAACAATGACGCAAGGGCTCTCGCTTCCAGGTCCCATGGAGGGGTCCCGGCTAGGAGACATGCAGCCTCTCCGGAGATCGTGCGGTACCCCCGTATGGTTCTGACGGCCAAGGTTCGAAGTGGTCTGTTTAACAGAGTCACGTTCCCCTTGACCGCCAACCTATCCGCCCATACGGGAGCCCCGTATAGGGCCATACTCCGCACGATCCCCAGGTACAGTCTCCTGCAGGAAGCGTTGGGTCCCTTTAGGTTGGGCATCAGTCGCGAAAGCGCGACCGATGCCTGCGTCACCTTGGGGACCAAACTTCGGAAATGTGGTCTGAAGTTCCATCGGCTATCAAGTACGATCCCTAGGTACTTCATCGAGGGCTTGATGCCGATGCTAACGCCTCCCACATTTATGCTGGAACCTTCGGGTGGACCGTTCCGAGGTCTGTGAAAACACAGAACCTCGGACTTGTGCAAGGCCACCTCCAGTCCCAGCTGCCGTATCCGACCCACGACTCGAGCAACACCCGTCGTGACCTTGAGTGCTGCCTCCTGGTACGTTGCACCCCGCGCCGTGACGAGGGTATCGTCGGCGTAGCACGTTACGCCGACGCCCCTAGGCAACGCACCCCGCAGCACCCAGTCGTAGCCGATGTTCCACAGAAGCGGCCCCAGGACCGACCCCTGTGGAACACCGCACGACACATCTCGCCGAGCTGGCCCGAGGCAGCTGGGGAAAGCTATGGCGCTCTCCGAGAGATAGGCCCCGACAATACGACGGAGGTAGAGAGGCGTTTCGTGATACACGAGCGCCTCCCTAACGCAGCTCCATGGCAAGGTGTTGAACGCGTTGGCGATGTCAAGAGACACCGCCACCACCACCTTGCCCTGCGAGACTGCTTCCTCCGTCAGGCTCTTCACGCGCTCACGGTGGAGCGTCCCCGACGGAAACCGAACTGGTTATCCGCCAGGTCTGGCCCCACACTCGTGAGATGCTCGACGAGGCGTTCCGCGATAATTCGCTCAAAGAGCTTACATACCTCGTCGAGCCACACGATCGGCCGGTATCCGGACGGTGCGTCCACCGGCCGCCCCGCCTTACGGATTAGGACCAGTTTCCCCGTCCTCCACACCTTGTGAAACTGGCCCCTTTCGAGGCATGCGCTAAAGAGCCCCATCAGTCGAGGCCCGAGTTCTTCGAGGGCCAGGACCCATGCACGGCCAGGAATGCCGTCGGGTCCGGGGGCAGTGATTTTCCGGCGTTTAAGCCGGAGTACTGCCGCACCTAGCTCCCCCACGCTGACTTCGGGTACGTCGTCATCGCTGGTACTATCCGCGTCGGGCAGAGACGGAGCCATGCGCGGAGGGACGTGCTCCTCCGCGCTCGTCGGAAACAGGGAGCCCATGACCCGCTCCAGCTGCTGCGGCTGGAGACTCTGGGTCAGTGGGGGCGCCCTAGGTCGGAGTTTCTCCCTGACCTGTAAGTACGGGCGCCCCCATGGGTTCTGCTGCAGGGTCTCCAGGAGCTCCTCGCGGGCCGCCGTCTTGGCCCGCTTTATCGTCTCCTGGAGAATACCTTTGGCCTCCCTGTATGCCTGATAAAGCTCCGCCTCTCGGGCTGCCGCGTCGTCTGGGCGGCGATGCCTCCGGCGAAACCTAGTGTACCGGCGGCGGGCGGAATGCATGCTGCGCGCAGCTCTGCAATCTCCGGCGACCACCAGTACACCTGCTTCCTGGCCGGTCTGGGTGTAACCCTAGGCTTCGCCGCATCACAGATTTGCGACATGGCTCTCCTTAACCACTCCGCCTCGGCATCCACATCGGCAGGCCGGTCCGGTGCCGGAATCCAGGCCTGCACGATGGATGCCTCCAGGAGAGCTTCCCGATCAAGATGGTGAAGTGCCCAACGCGGATCCGGGGGATTTGCTACCGGCTGTGGGAGGTCAGGTGAGGGGACGACATCGAACCGGATGTACCGATGTTCCGAGTGCGTCTCCTCACCCTCCTCCACGCGCCAGCCTGTAATACGGCGGGCGAGGTCAAGGGATGCGAACGTTACGTCTACGATCGATTCCCCCCCTCGCCGCCAAAAGGTGACGACATTCCCCCGGTTGAGGACCTCCAGACCACGTGTTCTGGTCCAGTCCTCAAGAAGCCTCCCCTTGTCCCTGGTTTCCCGGGAGCCCCACGCCTCACTCCAGGCGTTGAAGTTTCCCAGGAGCAGGACAGGGCGAGGGCGGCACGCAGCGAAGACGACGTCGAGCTCAGTGAGCCATAGCTCAAACTGAGACTCGTCAATGTTCGGCGAGATGTAGGCCGACACCACCGCAAACCCTTTAAATTCCGCCGCAACACACCCCCGGCCGCTTGCAATCAATGCAAGGCGCGAGGTGTCCACGGCGGAACCCCCAAAAATGCAACAGGCCGAGCCGTCCTGGTCCACCGGGCTTCCCGGGTGGACATAATACGGCTCGGCGACCACGGCAAGTTAATGGACCACTGCGCGATGCTCTGGTACAGAAGATCCTGAGCAGCGCGGCAGTGGTTCAAGTTCACCTGCAGGATGCGGACATGGGCGCACATTAATGTACGTCCATGTCAGCATCCCGCTGCGAACCTGGCCGCGCAGAAGCGGCTCCCCCGCTGCCTACAGCGGACGGACGAGGTTTAGGCCTCGAGGCGGCGCAGGTACGGCTGCCGACCCGATGGTCCGCCGTTTTGCCCTCCGCCTCGCATCTTTTATTTTTTCCCTATTAAGTATTAATTCAAAGCTTGGTAATTTTGGTTTTAAACTGTTAGCTGTTACTGTTACTGTAGCATTCCACTGTAGTATGTTTATTCTATTATACCGTTTAGTTGTATTATCCATGATATTGTGTTAGAGTCTGCATCAAGTTGAATAATGTATTGGTATTAAAATATTTCATAATGAATTTTTGTGTCGTCTCTATGGCGAGCTTTATAATCTGGTTAATCTTGTCACTCCACTCCGATCTCGATAAAACTATCTCCTTTATCCTTCTAAATAGATATTGTAGTAAAGAGTTTTTCTTTTATTTTTCATCTTCTTCTACTACATGATTGGTCTCCGACATTTCCTCCTCAGCGGCTGAATATAGATCCCCCCTTTTTCCCTATACTGTTTAGCTTTCTTTGTCCGCTTTGGTTTACGATTGGTCTGTTTATTGTTCTTATTTTGTTCTGTATTTTCATCTGTATCAGAGTTATCTTTTGTATTAGCCGGCTCCTGTCTGATTTCTTTCCGAACTACTTCAGAGTACCTCCGTGGGCCGGAGCCAGTATATATAAATTCTGTGGTTTGGCTAGTCTCTACTCTAGGTCTGGTCCTGTGTGTACTCCCCGAGTCTACAACAACTTTATGAACTTGGTCGGTCTCCTTTAGTTTTATAAGAGCTACTTTGTAGGTACAGTTGTACTGAGACATAACTGTCCTGATGTATTTCTCTTTTTTAAACATCGGGCAAATACTTTTGATTATGGACATGTGGTTTCCCTTACAGTTCACACATTTAAAGTTTGTGGTGGTGCAATTCTCATGTTTATCTCCACATTTAGGACATAGTTGCTCTTTAGCAGGACAAAAGTTCTTTGTGTGACCGTATCGCCAGCAGCGTGAGCATTGTGTCACTGGGTGGTTGTAAATTTCAACTTTCATATGGCAATTATAGGCTGTGACATATGCCGGTAAAGTCTGTCCTTTGAATGCTATTCTAACTGATTCACTAGGCACCCATTTACCCTGAACATCTCTTTTAAGTAGTCTTTTCACATTAAATATTTCTATCTGACTTTCTAATATCTCCTTGATTTCTTCATCTTTCATGTCTAGATCTACGTCCTTAACCACGCCATATATTATGTAAAGGTCACAGTATCTGTAGTCCTACATAACCAGCCTTTCTCTTCAAAATATTTGTTATTTAAGAGAGCCTGTGCCGCTTTCGAAGTTGACAGCCGAATTAGTACTTTTTGGGGGTTTTTATATGTAACTTTTATAGCTTCATTTATGTTATTATCGTTCAGCAATTTAGCAAATGCAATGTTTTTTGGTAAAGGTTCTTTAGCTATAATAGAAACTTCGTAGCACTGAAGTGTATTATTGCTGCTGGCCTGTGGTTGTTCATCATTCGACGTGGGTTTTATCGAATATCCTAGGTTAATTCTCTTATTGTCTGTGATTACATTTACTGACCCTTCCTCCTCCGGTGTCTTCTGTCTCACTCTTTAGAAAGATACGCCACCCTCTTCCATAGTTGCTATGTCTTCTTCTTCTGGTCTATTCCATAAATTCCTCATTATCCCATTCTAGGTCAGAATCAGAATCATGTGACAATCCAAGGATGGTTCGTCGTATCGATCTCGGTGACATTGATTCGATGTTAGCCGTCGCCGGCGGCGGCGGTTCCTCTTCAGTATCGCTCATAGTCAAAAACTAATGACCCAAAGCATCAAACAAATAAAAATAAAAAGAAAACAAAATGTGGGTATATTGATATTTTCTTGTATATCAATTGTCAATGGCGATATATTTAAACTTATAACTTCGCATTTCTAACGTATTTTGTTAAAAAAACGATTCGACACCTCAGTCAAAATTCACTTTACACATTGATAACCATTTCACATCGAAATTCACAAACTTTCCCTCGAAACCAAATAAAATTACGAGCGCGTATGAAATACATTTATATAGGTACAATATTAATATGTAATGTATCAATTCACTAAAAGGTCATAATTATCGCCTAGCCTTTCAGGATGGTGTCAAAACTAGACATCGGATTATATGCATTTGCATGTTTGCATAATGCAAATGCATATAATACTATTTTTAGAGTGTTACAGTCCGAGACGCCCAGGACTTTAAAATTGGCTGTGCCATAGCGGCTGGCACGTAAGATTTTGTTGCCTTTTATCAACATTTCATCGCAAGGCAACAGATTTCAATTTGTTTTTTAAATTACAGTATAGCTGCTACTTTTTATTAAATTCATTCGGCCATTTTGGATATAACCCATTATGTGCCCACCCAAATGTGCCCGGTGACAGCAATAGGCTTGCCCCCTATTACGTGGGACTAAAAATACTGGCAAATTGTGGGTGTGTAATGCACCTCTGCCTACCCCTTCGGGGATATAGGCGTGATATATGTGTGTGTGTTATTGCATATTATCACTCTTTCATTGACAGTGAAATCTTAAAAGTTAGTTAAAAAATTGTTTTGCTTCGGTTAAACGTAGCTTCGGTATAAAGTTTGTCGACCAAATGAAACATCGGAGTAACGAAAAAAACGAATTGATAATAGGTCAACTGATACAGTGACAGACGTGACTTCGGTAAAGTAAAAAAAAAACGTTAAAAGTTAAAAATCAATTAAGGGGAAATAAAATTCGGTCAAACACTTTACGATCTTATGATAGCTGCCTAGGTTTTTGGCATAAGTTATATAAACTGACGAATATTGGTTTAAGCATAAATAGAGTTACTAAAAGTATAATATATATTCTATATAATAATACTTTTAGTATAATAATATTTAAATATAATATACTAACGTTGCGCAGACGAAGTTGCGGGCGTCCACTAGTTTTAAATAAATGTACTGATGGCTTTCCTTTTATTTAATATGCCAAGTTACTAAGAAATAAACAATCCTTCCCTTGAAGCCTTTTGAACTGCTACTAGGCAGTACGAAGGTCGCCGAGTCAGCTAGTCAGTTTTAAATATTGACACTCCACATCCAACTGTTACTGTTTTATTTGTTCTGAAGGAACATTTACATAATTTTGTTATTTTCATGTTACTGCTTACAGAAGTCACCTGGATGCATATAGTAAGAAATGGAGACTATATGCGGACACATTAAACGATGCTGCTTTATGTATAGAATTATCTTTGCCGTTTTTTAAGCAGTTTATTACTTTAGTACTGTGTCTTACCACTGTCATGAAATCAATAGTTGGAGTTGCAGGTAATGTTGCCTTGAATTTATCAGTTTTAGTAAAAAGATTGTGAATGTGTACTAATAATATCTTGCATATTTAAAAGAATGACTAAATACTATTTTTAAAACAAAGTTGATTCTATATAAAAATCATTTATCCAAAACAGAAAGAGGCACAATATAAAATATTTGTGTTTGTAATTCGTAATTAACAGCTTTTCACTAAATGCATATGCAAGTACTACATGGTAACTATATAAAAAGTCTGTTTGTTACGGCTAATCTCTGAAATGACTGGACCAATTTTAATGGGTCTTATTTAGTCTTACTAGCCGATAGCGGCTGTTATGAGGAGTAACTGAGGCAAATTTTTACCCTGGGATGGCGTTCTTGTGGGAATTGAGAGCTAGAAAACTATACCACACTGGTGAAGCCCCTCGGCTTCACCAGTGTGGTATAGTTTTCTAGCTCTGTTCCATTTTTGGTCATTAACCCCTCGGTTAATGACCAAAAATGGAACATTATTTTAAACGCAGGAGGTGCTACAAGAGCAGCAATGACACAACATCATGCATTGCGAGGTAACTTGGGAGATGTATCAGCAAAGGATTCTGCACAAGAAACAGCTGTCAACCTCCTCGGTTCCATCACTGCACTTTGTATCATTTCCATTTTTGGGTAATTTACTATCTATTTACACATGATCACGTATGATTCGCCAAAGGGGTTATACTCCATGTGGCATGGTCTTGGGACACACAGTATACAACACCTTTTTTGCCTTAGTAATAGGGGCACTTCTATTTCACTGGTGGGTACAGCCCCATGTTTAACAGCCTGAGCCGGCCTGGGATCGGTTTAGGTGTCTAAAACCTTGGTAAGGTTCCTATGCACTTACTATCGATTTAAATCAATATATTAAAATGTATTAGGTGCTAGCTGTCGCGGCGAACTTGTAGCGCCTCAATTATAAAATCCTGCCACGCATGTCAAACGCAGTAAAGTTACATATTATACAAAAGTTAGTAAGCTCTTAAATCTAATATTGTTTTTTTTTTTCTTACAAATAATAACGAACAAGAAACAAAAAATACCCATTCACGCGTGATGTTATTTCTATCCATTAGTGCAGTATGAATCGCGATTGACAGACAGACAGATGCTACGGAGGAGATCTTAGACGACAAGTGTAAATCGTTTGTGTGCCAACTCCTCCGAAACGGCTCGACCGATTTTAACCAAATTTGGCATGCTGGTCATATCATACCCGGGAATCTCTGAAATCATGAAAATAAAGCATAAATAAAAATGAAGAAAATTTGCACCGCTTAACATTTGCAATTAGTAGCATGCATTGCATACCTAGATATATTTGGGTACTCTTCTACACGAAAACGACAGAACGCATTTTAATGAAACTTGAAAACAATGTAGTCCGTTCATCAGGATAATACATATAGGCTATACGAAGACATCGTGTATTTCAAAGCAATGAGTTTGCACCAACTATTAATAATATTATTTTATTTAATTATAAATAAAACACGAAAACTGAAATGTCATATTTCTCTGCCTTCACGCTAAAACAGCAGATCTAAATTTGATGGAATTTCGAATTATTAACCAGAACTTTTTTTTTTTAAATTTCGCTAGATCGCGGCCGCTCCCATCTCTATTGCTGCAGGCGTCTCCGGTGACCCCAGAAGGTATTTCCAGTGGCACCCGGCGGACTTTGACCACCTGTGTGGCCTCTTCGGGGGTTTGGTCGGGATGAGAATCCCGCGTCGTTGGGGTAGGGGTTCGCGGGCGTCGGTACGCGACCCTTCTAGCCTGCTTCTGCCCGATCATAGAGTTCGATGGTCCTGGGCATAAATGAGTCTGCGGCGCCCTGGCCGCTGACTGCGAAACTCAGTGGGGAGGGTAAGCTCCCTCTCCCTCTCGGCCACCTCCTTAGCGAGCATGACCTGCTCGCAGAAGGACATGGCCGCGTTCCACCTACTCGCGCTGGAGACCATGGGATGAAGCATGGCTTCCAGCGAGAGGGTATCCACGCCCAGACCCATTACGAGGTCCCGGCGTTGACTCGCCCACGCTGAGCACTCCACCAACGTGTGGAGTGCGGTGTCGTCGTCGGAAACTTCGCAGTGTTGACACCGGGGTGTGACCTCATGATGGATGCGAAACAGATAGCTACCAAAGCATCCATGCCCGGTAACGATCTGCGTCGCACGATACGTGAGGTGACCTCACTGAGGTCACCATGCCTCCTTTGCAGCCACTCGTCCATGATCGGTCTAACCGCCCCGCGATGACGGATTACCCAGACCTAGGAAAATAAATTAGGCTAACTACATAGCTTTTCTGCGTTTGCACCAGAGACGCCAGCCAACGGACGCAAGAGCGGCCGCGGCCTTGGGCTGCGGAATAAAAAAAAAAACTACATAGTTACACACATATAATGACGCCTATATCCCCGACGGGGTAAGCAGAAGCGTATTACAAATCCACATATTGCGAGCGGCTTTAGGCTAGAGTTTTGCCATTGCCAAGCAAGCACTATACAAGGATAATATATAATAAACAACCATTCTGTAATTTCGAACCTAAATTCCAACAGCCAGGACCGATGTTACATAGGTAGGTATTAATCTGAGAATTACAAGCATAATAGGCTAGAAGAATTAATCATGCGCAAACGAAGTCGCGGGCACCCACTAGTAGGCACCTAATAATTGTTTTTTACTCAATTAAATTTTTTTTTCAGGAATTCAATTACAATATTTGGCACAATGATCATACTGCATATAATTTTCAACTATTTAGCTGTACGCTCTGTATGTTTGAGAACATTGAATGAACCCAGATTTTTACAAGTAATTGATTCGTATCTGAGAGAGGAAATACTGCAGTCGCCTTGTGAAATCAACAAGAATGAGCCGATCGTTTTTTACCAAATGGGAACAAATATTTTAGGTAATCCTATTCTACTAATTAAATGAGAAATCTAGACTATCGATTGATGGCACTTGGTGGAATATGCTACTCATATTGGATAGAACCCTTGTTGAGTGAGATGTGACTTAAACCGTTTACTTATCAATACTCCAGTACTGGTAGAAGATTGAGCGGAGTTTCCGAAGCTCTTTCTTAGACGACTCGTGTATTTCGTTCGTTATCGAACTCCTCCTAAACGACTGGACCGATCGTTTTTAAAATTGTCACAATCGTAGTGACCATCACCGTGACTGCATATATCTGAATTTATGAAGATCGGTCCAGTCGTTTAGGAGTTCGACCCGGATCGACAAACTCAGCTCAATTATTGCAACAGCAGAATGTATTGCATACCTAGTGATGACATTACACTTATGTAATTAACTAAATGTGTAATTGACATTTTATATTATTTAAAAATTGACTGACGTAACAATTTTGAGAATTTGGGTTTTGATATTTGTACAGTACAGCCGAATCTTAAAGTTACGTATGACGTATGTCAATTTGGCATTACTAGTGATGTACCTTAACATACTGTATGATTCATAGATCATCCGCCATTTTCACATCACATTCACATTTTTCATTTTTTTACGTTTTTATTTGTTGATTTATATACTTGATTTACGAAGACTGGACATTGGCAAATTGCTATAAGCAGAGGCCATAAAAAAGAATTGAATTGAATTGACTGGACATTGGCAAATTGCTATAAGCAGAGGCCATAAAAAAGAATTGAATTGAATTGACTGGACATTGGCAAATTGCTACAAGCAGAGGCCATAAAAAAGAATTGAATTGATTTGACTGGACATTGGCAAATTGCTACAAGCAGAGGCCATAAAAAAGAATTGAATTGAATTGACTGGACATTGGCAAATTGCTACAAGCAGAGGCCATAAAAAAGAGAAGAAGAAGAACATACTATATACTTGTATCGCTGTGACTATTTGATACTAAGTACGTAATTAACAGGTTATTTTAATTTATTTGACTTAATGTTATTATATTTTGTTTTACAGGTTTTTGTAGGTACATAAAATAAAACAAGTTAAAATAATATAAATCCTTTCATTATTCGGATTCATCGTCGGAACTATCGCTATCACTGTTGTCATCAGTGACATATACAATTATTTCATTTTCAATAATGTCATCGATTCTGACATCCCGATCAAAATCGGATACGATTAAATTTTCCAACAACCCATTTTCAACAAACCCGTTACCAGCTGACCCTGCGTGGCATAATATGCCACGCATAACATACTATTATTATTATTATAACATAATATTATTATGAGCCTTTATCCTTTGCCCATGGGCGCTTTTGACGTAGATGCACTAGTATTGTCCGTCCATGTTCGGCTTAGTGTGTGGTTAGCATTTAACCACGTCTCATCAAGGAAGACCACGTTGTTCCAATCTGTTATTCTCTTCGCTTCGCGCAAAAAGTCGTATCTTTTCAGTAATATGTCACCTCTTTCCATCAAAATTTTGCGTTTATTTGTAGTGCAATATTGAAAACCTATTTTTTTCAGTAAGGCTGACAACGTAGTCTTACCGCCATTAAAAAGGCCAGCTTCTTTCAAAGACGCAAGTAATTTTGCTCTTGTAGGGTATTCGTTACGGGTGTAGTAGCCATAGACATGGTTTCTTATGGCTTCAGACTCAAAATTGTCGATATCCAACATGGTTGACGTCTTCCTCTACTTCTTCCTGGGCCTGTGTAATTTATTTTCTTCACTTCCCGATGGGCCGAACTTTTCTTAATTTATTTTCGACACTGTCTGACTTAAAATTTCGAGCGCGTCAGCAAGTCTTGCACACGATTTAGTGGTATCAAGGGTCCGCCATTTTGGTATTCGCGTTCAAAATAATTTTGAAGTTTTATTATTAACTCACGACTATTCAAAGTTTTTCAACGCGTGCGTTTGACATATTGCCACACACAACACAACAAGTCCGATTATGAAGAAAAACAGAGTCCAAATTAGCGCCAAGGGTCAACGTATTATATATATATACAGCGGGAACAGATAAACAGCCGGGTCACAAACAATAAGAACTTCGAGAGCAGGAGAACGTAGTCTGTACACGATAACGAGTAACGGACGACTGAGAGGCATGCATGGATCACCCCTCGCCCCGCGCGTGCGCCTTGTCTGCTATATTTGGGGTGGCAAGTTAAAAAACCACTTGCTTAAATAATGAATGGTTCAATTTTTACTATTATACTATTATTTTCAACATTGACAGGATGCTATTACTACTATTTGTTACTATACTGTTATTTGAGGTGACATCACTAGCAATTAAAAATATATGTATCCGAACGATGATATAACCTAGCAGGAGCGTATTACAGAATGAGTAATAAAATGTTTTCTAGCATTTCAAATGATATTAATATTAGGAAACATTTTTTTTAGTTTAGAATTATGATAATGTATATCTTTTGTTTGCAACTAATTAGGTAGATATGGTGTTATTGAATTTTGATTTGAAAAGATGACGACGTAACAAGGTTATAGCGACCTGTGGTTGAGCTGTCATACGTAACTTTAAGATTCGGCTGTACTGTAATTATTGTTTTTTTACATTTTAGTTTAATTCATCGAATTATTTTTAACCAAACCAATATTTTAAATATCTAAATTACTTAAATATTTTCCCAATTTTATTGAGCGAAGCGAGTGGAGCTCCTTATCAGGTGACTCAAATGCAACTCGATGTGAAATTGTTTCTCGACAACTACCCAACCGATTTTCATGATTTTTTCACTCAAAAATCAAGCATTCTCAGGAGCAGCTTGTTATTTAAAGAAATATTTATCCAGTTGTTACATTTCAGATTTGAAATTATGTGGTTTCCAAATAAGAACTGGCACTTCGATAAAGACCTTGATGGAACGGAATCGAAAAGCTTTATATGTGAAGAAAGTGAATGATGTATACAAAAACCGTGAATATATATTGTTTCCAGACGTTGCCGAAAGGAAAATGTTTGTGGTGTTAAAAGATACAGCGACGACATGTGACACCTTGTGTGCTTACTTTCATGCTGTTTTACTGGCAATTGTAATATGTGCTATTAACGATTTTCCCTTGGTACGTCAATATACCCCTATACTAACATTTAGTAGAATGCAGTTATCGTAGAAGGTCGCTTTATTTAGTATAGTGTAGTTGGTTTTAAAGAGCCATACTCAATCAACATCATAATCAACAGGGGTAGACAAAGGTAGCACTTGTCGCTAGAGACTTTGTCGGTCATTAGATTCCTAAGGAAACAAGCTAGCATAGTGAGCACGGAATAGAAAAAACAGTTGTTTCTATTAATTGTGTCATTGTTTCAATGGCACAAGGACGCGCTGGAGCGGGACCACAGACCTGCATCTCGAGAAATCGAGACCCAGCGGTCCCAGCTCCGCCAGAATCTCATGGAGCACGGAAGGTGCGACTTGAGCAACCAAAGTAGTGAACCACCACCATCGCGGCGGTGAGACCCATCATGGAGGAGTGGCTGCAGAGGCAGCAAGAAAGTTGCCTCACGTATCGTGCATTACAGATCATCACCGGGCACGGTAACATCGGTGAGTATCTGTTTCGCATGCATCGTGAGGTCACACCCGCGTGTCAACACTGCGAGGCTTCCGGTGAAGACACGGCATTCCACACGGTGGAATGCTCAGCGTGGGCGAGTCAGCGCCGGGACCTCGTTATGCGCCTGGGCGTAGATACCCTCTCGCTGGAGACTACGAGCCGTGGTCTCTAGCGGGAGCCAGTGGAACGCGGCAGTTTCATTCTGCGAGCAGGTTAGACTCGTGAAGGAGGCGTCCGGTAGGGTGAGGGAGCGTACCCTCCCCGCTGAGTTCCGAAATGTGCGGCGAGGGCGCCGCCGACGTGACTACGCGCAGGACCATCGACCTCCCTGATCGGGCCCTGAGGACGATGGACTAGCACCCCACCGTCCTTACAGAAGCATGCTAGAAGGGCTGCGCGCTGTGGGGCTTCCCCCCACGCACGCCTTCACCCACCGACGTGGGATACAACCCGACCCCAAAGATGCGGGCCAACACTAGACCACCACGCAGTGACCACACAGGTGGCCAAGGTCCGCGCGGGCGCCACTGGGAATTATTTCAGTGTTTACCGGAGGCGCTCGGCAATGGACGTAGGTGCGGCCACAGGGCGTAGGGTCGCGGATTTAAAAAAAGTTCTAACGGTTGGCTGGATTTCGACGGAGGAATCTCAAATGAAAGGTATTTATCTCCTGAGTGTCACTGGGTACATAAAATGTGAAAAAAAGTATATCCTGGCTTTATGGCGCAAAAAGGTACGTTGTCCAAAAAAAATCTTGGTCAAACTTATCGAGTGGGGTATCAAAATGAAGAGTTTTTAAAAAGGATTTCAGAAATATATACAACCTATATGTTTCAATGTAATTTGGTATGAGAAATCGTATTACAAAAGTATGTAAGTCTGAAACTAAACGGATATAAAAAAATAATAAGTCAACAATAAAAAATCCCGACTGCACATATCCAGATATTTAACTATAAGCAGGCGGGACTCCAATAATATCAGTTCAAATCTAGATACAAAGTTAGTCCCGCCTGCTTATAGTTAAATATCTGGATATGTGCAGTCGGGTTTTATTAATTGTTTGATTATTTTGGGACTTCACATCGCCATATTTTTTTTTTCTGAAAGTTGTCACTTTAAAATATGCACGCTCATATGAACGATCCGATGTTAGTGCTGCTTTCGTGCAGCTAGATATTATTGAACTCGTTCCTGGGTCAGATATAATTGCGATTTCGTTTACCCAACTGAACGACTACTCCCACATAAATGTGTGAATGGTGTATTGATCTTAGCAGTCACGGTTTAGGTATTTACCCACTAGAAGCGTTCGTCTCTCGGTTGTCATAGACGTAAAGGTCGGTAGTCGCCGTAAACCATGGCAACCTTAGGTACTCTGCTTAACATCAGTCTTTCTTTTAGCAATACTTCAAACTTAATGGTTGAATGTTTTTACAGGCGGTTTACAAACGTAACAGCAACAAGTTGAGACCATTTGCAGAGGTCTGTGCGGCTGTACAATTAGCAGACTGGAGTCGTGATGAGAGTCGTCACACGAACGCCAGATTTGATCAAACTCCTTCCATTGAGCTTATGGCATATGTAGATAAAATAGTAAATCAAGAATGGCGGCAAATACAAACCGGCTTGTTAGAAATTGGTAAGTAGGTAATAGTTACAGTAATCGAGTGTAGGGTGCATCTGCTGACAAGGCTCTGGAAACTGTATACACCTGTATTCCGTATCTTACCACGTAAGAGGGGCGACCCTATTCTTGCTATCCGGGAAATATGGTTTCCCAGAAACTTACTGTTAATCGACATGTGTACTTTAGCATCTTGGTGAGACTTTTATGTAGCAACACGCAAAAGATGGCAAATAAAAGTACCTATATAATTTTACAGGTTGGGACCTCAGTAAACATCTCATAGTAGTAGAT
Organism: Nudaria mundana; assembly: GCA_963556515.1. Taxonomy (NCBI): domain Eukaryota; kingdom Metazoa; phylum Arthropoda; class Insecta; order Lepidoptera; family Erebidae; genus Nudaria; species Nudaria mundana. Next base: position 10,353,204 of record OY748286.1, read on the forward strand.
GAGTGGAGACTATGTACAGCAAAAATCGTAACTGACGCTATAGCAGTGGATGAATCTACGAACGTCTTATTATCTAAATCCAAATCTAAAGTCATCACTTTCAACGATTCAAATAATATAACACCTGAAACAGCAGAAAGAGAGACGTACACAATCGAGCCCGACGTAACAATGAAGCCAAGCCTCGTTACGATAAATTCCGACAAAAATAAATAAATTACCTAATATGGTGTTATTTTATAAGATTATTGTGTTCTTAATGGGGCTTCTAAACTGGCCATGTTTTACTACAATGTTATTTGTGGCTGCTGCACTAGTGGCAACAAATTGCCCAGCCGTCACAATTATATTCTACAATACAATACAACTTTATTGTACACCAATATAAAATGCATAACAAACATAAACAGGTTTTAATATGTACAAATGGCGGCCTTATCACTAAAAGTGATTTCTTACAGGCAACCTTTCTACTCGCATTTCGAAAAATTCCAATCAAGATTTTAAAATTTGACATAAAAGGAACGCAACTGATTATGCACCCAGAAAAATATAAAAAGTAAAAAGTTTCGATACAGATAGTTATGTTATTTTTTTTATTATTTATGCTTTCGATTGTCGGCACTTGGTGGAACTTATAATAATACATTTTAAATAGTTATGTAAAGATAGTATGTAGTAAAGATAGTTTTGTCGTTCTCTGAAAATCGTTGCTTCGACAAGGTGATGGAACACGAATTAGATTTCGTCACTTTCGATAACACTATTGATATAGTAGCATCAACTCGATTTAAAGGGCACTACGTGTACTACACCGATTTTATAAAAATAAAATAGTAGAGAAATGAAACAATTAGGTAACTAGGTCTAAGTAACACTATAGTCTCCAGATACCCGTACCTTACAATTGAATGAAAACGGTCTATATTATACAACAGTTAGAATGTGGCTGGGCCTAGTTTATGCAGATTATTCCCAGTAGTTCCATGTAGCCAGTTCCACATGGAACTTTTGCAACCTTACAATATACGATTTTTGTCCCATTTGTTCCATGTAATTTTATACTACTTTTACCGCTGATATTATTTAAATAAAAATGATTTTCATTTTAAATTGTTTTATTTTTATGATCGCCTTGTACATTTTCAAAATAATGAGTTCAAACATTCAATCGGATTTCACTGAATTTAAAATCTTGAAGGCTCTTATGTTGTTATGTAATCCTGGTACATTTGAGGTTTGGGACTTTTATAATGGACAATAAATGGACGTCTTCAGGCCCCGATCATGGAGGTCGAGGATCTTGGGCGTAGATGAGTCTGCGGCGCCCTCGCCGCTGACTACGGAACTCGGCGGGGAGGGTACAATCCCTCTCCCTCTCAGCCACCTCCTTCGCGAGCATGACTTGCTCGCAGAAGGACACGGCCGCGTTCCACCTACTCCCGCTGGAGACCATGGCTTGAAGCATGGTCTCCAGCGAGAGGGTATCCACGCCCAGACCCACTACGAGGTCCCTCGTAGAGCTGACTCGCCCACGCTGAAAATGACACGCACCTTGAATAAAATACTAGGACTACAGAACTACATAAGCACTCGCGAAATCTCATTCGAATCTTGATCCGTTTAGTTTATTTAAACGTGTCAACAGGTGCATCGAGTACAGATGAAAATGATTGTCCATTATAAAAGACACAAACCTCAAATGTACCAGGAATACATAACAACATAAGAGCCTTCAAGATTTTAAATTCAGTTAAAACCGATTGAATGTTTGAACTCACTATTCTGAAAAAGTACCAGGCGATCATAAAAATAAAACAATTTAAAATTAAAATAATTTTTATTTAAATAATGTCAGCGGTAAAAGTAGTATAAAATTACATGGAACAAATAGGACAAAAATCGTCTATTGTAAGGTTGCAAAAGTTCGATGTGGAACTGGCTACATGGAACTCTAGATCTAACGGCTCGTTTTTATAAAACGAAAATGGGACATTTATATCCGCACATTTATCCCACAGCAGAATGCTGTAAGTTATTCAAATTATACTATGGAAGCAGGGTGCAATAAAATATTTTAACATTGTCAAACAATCCTGTCCTTGTTATCCACATAATAATTATAGTTAATGTATAATAACTATTCACTAAGTATTCTATCTTCATCTTCTAATCTAAAATAAATTAAACAAAAGCCGGCCTAGTGCGAGTCGGGCTCGCGCACAAAGTGTTCCGTACCGAAACGGCAAAAATCACGTTCTTTGTATGGGAGCCCCTTTAATATTTATTATTTTCTACTTTTTAGTATGTGTTGTTATAGTTGCAACAGAAATACATCATCTGTGAAAATTTAAACTTACTAACTATCACGGTTCATGAGATACAGCGCAAGACAGACGGACATGACGAAACTATACAAGATTTGAACTACAGAAACCTAAAAATAAACCACTGTTTGTGTCTCGCTAAAACTCGAGAATTAAACGATTTGTCTAATTTTGGTCTTGAAATATTCCTAGAAGTTCAGGCAAGGTTTAAACATTTTGAATTCTCAGGCGACAAATAAAAGTCCAAGTGTGAAACCCTGTGAGACGTTCTATTTAACAATGGGTAATTTCGAGCATGGACTATTTATTAAGATCGATCCTCTGAACTAATATAACGTCCGAAGATCAAGAGTTATGTCTCAGAGAAAACTCTTGATCTAGTTTCTCTTGAGATCCGTAGTAATATTATTTTCTGACCAATGTCTGATGTAGGATGCAATCAAAAACCTTGGACAAGACACAAAACACACCAAATGCATTTTGTTTATATTCAGTAAAATTACGCCTACTAACTAAAAACCAGTGATAGATAAAACTATCGTCAATTTTCAAATTGACGATAGTTTTGTCTTTGAGTAGTGAGCCGCGTAATTTCGGTCACGTAATTTCTGCTACATTCGATTTCATACAAAACTCACAGTGGTTTAAATTACGCGCCTCACAACTCAAAAAATTACGCTTGTTTGGCCTCACCCTAAATGGCACAACATAGGTTCACACTACACTATCATATAAATAATCATGAATGACAATTCGCAGATAGACCACATATATGACGTAGTTTATTTTTTCTATCTAATTCTATAATTGTATTTATTATTTTTACAGTCAAAGGGTCTCTTATGTCATGACTTGACTTTCAAAATGGTAACAATCACATATTATTAATCAGTCTTACAATCACTTATTTTTATTCACTCGTTTACTATTTTTGTAATGAAACAACCTTAAAATATAACATAGGAACTTTAAAATCAACATTATAAAAGAATCTACGTGGCGTTCCATGCGTAAAGGGTCCTTCAGGTGGCCATAAGGACCCTTTAGGCATGGAACGCCACAAACAATCAACTAATCTTATTTTTGTACATAATTAATATTGTAATAATGTCGAAAGCAAACCTTTTAAATTATTTATTAATCAGTCTTACAATCACATATTTTTATTCACGAGTTTACTATTTTTGTAACAATATCAACATTATAAAAGAATCAACAAATCTTATATGAATCAGCCTTCAATCAACAAATCTTATATCATCATCAGCCTTTCTATCACATAAATATTTTGATAATTCCCTTGTTTCATTGATTGACCAAGTCCAATTTTTGAGAGTCTTCGTACGAGTATGACTCAGGTGATGTTACTTGTGATACATTTGAGTCAGGTGACATATAGGAAGAAGTGGTATAGCCATATTGTGTTGAAGATCCTGGGGCAGAGTACCTCAACCTGTCAGTATACTGAGAACCGGTAGTCAATGGTTTATTATTATATTGTTGTGAGGCGGTTGAAGTGGGCTGGTAGTTATTTCCATCAAGCGGTTGGCCAGACTGGTACCGTTCTAATAAATTATACATTTCAATTTTCAACTTTAATCGCCTGTGATCAGGAACTTTTTTATTTCCTTAACTAATGAAGGACAAAATAGTTTATCTTCATCATCTTCTTTTTTCTTTTCTGTCTGGTTCTTTTTATTTAAACTTTTTTCTATAATGTTTGCGAAATGCTCGTCAGCTGGATGAAGTTTGTATTTCTTTCGTGGCACATTTTCTGTCGGAGAAACACTGCTGTTGGTGCTATTTAAATCAACGTTTTCTGGTGTTTCTTCGGTGTCTAAGCTATTGTCAGTTATGTTTTTATTGATAACCGGTTTGAGAAATGATAATCTTTGAAAATAGGAAAACGTAGAAGTCGACTTAGATGCTGCCGAACCGGATTTCAATATTTTTTTTAATTTCTTTAACATAAGTATCTCGCAAATTTTTCCACTTTTTCTGTAAAATTGACCCTGTAAAAGAAATGATACATTTATATATTTTTTATTACAGATACCTAGCCACTGGTTGTTCACTAACAGAGTTACAATATAATTATAAAATAGGGAAATCAACGTTGTCGGCTATACCTAATTCAGCAAGTATGCCAAGTTTTATGGAGAAATTTAAAAGCGATCGTCATGAATCAACCAAATAGGGAGAAGTGGAATTTAAAAACAAAGCTTTTTTCCAAATTGTATCGGTGCTTTAGATGGCAAACATATTCGTCTAGTTCAACCACCATATTCAGGATCAATGTACTACAATTATAAACACTTCTTTTCGTTGGTATTAATGGCTCAATGTGATGCAAACTATTGTTGTATATGGATCGACGTTGGAGCTTACGGCAAAGACAGTGACTCGGGTGTATTTAAGGAAACATCGTTATTCAAAAAACTGACAGAAAACTCTTTGTATATCCCTGAACCAATATATATTACAAATAATGAGAATGCTTCCCTTACATTACCATATTATTATGTAATTGTGGCTGACGAAGCTTTCGCAATGACAAAAAATCTTATGAGACCATATGGAGGCAAATTTTTGTCTAAGGAAAAAATATTTTTTAACTACCGCCTTACTTTAGCACGAAGGTATGTCGAATGTACATCTGGCATAATGTGTGCCAAATGGCGAATTTTACACCGGCCTATAGACGTCAAGATAGACTTTGCAAATGATATAGTAAAAGCCATTTGTGTTTTACACAACTTTGTTAGAACAAGAGATGGTGTCAATAAAGAAGACATGAATCCAGCGCCATTGCTTAATATGAACCGATCCAACAGTGGGCGGGCAATCCATGACGCAGATCAAGTTCGAACTACATTAACAAATTACTTCGTAAATGAGGGTGCATTAGATTGGCAAGAAAATATGATTTAATGTTTAAAATATTACGGAAATAAAACGAATTTATAACTTACCCAAGTTTTACTTATTTTCTTTTGAGTCACCATGGTCACAGAAAATTAACACTAATTCTTGCCAAGACCTTATTCTATTTGAATAGTCCTTCGAGTTAAGATTCCAAATCGCATCTCTTTTTTCAATTTCGTCTATTAGTAAATCCATTGATATGTCGTCCTCCATTTTTTTCGTCGCTCCTTGCGTCCGTCCGCCTCAAACCGCCCGGGTCAACTGACAGGTCGATACAGGAGTGTAGATCTAAAAACGCGCGGTGGCGCGCGGGTAAACATCTTGCGCGCGGTGCATGGCGGTGCACACGGGCACGCGCGGTGAGGCGCGGTCATGTACACAACAAAATTGATTTGTTACAATCTTAAACCGCGCGTCGTCGCGCGTTCATCTGAACTTAGCCTTAGTATAGATTTTTTTCCAATGAACTACGAGTACAAGTCGTCCCACTTCCAGTTTGAGTTAACTGTGTATTAACAAGATTTTTTTAATAAATAGCTTCAAACTGGGAGCTAGTAGGGTTATCGGAATAACCACCGCGACTCCTTACCACTGAAAAAAACAGTTCTATATGATCTTGACTGATCCTATGTAGAGGCATATATTTCAGGGCGTTTTGTGAACCTATTATTAAATCTTGGAAAATAGATTTGGTACTCTGAATGCCAAAAACCCGGTGTATCGTGGAGAATCTAGTAGTTTCATTTTACTGGATTCTCCATTACGTTTTCTTACATAGCTTACATAGCTGATAAGTTTAGTTTTTGAGCTTCATTTAATTTTGTAACAGCATTTTCAAAGTTTTCGGAATTTAATGCTTTCCTAAAACCATTTTGAGATGATCGAGAATCTAATAAGTCATAAACATCATTCATAAGTAAAATAAATTTGGAAGTTGCGGTCGATCCATTAAATTCCATCTAATCTAATTGGTTTTCACAGAACATAAGTGCGTCAGCAACACTTGCGCTGAATAATTGTGTAGCAAGACGAACATTCATTATTTTGGTTTTAAAATAAATTTGATTGGCTCTCAACTTATTGACCATGTAAAATAATTCGTCTTCTTGAATTTGGTGTAATGCCTCCACATAGTACCATTGAATTTTATTTCCATTGTCATCGAAAAAACATTTGTAGTCGTAAAGTGTTGCGAATTAATTTCAACATATGGCTCGGATCTAAAAAAAAATATAATTCGTTTTCCTGTAGCAGGATCTAATATAGTAGTTTGCAATTTATTTGCGACTATTATTATTATTTCCAATGGGGACGCCGGTGACCGGACGGACGATCCACCCGCAATGTTTGCGGGCCATTTCGTCCATTTCCCCAGTTCTCCCCTTGGGGAGAGTATTTGCGACTAAGCAGCAACCCAATTTAGCAGCCATCGCTAAATTGGCTTTTGCACCATCACATGTTATTGCTTTTATTTGTACACTCCAGTTTCATGGACTACCTCAAAAACTTTGGTTACAAGCTGGGCTTTTAACTTGGCACTTGTGCCTTTAACTTAAAAATATCCAATCGGCATTTTCCATTGAGTATTTATTCCTACTAATAGAAATAGGTACGAGGACATTCGTTGCTTCGTCTGTATTATCAGTAACTAAATGAAAACCATAATCAACGTACCCGAATCGTCTATCACTATTTGGCCCGTCATGTGATTGTGTTTTTATTTCCATCTCGTCAAATACCAGGGTACAGTAAATGGTACCGTCTAAATTGGCATCGGCTTTATATTTTAAAGCTGCTAATGCTTCTTTAGTAAAGCCGGGTCGGTCATCAATTTGACTGTACCATTTTGTTAAAGTGCGTGGAGCAGGTAAACTGGTCCCAAATGTTTGACGCACATATTATTATCTATACGCTTTTGGGGAGTAAAAATTTAGTGTCAGAGCAAAGCACCTAAGTTCTGGTAGATTTTTTCTTGGAATAACTTTAGATAGTAAACTGCAATGGGGTTCTCATATCACAGCCTTGGCAGGAAGACTTAGTTCGGCTGCCTATGCGGTTAGAAAGATAAGGTCACTGACTGATGAAAAAACGGCACGATTAGTTTATTTTAGCTACTTTCATAGCGTTATCTCATATGGTCTGCTGCTATGGGGCTCAGCTGCCGATATTGAGACAATATTCATATTACAGAAACGAGCTATACGAGCAATCTATAGACTCGGACCCCGTGACTCGCTGAAAGAACTATTTAAAGAAATTAATATTTTAACCGTTGCTTCTCAATATGTTTACGACAACATCGTATATGTACGGAAGAACATAGAACACTTCAAAAAAAGATCCGACAACCATAATTATAATACAAGAAATAAAAATAAACTGGCAATGACAAAAATTAGACTTCATAAAGTTGGTAATTCGTTTGTAGGCAAATGTATAAAAATATTTAATAAAATTCCGCAGGATTTGGTTGACATGCCTCTTAATAAGTTTAAAATAGTAGTGAAAAAACGTTTGATGAAGAAAGGCTATTATAATGTAGACGAATATCTTAATGATAAAAATGCATGGTCACCCTAATCTGCTGTTGTTAGCCACTCGTACAACACAAATTGTAACACATAGCATCATGCCTTTTTCCCCGAAGGGGTAGGCAGAGGTGTACAAACACACCCACATCTCGCCTGCTATGTTAGGTCCCATGTAATAGGGGGCGAGCCTATTGCCATTTACCGGGCACAAGTTCCAGACTCTGGGATAATTATCTGGGTAAAATTCTAAAGAGAATTATACATTATCCACCAGACCCGGGAATCGAACCCGAGACCTCGAGCGTGGCAGTCCGTACATAGTACCATTGTGCCACCGAGGTAGTAATTGTAACACAATATAAACAAAACATTATTAAAAAGAAAATGGATAATCTACCTGAATTTCTTGCTGGTATCTTCTCAGGAGAACCAACTTACCGAACCAGCGAAAGAATCATTTTCAAATGGTTATTTATGTAATTCATTTAGTATTTTTATAATTGTGCTTGACATAAAATTGTAAAATTTTGACATTCATATGTGCTCTTTATGTGCCTAAACTGAATAAATGAAATTGATTCTTTGATTCTTGATTATTCCCAGTAGTTCCATGAAGCCAGTTCCGCTTGGAATTTTTGCAACCTTACAACATACGATTTTTGTCCCATTTGTTCCATGTTAATTTTCCATGTTTGTGCTTATAAGTACTACTTTTACCGCTGACATTATTTAAATAAAAATTATTTTAATTTTAAATTGTTTTATTTTTATGATCGCCTGGTACTTTTTAAGAATAATGAGTTCAAACATTCAATCGCTTTTCTTTGAGTATAAAAGAATTTAAAATCTTGAAGGCTCTAATGTTGTTATGTATTCCTGGTACATTTGAGGTTTGTGTCCTTTAAAATGGACAATCATTTTCATGTGTACTCGGTGCACGTGAGAGCTTTCCACTTTTACAATTTTTTAGTTGACGCATTCTAAGTTCGGAACCACCAACACCAATTTTTTCAAGGACCATCCGTTCTTCTTTGTCTATCAAAGATTTTTCATCGAGACTGAAGAATTTCTTCTAAACCAGCAACTTTTTTCTTCAAGTAACGATTTTTAGCTTGGAGCTTTCTGATTTTTTTTTCTGTGCATCTAGTTGTGATTGCATGAGATGCATTTGTATTTTTCTTGATGTAAGTGTAATTGGAGGCTTCAGACTATAGTTTTCAGAAATGTTATTTAATTGAACCTAAAAATAAACGGATTCACAATTATATTTATTAGGTAACTAATGCCCTAAGTCACATCCTGTTAATATGAACACAAGTGTTGAGGTCTTGGGCTACTGTTCACTAGCAAGTGGAGCACCTGCTTCAATTTGGAAATGAACGTTATTCATTGTACCTATAATTATAATTGTTTATTTTGATTTTAAAGGATAGCTAAAAATATCTTAAGATAAGATGATATATGTAGGGAATAGGTATCCCGTTAATGTGTTTCCATGGAAATCTGGATCTGAAAAACTATTGCACTCGGGTGTTGCCGCGGGCAACAGCTAGTCAACGATAAAATATTGTAAGGAAATTCACATGTAGAGGAATAGATGATGCACACGGTTTCATAGACGGATCAGAAGTACTAATGACATCGCAAGGCGATTGTTGGTCATCTGATAGAGCGGAGGATAATTGATGGCTCTGAAAAAATTGATTTTACGTGATTTTTATAAGCGGAGTAATATACGCGTATTTTAAGAACTAAACATACTAATATACTTTATAACAATTAAGTTACCGGTCGTACGTAAGAGATGATGTCGGACAGTGATGTGTGGAGGAGAAAAACTTGTTGCGCCGACCCCAAATAATTGGGATAAGGGCAGGTAGGTAGATGATGATGTTACCGGTCGTAGATAGGTAATTATTTTTGGGTGAGCGCAAGCATTGTGACAGCCTTCTGAAAGGAGTGAAGATAGTTCACAGAAACCTTTAGGATGTTGGCGACCCTATCAGTCACTCCTTTGATGTATGGTAAGAAGGCTGGATGTCTTTCCACTTTGTAGTTCAGGGGCTTATTAAGGTGTCTAGGGGGTCTGATCTTTCCATCGTACCCGTTCTTTTGTATGACGCCGTAGATTCATTATGCGCCGCTTTCCGTCTCGCAAAGGTATGTACCTACTGTACGGTCACTTATTGTCAGGTCAGTATTACGATTAGAATGTTCGGGATATTTACCATGTAACAATATTTTATCGAGTCCGATATTTCGGCGCTGTTCCATATGGAGTGCAGTGTTGTATTGTCTCCGGATGATTTTGATAAGTGTGACCGGATAACATACTTACAAGCACAACGTACTAGGGAAATTAGTGCCTTAAAACAATCACGTAAGTTTGAAGTACTACTTAACAAACAGAAACCTAATGTCCCCTACCACGATACCTCACGGATCGTTATTACCTAATCTCTCCGACAAAGAGTTGTCAGAAGCGACACGCAGTTCATTGGCGAAAGGGTTAAATTTCGCTCCCACACCTAATCGTATTTCCTACGAAAAAGTGGTAGGCAAGATTGAGGAGGTTGTTCGATGCAACAAGATACCAGCTGATGATGACGCTGAGATACTAAGACAAGAGGTGGCACTCACTTTGCGTCGAGCAAAGACCCCACAGTCGAACATGACTGCCGAGTTTCGCACTTCGTGACCTACGAGACGATGACAGGGTACTGGTCTTAAAGGCAGATAAAGGGAACGCCACAGTAGTTATAAACGTCACTGAATATGATGAAAAAGTTCGGCACTTGTTGAGTGACGAAATAACGTACAAAAAGGTGTACTACAACCCAACCGCTAGGACAAACAGGAGCACTATCCGGGTAGTCAAGGAACACAAACAGACAATCGGTGAAGAAGTAACAACACATCTGCTGCGACCCAGAATCCTTCAACCTCCAAAACTATACGGCCTGCCAAAGGTTCATAAGCCAAACACACCTTTACGGCCCATCGTTAGCCAAATAGACTCGTCCACATATGAACTGATCAAACATGTGGCTAGTGTCTTACAGCCTTTGGTAGGAAAAACGTCATCTTACGTGAAGGTCTCCAGGCATTTCGTGAAGAAACAAGAAGTGATGGCCAGTTTCGATGTCGAATCACTATTCACAAATGTACCCATCACTCCATCACCATGTATGGAGGTCATAATACGCAAAATAATAGAGGCCGGGGTCGCAGTGGAATATGCCGACCTTGTACAACATTGTTTGACCACTAACTTCTTTGTTTATAGTAATGGTAGAGTAATTTCGGGTAATATGGCCCGGTCGGCCAATATGGCCTACTGCGATTTCTCTGAAATGAATGAACGCTTGCGACCGCTTGACTCGGCATAGCAACGCACCCCAGCCCCTCTCTCAACCCGCGCGAGGCGAAGTATGTAGGTGTGTGTCCCGTGCGGGCGCTCGATCGAAAATTACGTAAAGTGATCTTATTTTTTGGTAAGTTTTACTCTCAGACTAAAAGAATAACATAGACGGAACGAATAGAACTAGCGAGTGAAGCCGCCAAAAGGGATACTATATAGCAATGGGATACCATTTCGCTCGCCACTCCTTTGTGAGCAGCGAGTGTGTACGCACATGCGATCACGGTTGAACAAAATATTATAAATATGCCGTATTGTGTGGTGAAAAGGTGTAAAAACACTTCAGTTATTCATAGAAAGAATGCTGGATTATCGTTTCATAAGTAATTAACTATTTCTTATTAGATTTCATAACATTTTTCTAAATATTTTAGTTGCACAAACTAGGAACACAAAACCTCCGCCATATCATACAGAGTTGCCATAATTTTTTCATCATTTCCACAAAATATTTAGCAGTATTTATGGGAATTTATAAAGTTATGAGTAAAAAAAATCAGTGTCATCAATGTTGACAACCTCGATGTTTCTAATCATCATCATCATCATTCGTGCGTTAGTCCCGAACTCCCGATCACATCTGTGTCCGGGATCTACTTAATACGTGGCTTGGTTATTTCGGCAATCTTGGAATTGACCGCTGTCTGACCTCCCAGCCATCCTATATATTTATGTTACTGTGTCAGTAGTTTAATTTCAGTCTAACACTACAAAGGCCTCAGTCTTAACCTAACGACTATTGATATCTACTTCATGTATAGTCAACGACAAAAGTAGCTTAACCAATAATTCTTATCTGTTGATCACTAATAGCTGTTAAACCGATCACAAAATCATAAACAAAACACGAAATATATTAACTTTGTCCTTGGGATTCTAAAATGACTTGTACATTGCTGTGGCACATGCATTGGGATGTAAAAAAGAATAATAAATATTTTTGTGCTAATCAACTTTTGTTGTTGACTGTACTTTGTACTTACACTGGAATTAAGCTTTGTTCGTTCATCTTAAAATGGATTATTTTAATTATGAGATTTTTTTTGAAAGCTAGTAATTAAAGTGTGTTTACTCAGTGTTTTTCACGTTTTTATTTATTTTAACACTTCCCCATTTTAGGCACTTATCATAATAATCATTTGTGAAAATGACAAAATAATTGCAGATAACATTTACTATAACAAATATTAATTTTCCATATGTCCACTATACAGAGATTTTTAGGAGATTTTTTCATTTGCTGGCAACATTACGCACACGCCGTTAGTGGTATCGGTACACGGAAATCGGAGTCACACGCACACATTGAAAGTGTCATTTGGCTTCACGTGTTTATTCTACATGTTCCGTCTATGTTATTCTTTTAGTCTAAAGTTTTACTCATTTAATTTCTTTGAATTGTAGTTTTTTTTACATTGGTACTACACAGGTTTGTAGATTAGCTGTTCATGTGTAATATTTAGATAGTTTTTAAACAAATTTCTTGATAATATTTAGGCCAGACTTTTACCTATTAAAAACGTTCCCGCGGCCAATATGGCTCACCAGATGGATGGCTAATAGGGCACACCAGGCCATATTGGCCACATAATTATATATTGTTACTACCATTATATATTATTTATTATTCACTACATAATTATATATTATTACTACTACTATTATGTTTTTCTTTTTTAGATAATGGCTCCGAGGAAACCACATTCCCAAAGAAAACGACAAACATGGTCCAAGAAAATGGGTTCCATAAAAGTGTAGTGATGTGTAGTGAAGAAATCCTTGTGTCAAGATAGCAGAACGAAACACCACCTTTAAGTTCTGTGCAAGTTCTCACCGCAATATCTCCTCAGCCATCTACATCAAGAGAGTCGAACAAAACACCACCTATATGTTCTGTTCAAGTTAGAGTTCCCACCGCAATATCTCCACAGCCATCTACTTCAAGAGATCTCGTGTTAAGAGAGCAGAACAAAACACCACCTACTTGTTCTATGCAAGTTGGAGTTCCCACCGCAATATCTCCACAGCCATCTACTTCAAGAGATCTCGTGTTAAGAGAGCAGAACAAAACACCACCTACTTGTTCTATGCAAGTTGGAGTTTCCACCGCAATATCTCCACAGCCATCTACTTCAAGAGATCCTGTGTTAAGAGAGCAGAACAAAACACCACCTACTTGTTCTATGCAAGTTGGAGTTCCCACCGCAATATCTCCACAGCCATCTACTTCAAGAGATCTCGTGTTAAGAGAGCAGAACAAAACACCACCTACTTGTTCTATGCAAGTTGGAGTTCCCACCGCAATATCAGTTTTATTATTAAATCAGTTACCTATCTTACTAATTTTTATTCATACATAACTGACATATTTTGTTTTTTAATTTAGAGAAACACAGTATACCGTTGGATAGAGAGATGGCAAAATGAAGGTGCTGTGCGAAACCATGTTGCGTTTGGTCGTCCACGTCAAACAAATACAGATGAAGACAAAAACATAGGTAGTGCAGCGAGCTGAGTTAGCAATCGATTTATAAACTCCAGGAGTATATCGGTGGAATTTGGCCTATCACCTAGCACAATAAGACGACGGCGACGCCTGCGGGAACATGGGTTACGCCATCGTATTCCTGCTAAAAACCTATATTAACACCGAGGCATAAAGCGCAGCGTTTACAGTTCGCACGAAATTTTTTTAATTTTAATTTTGATAATGTGATCTTTGTAGATAAAAAGTTTTTTGTTCTTCTGCCCAGAGACGCTTATCTCTATACCGGACATTGAACACAAGATATGATGAAAGAAATGTCCTCCCTAATAATCGCACTGGTCGAATCACCTTAGGATTTTGGGGATGGATGACTCAAAGCGGACCAGGAGAGCTAGTGGAGGTTGGAGGAAGAATGAATGGCACTTTATACAAAGACATCCTCGAAAACGTTTTGCTTCCAACAGCCAGGATTTTTTTCCCCATGAAGCTATTAAGTTTGTCCAAGATAACAGTTCCGTACACAAATCCAGAGTTGTTCAAAATTACTTGGAAGGTAGCAGGGACCTGGAGTTAATTCCGATGCCGCCTCATAGTCCCGACCTAAACCCAATTGAAAATTTGTGGGGTAAAATGGTTCAGGTATGAGATGGTACACGAGCACGAACCACTTCAAATTTAAGGACTCACGTTAACGAAATATGGGAGTCTATGAGAGGGGACAATTTTTGTTACAATGCTGTACAATCGATGAGAAGACGTCTTTGCGACGTAATTCTTGTAGATGGAGGCTACACACGATTTTAATTACTTATTTTGCAGTAAAACTGCACTAACCGACTTCAAAGAACGTAAATGTACTTTTAACTCAATAAATCTATACAAATTTAACTTAGTTTTTTATGACACCATTCTTACAATGGTCGAACTACAATAAAAAGAGTTTTGCGTTTTCGCTCAATGTTGACGCTCAAGATATTTGTCCAATGTCTATATTAGTGCCTCTGAATTGAACGACAGACGTAACATTGGTACTTTTATACCTATAAACAAAAACCAGTCTACGACGTCATGTTCGAAATGAAAGAGACAAGTATGCATGCGCATTTGATGTCTCATTTAGCATGTTACGATATTTTTAAACACTTTGACTGAACCTATCTATGTGACACTTTAAACGTCTCGCCCTTTGTAGCGATTACATTGTTGTCAACAATAAGGAAACTTTGTTTGTACCGATATCATTGACTATTTAGTTGCGCCTATAGATTAGAGTACCTTGACTGTAACTATCTATTAGACGCTGACTGTACAAGAATACGTGGCTCGTTTCAATAACATCCATGACAAAATGAGCTTCACGTACGAGTTGGAAAAGGAAAGAGCCCTTGCCTTCCTTGATGTGATGATTACTGTTCGAGAGGGTGAGTCGTGTGGTCACTCCGTATACAGGAAACCTATTCACACTGACCGCTACCTGCATGCTGCCTCGCACCATCATCCGCGCTAATTGAACTCGGTAGTGACGTCGCTTACAGACCGTGAATACAGTTTATGTGACGAGGATCATATTGAGGATGAAGTGCTTCACATAATAGCGCGATCTAGAAATTATGAATATGATATGAAGCAAAAATTCGATGTCGTCGGTAGTGGTCATCGTAGCTCAGTTGGTCAGAGCAGTCCCCCTGTTAGGGAAAGGCCGTGGTTTCGAGTCCTGCCGATGACATTAGTTTTTGTGATCTATTTATAATTTCTTTCTTAATATTCGCCTGTTGTTGATCACATTAACGGGATAACAAGTAGCATATTATAGTGCTACTTTTTGACCCGCTAATGTGTTGCAGTGGGAATTGGGAAGAAGAAACGGGCGGAGCCGCGGTAATCTGCTATAGAAGCTGTATGTACCTACCTACCAATGAAAAAAATCTTTCGAATATATAATGGGTATCCTAAATGCTTAACTAACTTAAAGAAACAGCTTTGTCATGTTCGTTGGTTCGTCTGTCCATTCTCGGCTTTCCTCCTAAACGGTTAAAGCTAGAAAAAATTATACTTATAAATAATAAATATGTGTATTTATAACGGTAACCAAGGGCTACAATAAAATAATGAAAACATGTTTTTTGGGCTGCCTCCCCTACATACTCGTATAAAGTTAAAATTATTTTTTTCTACCGTCAACCCCATCGTGTGAGGTATGAATAGATAGGTGTTTTAACAATATTAAGAAGTTGCAAAGACAACTTTTTGATTTAAGAATCCGTTTTCGAGATATTCAACTTTAAAACCCATATTTTTATTCAAACAAGGCGTTTCCTCTAAATGCTAAACGGCTGGCTCGAAAAATCTTAAAAAATCATGATGATAGTCTATGTTATTAATATCTTTAAAGAAAAACTATAACAGATCAGATACTTTGTTAGTTCAGGAGTTATAGGCTATATAACATGACTACGGACTACACTTGGCCGGTTTTTCTAATACCAGTGCGAGACGGAGACGTCAGCTAAAAGTATAACGCATTAGTCAGATTCTGTTGTATTACTTAGAAACACTCAATACTTTATCGATATTTTGCGTATTTCATAATGTACACAACACTATTTCACTCACACATTTGCATTTTGATATTGGGATCGCCTCTGAAATGTCTTTGTGTATCTTTCTACATACTATATCTATGATTGAACCACTAGTATGTAGGTACTTACACACTATTCTCACTAGTTCAATCAAACGGTCAAGATCAAAAGGTATATTATTTTATGTACGGAGACGTAACACACTGCCGAAGTCATTCAAATAAAAAACAATGTTGACTACATCATACCACTTTATTTTAGTATTGTCAAATATTATTGGATAATTTCGTGAACATTTAATTTAACATTACTATTCATTATTTATTTTGTTCTAAAATGGCTGATCATTAAATAATTTGCTCTACAGAGTACAGTTCGCTACTGTATCGATGGATTTAATAATGCTATTTTACTGTAAATGACTGACGTCATAATCTACATTATATACGTAAATACTTTGGTAAATTGAAATTATACAACTAACAAATTAATTTAGAAATAAGAAATATAAACATTGGAGCCCAAAAGTAACGTGGTCATTCGGTCAAACCCTGTTCTCAACCTAAGAACCTTAGAACCAAACCAACCCAGAAGTCCATTTACAGAAGAACGGTACCAAGTGACCTGTTCTATCAAGCTAAGTACAATGAAAGAAGATTATATGTAAATGAAACATAAATATAATGAATATTGCATTGACCTAAAGACAGCATGCACAGCATACTGAATATTCGCTATGATAGTCTACATAAAACAATTCAGGTAACCAACAGTTTTGTTGAGATACATACCGCACATGATAATTCAACGACTCACCAACAATAAGAACAGTGTACCGAACAACTAACATCTAATGTAGATCACGGTACTTATTATTTAACATAATATTTATCTAAATGATTAAATCACAATAAGTACAAAATTAAATAGGTTATAAATTAATACAAAAGAATTTTAAATTTTGGACGCAAGAAAGTTCTCACCAGTTCCGAGTCAAACAGTCATTTTGCTATTTATTTGTAGCAATAACAAATACATTTTATGACGACTGTAACTAACGACGGAAATAGGTAATTGATGACTTAATGTTTTTGAAAACAATATAATAAGTCGTGTCAAAATATCACAAAAAAAATTGGTGTATCGTGTGAATTAACAGTTGGCATTATACGATTCAGACGAGAGTGCGTCTGAACGTGTTAAGGTGAGATATTGGGATGATGATCAGTTGCCCAGCTGTTTGACCAGTATGTCGGTGCTGAGCGACTTGGGTCGCTCGATGGGGAAGCCGAGGGCTCGCGACCAGATCAGCTGGGCGAGCACCCCGAGCGCCCGCGACACGCCGAACATCACCGTGTAGTAATTCATCTCCTTAAGCCCGTAATACTGGACACAACATTCATATATAAGTTAACTAACTCTGTACTATGTAACTCGTATGTAGGTCGCGTGTCAAGTTAAAAAAATACCTAAATAAGGGAATTCTCC
Source organism: Nudaria mundana (assembly GCA_963556515.1). Taxonomy (NCBI): domain Eukaryota; kingdom Metazoa; phylum Arthropoda; class Insecta; order Lepidoptera; family Erebidae; genus Nudaria; species Nudaria mundana. The sequence goes on from OY748286.1 coordinate 10,370,966, forward strand.
TAAAAGGCTGGACCGATTTTAATAAAATTTATAGTGTCTGTTCAGGTTTTTCGAGGATGGTTAAGATTTACAATTGGACCCGGTAGGTGTCGCGAGGAGGAGATTAGAAACACACACACGCAGACAGAAGAAATACATTATATTGAGATTATTAGTAAGTACGTAACTATAAGGAACAAACATCTGAGCTTTTATACTATAGGACGCAGTAAATGATATGGCAGAAAACATTTACCGTTTGTTTATTTAAAAACAGCCAGACAAAACATTTGTTGCTTTATCCCTCGAGTTTATATTATGATATTTCCTCTTATTATGTTTTAAAATAAAGAAAAAATACTTATATTCCTTAAAAGTTTGCTTTTGTCTTAATTATTTACAAAATTACTTATCCATATCTTACACATTTTGATATACATTATTTTACTTACTAGTGCTGAGTAAAAATATAACAAAAACAGTAATTTTTGGATTTCTAAGAAATAACATTTAGGTATTTAAATTGGTGTTTCAAAAAGGGTAAACTAAGGAAGAATTTTGTGTCAGTTTTTCGCCGCCGCCGCGTCGTATCCATGAATTTCATGTTAGGTATCGTTTATGGGGTTTTCTGGTAAACTGAGTGTAATTATTTCGTATATATTTTGCAACCCAATATGGCCACCACGTAGATATAACCTTCATGTTGGGTATGCTTTATGGGGATTTTCCTTAAATCAAAAATACCTATATTACCAATCAGTGCTTTAAAAACTATTGCACACCTGCGCGCTTCAACCGCGCGCCGTACTAAGTTTCTATTCCGCTTGCTGACTCTCGAGGGATGCGACAACGGCGCTGTACATTGATGTTTTTGTATTATTTATTACGAATTATTTCTATGTCAACCATCAATGTACAATGTACAATCTTGTTTATTTTATAGATGGTATTTGTAATAATTACCTATATAGTATTCGAGTGCCAAGATTCCGCGTTGTATTTGTACTGAATCCAATATTTATAGTATTTTTGATCTAAGAGATTTTCACACAATATTGTTAGTCGTTTGTAATGAACTAAATTTAAAAATCAAAGCTATCCGTAAAATACTTCCCGTGTTCTTTTTGTTTAAATAATGACAACATTTTCATGCTTGTTTGAGAAAATATACATACCTATTCGATCCAATTTATTTTGACTTACACATTTTAACTATAGATTTCTTGAATATTTATTAACCATTTTCTCAGATACAAAAGCAAACTTTTAGGCCATATCTATCTAAATGTATAAAATTTCGTGATGACCTAAGTATATAATTGAATGGATTATAATACCTGTAAGAGGACACCGGAATGCGAGTCAACATTGGGCCAGGGGTTCTTGACCTTGCCGAGCTCGGTGAGGATGGGAGGCACCACCTTGTACACGGCTGCGACCAGCTTGAACAGCGGGTCGTTCGGCAGGTGCTTCAGGGCGAACTCACGCTGGCACGTATATCTGAACATATTCATACAATACTGTCATCCTAGTGGACGCCCTTCTTTCGTCGTCCTGGCTGTTGGAATTTAGGTTCGGATTACAGAATGGTTATTATCTATCGTCTTTGTATAATGCTCGGAAACGGCTGTTTAATTGTCTTTTCAAATAAAATTAGTCCCCTTTTAGTAAAATTGTCTATCTACAATATTTAAGGTACTTTCCCTCCATGTAGCATGGTCTTGGGACACCTCGTATGTATTATACATGTGGCTTGAGTAACAAATATCCCTTCCCGAATCTCGCTTTAAAACCCAACAGTAACTAGTAGTCGATTTGTTACGACCTAAGTTATAATTTACCTAGGGTCAGTCTTCCTGAGCACGGCGTGTCCATAACCTGGCACGACCTGGCCCGACTTCAGGGTCTTCCAGATGAATTCCTTCAGCCCCTCCTCGGTAAAGTCATCGCCAACCTGCTTGCGGAGTTTCTCTAACCAGACGAGCACCTACAGAAATTGACATTGACATTTTGAATACGATTGTTTGTTACACTGTTGTTCAACTTTTGCAATTTAGAGATAATCCTGTATGTAAAAATGGATGTATGGATTTCCGTCGGAAATACTTTACCTCTTGATTAGCAAGGCCATGCAGAGGTCCCGCAAGGCCGTTGAGACCGGCGGCGAAGGACAAGTATGGATCGCTGAGCGCAGAACCGACCAGGTGAGTAGTGTGTGCCGATACGTTGCCACCTTCGTGATCACTACAACAATAAAACATTAAAATTATTGATACATTATTCTACCATACGCCAGGAGAACGCCAGCCAAGTTGACGCTAGAGTAGCGTCAGGTGGAAATCCCAGGTTTTTACCTGCTTAGTAAATATACGTAGGTACGTTTCACTCTAATGAAACAATATGTGATAAAATACACAAAGTGTAAATAAGTGAATGAGTCGAGAGTCGAGTGGCCGTGGATAGTAATGATGTAGCTTACAAACGAACATGAGCACATAATTATGCGACGTTATCACGTGTCGCTGATTGTTGACACGCATACAATGAAAACTGGTGAACATAGTTTATACTCTGACAAGTACTAGCAACTAGCAGTCACAGGCAATCAAGGTGATACATTATCGGTGTCATTCATTCTGAGTTAGCAGATATTTAAAATAGGTACCAATTGTCATAAAATGACATTCATAATCGTTCAATAGAGCATGTTTTTAACTAAAAAGGTTTTTGGCTAATATTAGCGTTTCATTATGAATAAGGGGGTAGTGTCTGCCGCGCGGCGATAAATATTGTGCATCGACCTTTGGAAAGAGACAATCGGCTTAATTTCGGCTTTGTAGAGCATTATCTCTGTCGCACACTACCTATGTGACGTTTTGTCAGTCGTTGTTTAAGTGCATAGATAACCTCCTAATAGATTCCGCATGCAGGGCAACAAACGCGCGCCACTCATACTTGATTTCGCAAGCATATAAAGCTATGCCTAAAATCACGACGTCAGTGACAACCAACTTCGCGACCTATGACCACGTGCGATTATATAATTTTAAAAAAATGTTGACTAGGCACCGGAGTTCAATTTATTCTGGTTGGTAATAGAACATAAACACAAACAATTTCGAACCCGTTGATGTCTTTTTGAAATTACTCTTTCACTCATTAGCCAAATTATAATAGCTATCCTTTTCTAACAATACATTACAATAGCACTTGAATCGATAGTGATGGGATATCGGTATGATATTGTACGTCATCGATATTTTGCAGTATTATTGCCGTAGGTGCTTTAAAAAGTAGTACCTACAAATAAGCAACATGTTGTCGCCTGCGACTGCGCCCGCTTGAATTTCGGTAAGCTGCGATTTATTTGCGACCAATTTGTGCGTGATTTAGTATTAGCAATGTAACTGAGATATATATTATTTTATAGGTTTCCTGGATGCCCCGAGGAAAAAGAAATGGGTAGATGCAACATCTCGTGGGGAGAGTTGGTTTCCCACCGATAACAACTAAAATATTAAGAAAGAAATTATAGTCCCGCCGATGACATCAGTTTTTGTGATCTATTTATAATTTCTTTCTTAATATAAATTATATTATTTTACATCTACTGAATAAAAATATAAAATTATAATGTATCATCATCAGAGATGGGGGGCTCGTGGCTTAGTGGTAACCGTGTATATTAACACATTGCTAAGGTTAAGAAACATCTAACCAGGTCGGTCTTAGGATCGGTGACCATTTTTTTAGAAATTGAGACCTCCATGCCTCTGGGAGCACGTTAACCCGTCGGTCCCGGTTATTATAAGAAAATCTATGGTAGTCGTTACGGGTATTTGGGCCCTAACTCAAAATCCAACTGGTCTAACTACAGAGCTTTGATATCGCCCATAGTTTGTGGAGGTCAGAATGATGGCAGTCGCTCCACGGAAAATATTAAAGTTCAGCTGCATCGCAGTTACACTGGAAAGCTGATCCTGAGTTGGGAAAAGGCTCGGTAGATGTGCGATCATCAGAGATCGGAATAGGTAGAAAATTTTTACTTAAAGTTTGAGGAAATAGGAACTGAGAGTTGATAATACCTGTCCCTCTTGATTAAGTCCCGATACCTATACCTATAAAAATTATAATAATAAATAAAAATAAAAAAATATTTATTATTATAATTTTTTATAAATGTATTTAAAAATGTATAAAATAAGAATATAAAGGAATAAACGATATAATAAAATTATAAAAATATAATTATAATATGTAAAAATATAAGTACTTATCAATTTTATCGACACATTTTCATCCCTATCCCATCTCTAGTATTCGGAGCATTCGAAGGTTGACCTTGAAACAGCCAATCATAGCGCACTTACATGTTTCCGCGCGCCCCTCGCATTCTGCCAAAACAGGTGAACTCGGTAAGGAAGAAAATTACAGTAATGCGGAATCTATTAGGAGGTTATGTTCAAGTGCGATAGAGTGCGGTCGCGTCTAGTTCAAAATATATATTTAGAGTTGTTAACACCCCCAAATTTTAATAATTTAAAGTTGTACTATGGCATCTTAAGGAAAAAGAGGGAAACCTTACGAGGTCAGTCACGCGAAATTATCTACAATGTTTCTAAATATTTTGTAACCGAAGCTGACAGATTTAAAAATTGTTATTTTAAGAAGGTTCAAGAGCAAGTTGCAAATGCCACTGGAATTTCAAGAAGAACTTTGAATAATATATTAAACGAAGTCAGTACTGAAACACATTCTATTGAAATTAAGTTCAGCACTCCAAAAAATGGGAGACCAAAAAGCAATTTCGTTTGGGTATGGACGATATTGATTATGATGTTGTTCGAAGAATGGTGTATGATGTTCCCTTACGATTTAATGAACTGCTAACAATAAAATCATTAAAAGCTAAATTATCTGAATCTATTAATTACAATGGGTCTGAAAAGACGTTGAGAAAAATACTTCACGAGCTGGGATTTCGGTTCACTAAAATGGAAGATAATCAAAAAGTTCTAATGGAAAAGCACGATGTAAGTCTCAAACGAATGGAATACCTCGATAAAATACAATGCGATGCAAATTTCGCGAAACAGGAAAAATATCGTCTACATGGATGAGTCTTACATACATAGGTACATATCACACTAAAGGGAAATCTTGGAGTGATGATAAGAAAAAAGTAGAAAAAAGCCAATTTTCATGCGGGACATGAAAAGGCTTTGTACCCGGTGCCTTTGTAACGTATAAATCCACGGACACTGTGACTATCACAATGAAATGAATAACGATAACTACGAGAAATGGCTGGTTTATGAATTAATCCCAAATATACCCAGTGATTCTGTTCTAGTTATCGACAACGCACCCTATCACAATAAGTATGTTGAAAGACCCCCCAACTCAAACACCATTAAACAGGAAATGATCAACTAGACGAAATTCCAGTTGATCAAAATTAACAAAAACCCAGATTTACGCTATTATATGTCAGCACAAGGAGAGGTATACAGAGTTTTCCGTGGACAAAGTACTTGCCGAACATGGGCACGCTGTGTTGCGATTGCCACCATATCATCCGGATTTTAATCCAATTGAAAATATATGGTCTCAACTGAAAGGCTATGTAGCCTCTAGAAATGTGGGTATGAATTTAACTACAGTAAAAACATTATTGACTGAAAAAGTAAACATGATCGGGGCTGAAATCGGGGAAGAGTGGAAAAAGGTTTGCGATCATGCAATCAAATGTGAGAATGAATATAGAAGCTTTCAACACGGTTTAGACAATTACAAATACGGCTGATAGTGACAGTGATGTTGACCTCTTTGAGAGCACAGATAGTGAAATGGAAGTAATTAAGAATTATAATTATTATTATTACAATGTCTCATTTTAACAATAGGTATAATGGTGTTTATTATGTACACTACAGCTGTAATTTTCCAAAATAATTAAATACGTAAACATAATGTGAACATGTTTTTTTATTTTACCCGAACCTAAAGCCAACACCACTTATAGAAAAATTAGTGTATTTTATACAAATAATAAAAAGAATTATTAAAAGAAGCAAATCATAATTGTTTTAACAGCTCCTAATAGATACCGGACTGTTTGTATTTCGTGCGACTGAGATAACGCTCTACGAAGCCGAAATTAGCCGATTGTCTCTTTTCAAAGGTCGATGTGCAATATTTATTGCCGGGTACCGTACTTCCTGCGTGTGAACCAGAGACGCCCGGCAATGGACGTTAAAGAGGCAGGCGTGAATAAAAAAAAAAAAAAAAAAAAAGGGGTAGTGTATTATTATAACTTCCACCAAGTGCTGACAAGCGAAAGCATAAATTATACGAACGTTTAACTAATAGGTTTGGAACAAGCGTATTGTCGAAACAACATACTTTTCGTAATCAAATAGCCTTAGTATCAGTAATCGTATATGAGTCGGCATTAAAGATCGTCAAAAATAGAAATACTTGTATATTCACCGCGCTAAAGCTAGCACTGACTTGATAGATGAACAAGATGTGAAATTTTGGCACTCGTATTTTAATCAGTATGTCAACTTATGTAAAACGTGACGTGTAGAAGACTGACTTGAGTTATGCAACCTGAATCAGGCTGAAGCTAATAAGCAACAAGGTAATAAAAACTCTAGTTTGAGGCTGACGTAGTTTGTGTTGTATTTGCTTATCTAAGTGGTAAAGTAAATATACCGAATCGCGTAAAGTCTACTCACACGTGTAATGAAATGGAATTTTACACTCGTCATAATATTTACAAGGCTTATTAAGCCCCACGGAGACGATTAAGTTTTGATTGACAATAATTGTACGTTATTGTCAAGTTCTTGATACCATTCACGCCATTGTCAGTGGCGTCAAGACTCCGTAATTATTGTACAGTTAGATTATTTCCGCTTTAGCGCTCGGAATGTCTCGGTTTTATCTATTTTATATACATAGATACATAGGTACCTACGGGCGACGCGAAATGGGATAATCCGGGTCAGCACATCTAAGCTAAGGTCTATATAAGTCCGTATAATGTATGTTCCAAATTTCCACGCAGGCGACCGCTAGCACTATACTCGTACAAGACCTGCATGGGGAGGGGTGTAGGGCATCAGATTTAATTGAGTTTGACATAATACATATGTCATCACATCCCACGTTTTTAGAAATCGGTCAGCAACATAACTGATCTCGATCACATACATTAACAATACCTAGGTATTACCAATTACTATCTAAAGATACATCTCCAATAAAGTCTATTTTCGCCGGAATATCGCACAGCGCAATATTAGAGAACACAGAAATATATTTCTGTATTTGAAAGCACTGACTTTGCTTCTACTGTTAGATAGAAATTATATATAAATCACATAAACTGAAATGTCATCGGCAGGACTCGTACCAGTGTCTCCATGTACACGGTAATTACCGCAGATGCACCGTAATCTGGTCGCAGTCTACCGTCAAGGTAATAATGGTATTACCGTGTCATATGTCACCGTATTACTATATAAACTACGTGTGTGTGACAATTGCTCTTCGATGACGGGGATTCCCCCAACTTTGAATTTGAATTTGTTAGTTAGTTGATTACCTCTAAGTACGGACGCGTATTGAAGTTTCATAGATTTGTTTTAATATAGTAGACCCAGGTATAGTTTATACCTAGCAGGTGATTATACATTTGAGCCGTTTGGGGTTGAGACACTGGGGTCATGGGGGTCCGAGTGCTCGCCGCCGCGTATAGAGACATTGCTAAACGCCTAATCGATGCTTCTCAGGACCAGAAGGCTGGCTATTTTCTGGCCCAAAGAATAAGTATCGCCATCCATCATGGCAACACAGCCAGCATTCTGGGAACCTTCCCAGTCGGCAGTGACGCGGAGGATTTTTTAAACGATATTTTGTAATGTAAATATTTTTAGTCTATAATTATGTATATTTTGTATATTGTAAATAAATGTAGGTATAAGTGTATTGTTAGTGCAATATAATTGGTAAATTGGAAGAGATGGAGAGCATTTTTGGCCAAGTAAATGACATAAAACCAAAAAAAGGAACAAAATTCTAACTGAAACCATAAAAGGAAATATTTTCACACAGCAAGCAATAAAAAGAAACGTCAAAAATTGTGTTGATTGCAGACCTACTAATGAAATGCTATCTAAATTTAATAAATCAATTTACGAAAAAGACATTGTTATGCTATCATAACAATGTCTTTTTCGTAAATTGATTTATGAGAGTCAGATTCCGATTAAATATTGTTTAGTAGTTTTTTGGTACTTATCAAATTAATAATAAAACATAAGTACATACCATAATTTGGAGTTTATTTTCATCATAATTTAGTTTTACTTTAAAAAAATACACGGTAATTTGCACGGTATCGTCACAACTTATCTACCGTAATTTTATCGGTAAACACCGTATTTTTACTCTTGCAACACGGTAATACTAAATTTATATATGGAGACACTGACTCGTACCCACGGCATTTGCCGAACAAGAGGAATGCTCTGACCAAATCATTGGTTTTGATTGTATTATTCTCGGGAACAGCGCACGCAACTTCATATTCACGCAAGTCATAACTCATCACTTGTATCGCGTACGTGTAGTACATCGCTGATTCCCACGCCATTCGACGAGCGTGGGGAAGCCACCCAAAATATGAATACAAGAAGTGAATACCTACATCATCGTTCCCTATGTTAGCAGCGTCAAAAGTAACCTTCGCTTTGGATAGATGTTAAAATTAAATGTTTTTGAGAATTTTAGTCACACTGAGTCGTATAACATAGCCAGAACAAGGTCAAATAATGAAACTACTTCGCTAAGGAAAAATAAATTTGGGTCATCATTTAAAAATGCAGCTAAACATAAATAGGTACTTAAAAAGGAAAAGTCAACATATAGCACACTGCAATGTTAAGGGTAGTTAATAAAACAAATATGAGATCACAACAATTATTAACAACAATGCCTAGACTATCTACGTAGCTTTTATTGTGTCACTACATAAAACATAGGTATGAGGATAATATGGAAAGCAAGTAGAGTTACTAACAAAATGGAATCACACGCAAGTCAGATATTAAAGTGAACACATACCTGTGAATGGTGAGATATAAACGCATTAGCTCAGTGAACTCAGGGTTGTCAAAGCCGAGCATGCTGCAGTAGTTAGAGGACCAATCCTTGCTGTCGTCGATCGCGCCGATGCCCTTACCATCACGGTACATGTTGCGATAGATCGTGGCGGCCACCACTGGCAGCTTGGCAATCAAGTTCATTGTGTCCTCATATACATACTGTTGACAACACATCATAATAATATAACGATGACTAATATACCTAATAGCTTAGATCAAAATTAATATAGATATTGGATTCAGTACAAATACAACGCGGAATTTTGGCACTCGAATACTATATAGGTAATTATTACAAATACCATCTATAAAATAAACAAGATTGTACATTGATGGTTGATACAAAAACATCAATGTACAGCGCTGTTGTCGCATCCCTCGAGAGTCAGCAAGCAGAATAGGAACTTAGTACGGATTCCATGCGCTAAGGTTATAAAAGAAATGTGGAGCCGACATTGCATATAAAACTTTTTGTAATGAAATGCGATGAGAAAGATAAACTTAAATTCAAATTGTTTTATTCACGTACTAGCTGTTGCCCGCAACTCCGCCTGCGTGTTACTTTAGATCTACATAACTTTTTTATTTATGAACCGATGAAAACCAAACCTTAAATGTTAAGTTGAATAAACCACAACGCATTACTGAAAACCGCAAATTCAAATCAAAAATTCAAATCGGTTAAGCCGTTTCTGAGATTAGCGTGTTCAAACATTCAGACAAACAGACAAAAGTTCTAAAAACCATTGTTTTGGGTTTTATTGCGTTCATAAAGCCAACAGATTCTCTATTATATCTTCTATTATATTCTCTATTATACCATACAAATTCATCTTAAGATACGAAAATATGAAATATTATTTATTATCTTCGTCGTGTGTGATAGTCCATTGAATTGTATGGCGAGCGATATTGTATCATAAGATAAAATATTATAGTATCTTAGCCGTGTGCAGCGCCCCTTAGTGAACTCCACTGCGGGTGATGTAACGTACGACAAAACTTATTATTTGCGGTTGGTACACTAATCGGGTCTAGGGATCGCACCGTAAAATTAAGTTTGTTTTTTATTGTATATACTTTTCCGAGATAAAAAGTAAGCCAGTAGGTGCCCAGGATATTAAAGAAATTCAATCAAATAAATTTATGGGTACACATACGCGCCCACGATACTTATGAATTAATATTTGAAAATACTAGGTGGTATTATGAAGTCGATTTAATTTGGTCACTCATTTGGTATTAAGAATACAAAGTATTTAAGCATTATCAATATAATATCTCCTTTACTTGTAAAATATTTGGCACGGCTTTATTGGGGTTATTTTTTAATTTATTTAATCCTTTTTTAGTGATACAAATAACGTCCTTTTTAAAATGCTTTGAACAAACAACAGTAGAATTAATAGGTTTAAACATTTCATCTTCTCTTTCACGTGCTATAATACGCCTCCATTTTTCTTGTCTTATTGCATTATGGGGAAAACATAAAACAAAATAAGATATATTCAAAAAATATATCAAACAGTAATCAAAAATTTAAAATAAATAAATGACGACTCCATCTTTCTGTATGACTTGTTCTAACATTGCGGTGTGAAGTTGCGCGCTTGCTCGGTGTAAGCGTAGTTTGCACAGTTAAAAATAACCATAATATTCATAAGCAGTGCATTATTGCACATGAAAAGCAATTAACAATGTGAACTGATTTTTACTTGTCGAAAGTACGACACTCCATCCTCTTTTTTCACTCTAAAAGAGTAGTTTTTTTGCAATTTTTAAGCGAGCACTTTGTCATCGTGAAGCGTCTTACTACCAGTGCGGTCGCAAAGCGACTGAAGCGCTCAAGTGTGCAATTTTCGATAGTGGACAGATTTGAAGTGGTGCCGTTTTTAAAGCACTGATCGGTAATCTAGGTATTTTTGATCTAAGCCTAATAAAAATTGTAAATGGACGTTATATTATAGTTGACGATAGCTAATGAACGGAATGCTATGCAGATTCTTAACGAACTCACCTCCCAGTACTTCGATTTGTGAACTCCGTCGGTATAAGCTTTCACGAATGAGGATTCACTGTTCAATGCAGTAACCGCGGCTGAAAACTGCGACATGGGGTGGAGCTTGCTGGGCATATTGTTTAACATGGAGACGACGTGGGATGGCAGCTCTGCCCTGCAACATAACATTCAAGAGCACATTATAATGTGGCAATATTAAGGATTAAAACACTCGTAGGATACTATAAAGAAACTCGCCAAGCCTCGTTTCTTAAAAAACCTACTCGTGTTCTAACACCTCTCTTTATGCAATATGTCTTTAGCTATAAAATTCTAATTACCTTTCCGCCCATTCTTTTGACAAAGCAGATGTTTGCGCCTCACTGGGGATATCTCCGGTGACGAGAAGCCAGAACAGACCTTCAGGCAATGGTTCCTCACCACCCTTAGCCTTGGGTAACTGCTTCTGGCACTCGGGGATTGACAGACCACGGAATCGGATGCCTTCATCAGGGTCCAACACCGACGTATCCCAAATCATACCTTTAATCCCACGCATACCTCCATACATCTGAAACAGTACATGTATAATAGTAAAATCCTTAATACAGTGTTAACAGTTCAAGGTCTATAGAAATATTCTAGTACCTATATGTATATGAATAAACCATAAGATTTAATTAAATAATATTGTGAGCAAAAATAAGTCCTACGATACATGTATCGTCAAGATTAACGATATGCATGTATGTATAGTTACAACATTACCTAAAATAACGTGTCCTAGTCTTATATTATTAGGGTTAGCTTAACCTTCTTCTTTTCACAAAATGCACAATGACACTTTTAAAATTGGTTGGAACCTAACGATAATAAATATAACCTTCACAATTCCTATTTAAAATCCACTTCACGGATCCATTTGCAACGTAGACATATAATATGAGCAAAGGGTAATAAGGTGGGTCAGGGTCTCTAACAAGGGTTATTAACCTCCAATGTTACGCTTCAATGACATTTACAACAAACTACATAATACATACCTACACTACAGTTCGCAGCACAGTACCTATACTGTACGAAATACGAACGACTCCTGTGAGAACTACAATTTTAATTTAATTAACTTTTGATTACGAATGTATGTAACATTCAGTAAGAAAATACAGGTAGTAATAACACCGGAGAATCTTTGAGTGTGGTACCAATTACACTAGATTTGACTAGATGTAGACAATAAAGCCCAGCTGAATAACGATTTGACCTCGAAAAAATAAATAATTACAACAATTTTCTTTCAGAATTCATTAGTGTAGGTCCCTGGTAGTCTAATTTAGTTACACGGAGTGACACACGTGTCATCGTGTATTAGCCATCATTAGGATTTGGAATGAGATTCGGGAAAGGTTTCCGGAATAAATATATATATATATGTGAGATAACTTACGGACACGACAATCTCAATGAGAGATTTCGGAATCTGACTGATTTAGATGATAATTAAAAACACAGAAACACCTTTCTTGAATACACTTTTATCCCGTTAATGTCCTATAGCGAATTAGGAATAAGAAAACTATAATTATCACAATAGTATCTAGATCATTCTAAAACGTAACGCACTGTATGCTACTCACCATAACTGATATCTAAACGGGACTTGTCCCTGCCTGGTACTACTGGTATTAAACGGTACCTTACCACATTGTTCCCTGACGTTTCGGTTAGATTCCACCCGAACTCGAACAGTGTTCACGGGATGATTCAACCCGTGACCAAGGTATCCTATCTGTGTACCTACAGTTCCGATTATCACGATTGAGTCCCGCTTAGGTTACAGTTATGAGTGAAATTCCTAAAAGTTTAAAAAATAGAATTACTCACCATGTCAACAGTGACTTCTCCAACTTTAGTTTTGCCATGTTTTTGACGGAATGCCTTAACCCTTTGTTGTTCTTTAGGAATTTTCTCTTGAAGTATCGCCTTAAGATTGGTGGATTCGGCGTTCAAGCTTCTGACGAAAGTGGATGCCGGTGTACATAGTTTCTACAAAACATAACACTTTGAAACGCAATCATGAATAATAATATTTATAACGTGCCTGTGACTCCGTCCGTGTAAAGTTCCGATGATCGTACAGATAATAACTAGTTACTTATCCAATTTTGATAAAACAAGCCTAGCTGAGATTAGTCTATTTGTGAAAATCGCAAGATCTGTTTAGTAACTTCGTAGATTAACGTGTACAATGTACAACTACAGACGAGACGGAGAGAATTAAAATATTAACTTCTTTGTGTTTATTAATCCTTTTAAATAGCCTATACTCATTTTCCTGGCAACTAGATAATTGCCCGGTGATCATAGATATATTTTATGGCAGCTGATGGCTAAGCAATGGCCGGAAAATATTTTGCTCTTTTAGTCCAAGATCCCGCTGCAGAATAGTGTACTCATCGAGTATTTGCTACAAACCAAATTTTTACTCATATTTATGATTAGGAGAATAATATACCTACCAGGTTGCCTATAAAAATGTGGCCGCTAGTAATTTTAATTAAATTATTGTTAATTGATTTTTCGGACAAAATTTCTTTCACTTGTTTTTTAAATAAAATATCGTCCACTTCACGGCAATATATATAAAGACTGAAAAATCACGGTTGCTGTTGCGCACTTGACCGCACCTCTTCGCAGCCAGGTGTAAACAGGTATGATTTTGAAGCATTTATACGTTCATAACGTACATTTATTATTTATATATCAAATTAAAGCAATTTTTTTTTGTTGATTATGATATACGGTTGCTTAATAAAATCTGGCCGCAAATAAGGTTGCTGGCTGTTAAAGATGGTAAATATTTAAGGTAGAGCGAAAGAAAGTTAGCGCGTAACATCATAAGTCAGACGAGAATAGCGATTGCCAGTTGTACGACGCTTTTAAGCCATTGCGCATGCGTCGAATGCTAGTGTTCTCAACTGAACAGCTGCGACATTTTTATTCTAACATAAATACCACGCTGTTTTGGAGTTCGTAATACACAAGGTTATATACCTGTCCAGCCTTATGTTACAAATGAAAATGCCATGAGGCCCAGTCTTCAGCCCTTATAAAGTCCGGAACGTTAGTTTCTTGCCAGCCAGGTGAAATTTTTTTCATCGGTTAAGAAGATATTTCTGTGCCTTTCACCTGCTTATCGCAACAGAAGGCGCTTTGATCGATCCTCTCTCTTTAATCGTAAAGATTGATTTAGGGCATGTCCTGTATATCGCCGATAAGCACCGAGCTTCAGGTCTTGTTTTATACGTGACAGAGTCCTAGCGGAAATCTACATTTCTCGCAATAAGATTTTATGCTTCCTTATGGGGTTTCAACGAATTCTGGCTTTAACAGCATTAATAGCCTTTGTAGTTCTAACAGCACGCGGCCGCCCCGATCTTTTCTGGTCTTCGACAGACGAAGTGTTGTTGTATCTATTGATAGTACGATATACGAACATACGGCTGATACCAAGTTTTTGAAGTGTCTGGAATATGACCGACGGCTCCATACCCACTTTGTGCAAGGCGATCACTGCGATCCTATTTTCTTTAACACCCTAAGTATTCCATATTGTGATTCGATAATGAACAGCGAAATCGAAAGAAGTTTTTAAAATAATCATCATTCACCGAGCCTTTTCCCAACACAGTTGGGGTCGGCTTTCCAGTCTAACTGCGATTCGGCTGAACTTCGATATTTTCCGTGAAGCGACTGCCATCTGACCTTCACAACCCATGGGCGATATCGAAGTTCTGGAGTTAGACCGGTCGGATTTTTGATTTAGGGCTCCAACTACCCCTAACGACTGCCATAGATGTTAGTATGACAAGTTAGTTAGTATGAAGTTTTAAAAAAAATATGTGTTAAAATTCAAAATAATTTAAAAATTGAAAAAAAGAGAAAAGTTTGAATGTTGTTACTATTACGTATTTATGGCCAGACTAGTTATATTGTTGTTTTATTTCTGCATATTTTTGCATCTAAAAATTATCAAATTAATTTACGTAAAATAAAATTGATAAAGATGAAGGCGTGTTTTCTGTGTGACAATAGATGCAATGTACTTGTCTTTGATAATGCATAATTCAAAAAGTGTTCGCTAATGTTATTATTTCGTACAACATTTCGTCGAACACTAGCATTTGACGCATGCGCAATGGTTTAAAAGCGTCGCCGTCGTACAGCTGGCAATCTCTATCCTCGTCTGACTAATGATGTTACGCGCTAACTCTCTTTCACTCTACCTTAAATATTTACCATCTTTAACAGCCAGCAACCCTTATTTGCGGCCAGATTTAATTAAGCAACCGTATATCATAAACAAAAAAAAATTGCTTTAATTTGATATATAAATAATAAATGTACGTTATGAACGTATAAATGCTTCAAAATCATACCTGTTTACACCTGGCTGCGAAGAGGTGCGGTCAAGTGCGCAACGGCAACCGTGATTTTTCAGAGTCTTTATATATATTGCCGTGAAGTGGACGATATTTTATTTAAAAAACAAGTGAAAGAAATGTTGTCCGAAAAATCAATTAACAATAATTTAATTAAAATTACTAGCGGCCACATTTTTATAGGCAACCTGGTAAGTATATATTCTCCTAATCATAAATATGAGTAAAAATTTGGTTTGTAGCAAATACTCGATGAGTGCACTATTCTGCAGCGGGATCTAGTACTATTTCTAAAACAGTTGCTCATGATGCAGACGTTAAAACGGGATTCTCAAACATGTTATTTTAAACAGAAACAGAAATTTGTGAGAATCAGCCTTACTTAAAGGCCTTTTGGCTACGTTGGACCGATTTGGCTAATTTTCGGACGTTTAAAACACTCGGTTCTCGCGAAGACGGTTTCCACGGTATGAGAGTGACATATTTGCCCGGCACGCTTTGTTCAGGATCGGAAGGGAGAGGGTGGGATCAGGTTGAAGAGCTCTTCAGAACACTCACTGTGGTAAAAAATTCAAACGAATGAAAGTCCTAGATACTCATACAGCATCTGTCAATTTTTATTTGTGAGCATTTTCAATCGAAATAATGTTCAATTAGTTAGCGCAGGATCCATGTTTCTAGTTGTTGTTAAATAATTTGATCGAGGCAATAATAGCGAGTCATCGCAGTTCAATCAATATAATACCTACGTTAGTTAGAGGGTCAGGGCAGGCCACAGTTTAAACCAATTGATGTCGTTACGACTTCACACGATTGACAATGAGAATCAAGTCACATCGATTTGCCTTGTTGTGCCGTTAAAATTTTTGTTTTTATATGGACTGCAATATTTTATGCTAACACTACATTAATTTAGTCCTGACAAAATAAAGGTTTTATTAATTCAACCTGAGATATCTATGATTTTTATTCGTCTGAATTTATTTGTTTACTAGCTGTTGCCCGCAGCTCCGCCTGCGTGTTACTTTCAGACACAAAATTTTTTTTATCACATTTTTGGGTTCGGTGTCGGTCTAGTAACACCCCCTGCCATTTTTTTTTTATATTTTCAATGTACAGAATTTTCACTTCTACAGATTTATTATAAGTATATAGATTACATCTGCTATCTGCCAGTAAAAGTCATGTTAAAATCGGTCCAACAGTTTCAGAGATTAGTTAGAATAAACAGACAGATAGACCAAAATTTTAATAATTGGTTTTTACATGGGATAAGCTGTTACCAGCAGGATCTAGCATAACTGTAGGAAGGATGAGCATCGGCATCGAGCCCTCGACGAAGTATTTGGAGCTCATACTCGAAAGACGATGGAACTTCGGACCACTAGGTCCTATAGGAGGCTCCTGTATGGGCGGCGAGATTGACGACCAACAACGTGTCTGTTTTGAACAGACCGTTGAAGACCTTGGCCGTCAAGATATTAAGACGGTACCGCACGACCTCCTTAGACGCTGCATGTCTCTTAGCCGGGACCTTTACATGGGACTTGGTAGCGAGAGCCCTTGTGTCATTGTTTTAAGGGCTCAAGGAGGTGCTCGAACCGCCCAACTCCGCTTGGATCTCATGGAGACATGGAAGGTGCGACTTGAGCAACCGCGGTGGGAAACTGCCACCATCACAGAGCGGTGGGACCGATCATGGACAAGTGGCTGTAGAGGTGGCACTGTGACCTCAGCAATCGCGCCTCGCAGATCATTGCCGAGCACGGATGCTTCGGTAAGTATCTGCACCGCAACCATTGTGAGGTCACACCCCATTGTCAACACTGCGAGGCCTTCAGAGAAGACACTGCACTCCACACGTTGGTGGAGTCCTGTGCTCAGCGTGGGCGAGTCAGCACCGGGACCTAGTCATGGGGCTGTGCGTGGATCCTCTTTCGTTGGAGACCATGCTTCAAGCCATGGTCTCCAGCAGGAGCAGGTGGAACGTGGCCGTGTCCTTCCGCGAGCATGGGTTATGCTCAAGAAGGAGGCGGCCGAGAGGAAGAGGGAGCGTTACGTCCGCGGTGCGTTCCGAAGGGTGCGACGCCGCTGACTTATCTATGCTCAAGACCTGGCTGGCAACCCGCTGTCCTTCCAAAAGCAGGCTAGAAGGGTTGCGTGCTGCAAGGCCTCAGCAGATTCACTCACCGACGCGGGATAAAACCCGTCTCCAAAGACATGGAATAACACCCGACCCAAAAGCGTAACAGAGGCCACTTATGTGGCTAAAGTCCGCCAGCGCCACAGGGAATACTTTCGAGTGCGGCCGGGAATGGACGTAGGGACCACCGCAGCCTTGGGCTGCGGACTTTAAAAAAAAGGGCAATCATAAGCAAAATACCTACTTATATCTTTACTTCGATAGTAAAATCTTAGCCAAGGATAAGGCTCTATTGAATATTCATAGCATAAAAGTATGCCTACCGCTTAACGAGGACATGGCACATGCGCAATAAGCACAATATTGTAACGTAAGAACCCAGACCTCATTTTGTTTTCCTCGAAGCTGACTAACACTTTACTATGCTGCACGAGCAAGGAAAATTAAATAACGGTACATAAATATGTATTTTATACAATAAAAATTTTCACGTGATGTGATCTTGCATTCAGTTGCACAATCCAGTCTAGTCAAATTATGCCAAAAATAGTATTACCACTTCTGATATATTGAGGTTGTTAATGTCCAACGAGGTATATTCAACAGACTCTGCTTCTCCGTTCCTATTGGCTGTAGCGTGATTTTATAAAGCCTCCTATTATGTGTGTCTTTTTAGGGTTCCGTAGTTGAAGTTTCGGAACCATTACAGTTTCGTATGTCCGTCCTCGACTTTCCTCCTAAACGGTGAGTGCTAGAAATATGAAGCTTAGCATGGATATGTGTATTTACTACGTTGACAAAGTGCTAAAAGTGCTAAAAATTATTAAAGATTTTTTAGGGGTACACGTAACCAGAATTTGTAATTTTTTTCTTGCGTCTACCGCGAAGTGTGTGGTATCATTAGATAGGTATTTTAAAAACAGAGAGGTTGCTAAGACGATTTTTTGATTTAAGTATTTGTTTGCGAGATATTCAACTTTATAGCTTATTTTTTTGGTTAAACAGAGCGTCCCCCGTACACAATTAAATTTTTTAAATTTGTTATAAATTTTTTTTTTTTTAATTTAGGGTTCGCTAATTTGACGCCGCCCGCTTGATGGTGAGCCGTGACGACGTCTAGCGATTGTGGGCCACTCTCACAGCACACAATACTATAGAGAGTGACCCTCAACTTGACGACCTACTGATGTGCCTCTTCAAGCTCCGCTTAAAAAACCCAGGATTATACGAGTATGTGGGAGGAAACACGTGCACTGGCAGGGCGTTCCAGGCCACTATCGTTCGGCAGAGAAACGAACGTTTAAAACGCTCGGTTCTCGCGAACATGCTATCCACTGTGTGGGATTTTCATCTCTGCCTGCCACGCGTTGTTCGGGATCGGAAGGAAGAGGGTGGGATCAGATTGAAGAGCTCTTCAGAACACTCGCCGTGGTAAATACGGTAGAATTCGGCAAAGGAAGCTATTGTTAAGCGTTGAGCTAGCGGCTCAAGGCTTCCCGTTACCTCCGGACAATCTATAATACGGATAGCGCGTCGCTGCATAGCGTCGAGAGCGTCCAGCAAATACTTCACGGAGCCGTACCAGAGGTGAGAGCAGTATTCGACGCAGGGTCTTATCTGCGTCTTGTACAGCAGACACCTCTGGTACGGTGTAAAGAATCTAAACGGCTGGCGCGAAAAATCTAAAAATATTTGTTATTGACCTGTAATGAACTTTAATCAATCAATCAATAATATATAATATATATAAATAAATAAATAAAACTTTATTGAGCGAAGTGAGTGAAGCGAGCGAAGCTCAATCTTAGGCGACTCATGTATTTTGTTTGTCCGCATACTCCTCCTAAATGCCTGAACGATCTCCTTCAAACTTACCACAGTGATAACGTGTGGCGTGAGGGTGGTATAGAACAAAAAAAATAGTTCGAAAATTGAACACTTCTCTCAGTTTTTTGCAACAGCAGCATGCATTGCATACCTAGTATGCATTTGCATATTTAAGCCACTCGGTGGTAGTGGCATATTTGAATTTCATCTAATGATGCATATTATCGGTACAATTATTTTTCCGAGTGCAGTACGTACAACACTCACCCCGCGTTCTGAAATTAATGCGATAAAAGTGTGAATCCGAATTCCGACCACAGTTACAAAATTATTATAAAAAGTTACTTACAAAAATATTAAATAATTAGCTCTACCGGCAAACTTCGTACCGCATCAAATTAAACTTTTAACCCTTCCCAAAATTTGTACGAATAATGTAAGATCAAAATTAGTCAAATCAGTCCTGTCATTTAATGCAGCATCTGCATAGGTGACATTTCCCTACATTTAATATAGGTAGGTATCCATTTTAATAGGTGTCCACGACGCTCGAGTAACTACACATTTAGCATCAATCTACTCCTCTTCTAACATGAGCGAGTGAGCAATCAAGTCAGTTTACGTACATCCTATCTAAAGTCAACGGAAATTCGTAAATCCACGCCCTGTTTTATATAAAAAAGATACCTACGTCAAATTGGCTGATGGATGACGTCATAGAAACGTTTAATAGAAATTTTTATGCCAGAAATCGTGTAACGAAGTCTTGACCTTGAATATTTTGTTTAGATAAGTACCTACCTACCTACGTAAAACGTAAACGAAATAGAATGTACTTTCGTGGTGAATAACCGGAGATTTAAAGTGTTTTGGAAAGATGATTCCATCTGTTTACTTGAATAAAAAGTGCTATTTAGATCCAACCTTTTCTAATTGTCCTATTTTCATGCCCGCGGCTTTGCCCGCTTGACAAATTATATAAGTTACAAAGATCTAAGCATACATACAACGGAAACGACTTTGTTTTATACTATGTCATGAATTGTGAATATGATTGTTGAGGTCTCATTCGATTAGAAATGCCAATGTAACTAGTCGATCTTGAAATACATAACTCGAACTGTTACGTACACAGATGAGTATGACTGACCATAGAAGCCGTATCCCAAGCCGACCTTGACTGATATAGAGGCAAGTGCGTACGGCATTATGAGGGTGTGCAGTTATAATATATTTGGTGTACCTATTGATTTTGTAAAAGTCATAGTAGTAGTTGCACTAGTTGCATAGGCATAGTACCTAGAAATAAATAGTTTCTACTATGTTAGCCGTTGTATTACCATTATTTTAATAGGTAAGAATATGTGCACTGCAAAACGTAGTGCATCATAAGCTATTGGCGCATATTTGGGCGTGTGCCCACTTTGGATAAATACTGACCTGTGTTATCTTTAGAGTTAGGGCATCGCAGAGGACGTGTAATATTACGTTTATTGATTGCTGTTACATAGTGAGATTATAACTATGTTAAAAATGTGTAATACATAGAATAATTAGTAAGACAAAATATATTTTCAACTAACTTTCGATCGCTGCTCACACGACACGAAGAGTTCCCAAGGTTATGACGTACTTACATAGGTAACTACCTACTTATTTCTTATTGGTATAGAAATAAGTTTGTACCTACTTACCTACATCAAAATCGTTCCAAGGGCTCTAAGTTCGTGGCTCAACGCCGCGGCTGCCCAATGTCCATAGTACGAACTCGTAAGTTTTCCCTATGGCGCCACTGGCGGACTTTGGTCATCTACCTATGAGGCCTTGTCTGGGATTGCGTTGGATTTTATCCCGCATCATAGGGGTCTAACTTTGAAAGTGTCACATGCCAGAATATAGGTAGGTAAGACGAAGCTATGCACAGCGAATAAACAAAATCCAGTAGCCAAGTCACCTGATAATGTGACTGGTGATTATGTTGATTACATAACAGAAACGTATGAGGCACAAACCTGTTGGTGATAAGAAACGAAAACGTCGCCGTACGAAACGGACGCGATAAAAATGCACTACCTAGTACATACCTAAATTGGGCCTAGTGAAGATCAATATTATCACTGACATGATACATGCTACTATATGAATGTGCCGTGCATGACACTGAAACCATGTACCAATACCAAGGTCATTGTCAATTGGCTTCTTGTACACTTCTCACATGACAATAAACTTATCTACCTAATACTTAACTGATCAATCATAAATTTATAACACCAAAAATATATTCAGAACAATATGCCAAAGTGGTATGATAAAGATTTGATAGGCATGTCACCACCATAACAACAAATAATAAGGTACTTAATGAGTAAGGTCTAATTGAAATGAAAGACACAAGATTAATAGTAACATAAAATCATAAATAATCATGATAAGATAACGAGTTAATGAAATTATCATATATAGGCATATTACTAATAACAGTAATTTTCCAATCAGCAGATAATATTTCCTTATTGTTTAAAACTTTATTAAATACTTTGGAGTCTTTGAAAAAAACAAAATACTTTAGATCCATACTTTCACAAGAAGAAATTGAGAGCCTAGATAAGTTTGCTGCCAGTTGCATAACTACTAGCAATTTCAAAATATTGTATTTCCTTCGGCCCATAAGCATTCTAAATTAGGCTACCTTCTAAGACTAAAGTCAATTTCAAAATTTTTATGTTCATTAAGTATTTAATATTTGTGACCCTGGATGGTTCATTGTAACATTAGTACCTACCTATAGTTGTCTAATTATTATTGTTGGGGATTATTGAATTCATTAAGTAAGTACATAAGTACCTACATAATATAACAATAATTTTGTCATTAGTCTCATCTTCATTAGGATGAGTGACAAATTAATTTGGATTAAGTAACTATTTTATTTAAGTAAGTATTTAAAAGTAAATTTTAATAAGAAATTAAATGCACAACTAATTACCACGCTGGCAATGACAACATGTGAATTATCCACATAAATTAAATAGATATGCTCTCGGCAAACATATTATCATGTATTTTAATATTAAAGGTACCTACATATAAGTACCTATAAAGTAGCACGTTATAATGAAGAATGTGGTCATGGAAAATGCCAGAGTTCTAATTACCAGCAAGCAGTAAGTACCTACCTATTACAAAAATTTGTGGGCTATCATTATCTAAAATATTTATTTATTTCAGCGAGTAAAATAGGAGCTGCAAATAATTATGAGATATTTCCCGCTCCAATACCTACACAAGTTCATAGTGTAAAAACTAACTATAAGTCGCTATTGAATCCTATGCCGAAAATCGCAAGCAACTGCGAAACGAAATAAACAGGCAGAAAAACTCCCAAAATAGTTTTTATTCACATTACATAACTTTTAACTCAAAGTGTGTGCATGAAGGTTATAAGACCAAAAATAAATCTTATGAAATCCTTTTTAGAATAATGCTCTATAATTCAAAATGATTAAGTTATTAATTTACCTGTGTATCTGCTAGTCGGACAGCTGTAATCCTGAAAAGTGCCATTTTTTAAACCCACCGAGCGATACCTAGTTACTACACACTAGCACACCTCGCTTGCGATCGATCGCATTTGCAAGTGGTGAAAAAGTAAAGAGCCGGGGTGAGCAAAGAGCAAAGGCGGCGGGTGCGGGCAGCGGGTATAATACGTGCCTTGGTCACCTTACTTTTTGCCTTATATTTCAATGTGGCAACTACTACAACTTAAACGACACACAAAAACAAATTGATCGATTATTATAATAATTATAGGTACAGGTATTTACGAATGTTTTTGATATACAGTGCCTTCTAAGATGATTTTGCTAGATCTACTTACTTTACTTTTAGTTCTATATTATTGTACAATACAGAATTTACGTTTACGTTAAGCCGTCGGTCTCGGTTGTCATACGAACATCTATGGCAGTCGTTAGGCGTAGTTGGAGACCTAAATCAAAAATCCGACCGGTCTAACTACAGAACTTCAATAACGCCCATGGGTTCTGGAGGTCACATGGCAGTCGCTTCACGGAAAAATATCGAAGTTCAGTAGAATCGCAGTTAGACTGGAAAGCCAACTGAGTTGGGGAAAGGTTCGGTGGATGATGATAGAATTTACTTTTTTCTATTTTATGGCCTTATCATATCACTACCGCACTACCTAACGGTTTGAAAGCAGAGCGGTTTAAGCGATTTAAGCGAATTTAAGTGGGTTCAAAGCGGAAGATGGAACGAGCGAATTAAAATAAAGGAACCCACACAACAACAGCACGCCCACTCTCAACAGCAGGATGACCATGGGCGGTAGGAAGATATTGTCGATAACCATATGGCAGATCATTTCAAAAAATGTATTGAATAGGTTACTAAGAAGAGTACTTATGTCCACGAATTTTTTGTCATTATACTAGTACTGCATGCCTAACATGGCAAAAGGAAGAGTTTATCAAAAACCAATGATATGGCCGGAAATTGCAATGGCGTTACAAAATGGTGATATCTCTATCTTCGTAGTCCACCCAGTTACAAAAATCTCATTGGTAGTTTCATGAATCGGCCAATGGGAGATCGCAAGTCTACTGTCTATGCGCGGACATCTAGAGCTTACGAGGGGCAGCAGTGCGAGCACGGCTTGTCGGTCCGTCTGTTTGGACCAATATGTGATATCGCAGAAAATGTCGCTACTTAACACATTTTTTGTGAAAAAATGTGGGGTTAACATGGGGTACCCCATGTCAGCGAAGATAAAGATATCGATTTTGTGACGCTATTGCAATTTCCGGTCATATCAACACAGCCATACTCGCACTGCTAGAGGTAGCGTTGCAAATGAAAAAGTCATAGTAAGCCGGCTGATATTGACATCGATAGTAGATCTTATTATGACAAATACCATAAGAGTGTAACCAATAAGGTATCAATGAAAAGATTAAAACGATTGAATATGGAGTATAAAATGTAAAATATAAACAAAAAATACTGATTGTATGGTATATTTATCATAGCTTGCACGGCTATGATAAATATACCTATACAAATATGAAGAATATGTCTCTGCGTTCAGGCTAGAGTGATGGACTTTATTTACTCGTATTTTAATAAAAATAAATGTTTCAAAAGGAATTAATCCTACTTGTGTTTAGTAACATCTTATTGTTGGTAGATATTAAAAAAACAAACACTAAATTGAATGTTCAACGAGCGAATACTGAAACGTCACTCAAATATTGAAACTAATCTGATATGTCCGGTAATTAGGTTAGACGACCTGGCAACCTTATTCCCACTATTTCCCACACAACGTCCTGACGTTGATAATTTTTACTACCAAACTGTTAAAATAATAAAATGGTATACAAGTAGGTACATGCAGAGGCGGATCCAGACATTAAAAAAGGTGGTGGGCACGGCCAGTCGAAAATCGGCCAAGTGTAAGTCGCAATATGAACTTGTGATCGATATAAGTAGTGTTTTTTTTAACTCCCACGTCCGTTGCCGAGGCCCTCTGGTGAACACTCCAGGAATTTCCAGTGACCCCCAGCGGACTTTGGCCACCTGTGTGGCCTCTGCGCTGGAGTTTGGTTGAGTTTTATCCCGCATCGTTGGGGTCGTGTTTTACCGCGTCAGTGAGTGAATCCGGTTGCCGCTGACTGCGGAACTCAGCGGGAAGGGTACGCTCCCTCTCTCTCTCGACCGCCTCCTTCGCAAGCATGACTTGCTTGCAGAAGGACACGGCCGCGGTCCACCTGTTCGCGCAGGAGACCATGATTTGTTGAGTGTACAGTTCAACGTAGTGGAAACTGACTAGCAAAAATGACAGAAGTAATTTTATGTTTGAACTTCACAATGTAACATTTTACTTCAAAAGAATCGAGGCGATTTTAGCAAAAGAATATAAAATATTAAATACAAACATAACAAATATAAAATATGAAACATGATGAACAAATATAAAATATGAAATATGTACATGCTAATATCCATTTATTATTACTAATAATAATTGGGTATTAGCATGTTAAATTCGTAATTTAATCATTTAATAATTTATTAAATAATTAAATTAAGAATTTAACGTAAACTTGATCTCTGATTCAATCTCTTATACAACAGTAATGTCCTTTTGTCCGTCCGTCCGTCCGTGAACAACTTTCAACTCGAGGACGGTAAGAGCTAGAGACTCAGTGTAAACGCCAATCGACTTAGCATGGTCAAAGACCTCTAAAATGAACTTGACCTTTGATCTCAAGGTCAAGGTCAAAACGAGATTAAATCGAGAACAGTAATAGTTAGAGACTCAAGACCAGCTGTAACCAACTCAGCATGGTCAAAGACCTCTAAAATGAACTTGACCTTTGACCTCTGATCTCAAGGTCAAGGTCAAAACGAGGTCAGAGACTCAAGACCAGCTGCAATCAAGCTGCAAACTAAAATGATGTTGAACTTCATGTCATGTGACATTTTTTAGATTTTATGAAAAAACTTTCGGAAACTACAATATATGGCAAATTTTTGCCATATTTTTAACTTGTTTTTAACTAGATCCCTGCGTATGTATTTTTGTACCAACGACGACGTAGATTTGGTAAAACGAGAAAACACTATCTATGTCTTATGTCATTATATTGTCAATGTCAAAAATGTGACATAACGTCTATGCGTAATATTTGGGGCGTTCACGCACGATTAATTTTAATAAAAATAAATGTTTCAAAAGGAATTAATCCTACTTGTGTTTAGTAACATCTTATTGTTGGTAGATATTAAAAAAACAAACACTAAATTGAATGTTCAACGAGCGAATACTGAAACGTCACTCAAATATTGAAACTAATCTGATATGTCCGGTAATTAGGTTAGACGACCTGGCAACCTTATTCCCACTATTTCCCACACAACGTCCTGACGTTGATAATTTTTACTACCAAACTGTTAAAATAATAAAATGGTATACAAGTAGGTACATGCAGAGGCGGATCCAGACATTAAAAAAGGTGGTGGGCACGGCCAGTCGAAAATCGGCCAAGTGTAAGTCGCAATATGAACTTGTGATCGATATAAGTAGTGTTTTTTTTAACTCCCACGTCCGTTGCCGAGGCCCTCTGGTGAACACTCCAGGAATTTCCAGTGACCCCCAGCGGACTTTGGCCACCTGTGTGGCCTCTGCGCTGGAGTTTGGTTGAGTTTTATCCCGCATCGTTGGGGTCGTGTTTTACCGCGTCAGTGAGTGAATCCGGTTGCCGCTGACTGCGGAACTCAGCGGGAAGGGTACGCTCCCTCTCTCTCTCGACCGCCTCCTTCGCAAGCATGACTTGCTTGCAGAAGGACACGGCCGCGGTCCACCTGTTCGCGCAGGAGACCATGATTTGTTGAGTGTACAGTTCAACGTAGTGGAAACTGACTAGCAAAAATGACAGAAGTAATTTTATGTTTGAACTTCACAATGTAACATTTTACTTCAAAAGAATCGAGGCGATTTTAGCAAAAGAATATAAAATATTAAATACAAACATAACAAATATAAAATATGAAACATGATGAACAAATATAAAATATGAAATATGTACATGCTAATATCCATTTATTATTACTAATAATAATTGGGTATTAGCATGTTAAATTCGTAATTTAATCATTTAATAATTTATTAAATAATTAAATTAAGAATTTAACGTAAACTTGATCTCTGATTCAATCTCTTATACAACAGTAATGTCCTTTTGTCCGTCCGTCCGTCCGTGAACAACTTTCAACTCGAGGACGGTAAGAGCTAGAGACTCAGTGTAAACGCCAATCGACTTAGCATGGTCAAAGACCTCTAAAATGAACTTGACCTTTGATCTCAAGGTCAAGGTCAAAACGAGATTAAATCGAGAACAGTAATAGTTAGAGACTCAAGACCAGCTGTAACCAACTCAGCATGGTCAAAGACCTCTAAAATGAACTTGACCTTTGACCTCTGATCTCAAGGTCAAGGTCAAAACGAGGTCAGAGACTCAAGACCAGCTGCAATCAAGCTGCAAACTAAAATGATGTTGAACTTCATGTCATGTGACATTTTTTAGATTTTATGAAAAAACTTTCGGAAACTACAATATATGGCAAATTTTTGCCATATTTTTAACTTGTTTTTAACTAGATCCCTGCGTATGTATTTTTGTACCAACGACGACGTAGATTTGGTAAAACGAGAAAACACTATCTATGTCTTATGTCATTATATTGTCAATGTCAAAAATGTGACATAACGTCTATGCGTAATATTTGGGGCGTTCACGCACGATTAATTTTTTTCTTTTTCCAAATCCAGAGTTAATCTCAATACGCTGAAAGTGTAACGTCATTTTCTCAATGAAGGTGGTGGGCATGCCCATACTGCCCATCACGGTGGATCCGCCCCTGGGTACATGCAAATAAGTCTATACTATATAGGTGGGTATATGATGTACTACGATAAAAGATAAATAAAAAGACAATTTACTGATGTCCAATGGTACATTCTTGTACTATTTCTGTCCGTACAGATCGTCGCCCAAATTGCTTGCTGCAGTTACCTCAGAATCGTCGTCGTAGCCTCGAAACCATAGGATATAATTTAGTTACGGCTGCGAAAAATAATTAAAAACTAGGTACAGAGCAGTCGCACTTCGTGCATTAGCCGTAACATACTTTGGTAACATAAAACTCCTATATACTAGGTACTTTACTGCCTTCCGGTGTTTCCGTTTATTTCCGTCGCTAACTAATCAACCCGGTTCACATAAAGCACGTACTTAAAGTCTTTGTAACAATAACAACTATTACGGAGCAGCATATGTAAGTATCTTTGATTATACATACATATAATTATATATATTCAAAGGTTATAAAATTATATATATATTCATAGCAGCAGCATAATATCACAACAACCCCGGTACCCGGCCCCAGTACCTAATGAGAGGATATTAAGTCTTGTCTTACCCAGCGTAATGGCTCTCAAAATTAGGTAAAAAATCAGCTAGGCAGGGTTACGCTATAATAAATAAAGATGTATGATGGACTCACTAACTCTTAGAGGAGCGTTCATTTAAAATTCACTGTTATGTTCGGTAGACACTTAGTTAGGTAATTAGTGCATATTGCACGAATTGAAAAATGTAGGTATAAGTATATAAATTGGCTTCTTGATATAATAATTTTAACTGAGTTCTTTTAAATGCTTTTTTTGGAATAGTGACATTTATATATTCAAAGGTAATGTTATTTGTTTTTAGACAATATGTATATTGAAATTGGTCACAACCACGAACGTAAAACAGAGTAAGCAAGAGTAAGTTGTCATTTACAAAGAGAATACTACGTAAGAAGAGACGGGACTCCCATAGTGCAAAATAATCTTACAAAATGTCAAATCAGGGATAACGTTATGTAGCCAACCTAACAAATGTTACACATACAGAGTCGCCAACATAAGGGAAAAATAGAGTTGTGCCACTTATTATTATTTTATTTATCGATATCGATAAACGCAGTGGTCCGTACTTTTTTTTAAATAATTTTATATTTTCGCAGACGCTATACTCCATTTTTCAACTAAAGTACTGCGTCATACAAGTTACATGTTAAAAATGAATAAGCGTTCAATTTCCCGGAGGCAGTACATTTAATTAAAAAACGGAGTATAGGCTCAGTTTGGGTTTTAAAATGATAAGTTCATGAAATTAAATATTTATTTAAAAACATTACATGTATATTAAAAATATTTGTAATTTCTTCTTCAATCAATATTCTGCAGCTCGTAGTATTGGTGACTGTGTAACATTATGACCCTTTTTATTTAAAACTCACTTTAGTAGGCTAGAAGGTTTTATATAATCTACAATCTGCTTCGCTTCTATTGTGTAATGATGATCCGGTTATCTGAGCCTCCAATACATCCTTAGTCCATAGCACCCAACAGTCCCTCTTGTTCTCCTTTCTGTAAGTATAAATTAGAGCTCAAGCAACCATTGTCAATTGTCTAAGTATCCTACATTCTAAACTATGGTAAACCTGGTTTCATCTTTTCTTTAGGTAAAAGGAAGGGTTAGGTTAGGTTCTCTTTAGTATACAATTGAATGAACCAGGGAATGATTTATCTAAGGGCAAGTAAGTTACTATACTCACTTTATACTATACACAATGGTCAGACGGTCCTGGTGGATCATCGGAGGCCGTCTTCACTTTACTGTACAACTCTTTCACTCTACTCAATGGTCGGACGGCCCTGCTGTGGATTCAATACATCACATCAGAGGAAGCCGTCCGTACTCTACTTTGAGGACGTCTCCTCACTCTGATCTGGCGGTCCTGATGGGGGTCACATACACCCTGTCACAGGAAGCAGCTCACTTTACTTTAGGGACGTTCCCAACACTCTTTAAGGACGTCCCTCATCTCTTTACTTGGCGCCTAGATGAACATAGGACGTCTCAATCCATCCCCAATTAAGTAAGTTACATGAAACCAATACAAAGGATATCAACGTCCCGGCATCTGTCTGGTGTGTCACTCACACTCTCTTTCTTTAGTCTCTTTACAATTCTATTAGTCTCAACAGGTTACTCAATTCAGTATCAAACTTACTAGGGTCAACTTACTTTCACGGTTGGATGGAGGTTACTTTCCATCCATCCGTACAATATCATGAGAATGAGCTAGAAAGGTTATTGCAATGTGCTGACAAGTAAATTATCAGAGCAATAGCTTTAAATTACAAGTCAACCTACCCCGCAACTTTATCATCAAGCTTCTACCAACTATAACATGCAGCTAAGACACTAAACAGAACTCATTTGATATACTTAGCTTATAGGCCGACAGGAATCAGGTCACCTTTGCATCTTTATAATTACACTTGCATAATTCGCGGCTTCGTTGGCTCGCGTCATTGTTGAAAATTGAATTATATTTTTTAGAGGTTAGGTAGGGTTCTCCGTCTTAATTATTTGGATGTAACCGCCCGCATTCCAGCGATTACCTAGTTGTGAAGATAAGGTTTTACATCACGTTCGAACACAAAAACACATTTATCAAATGTTTTGAGCGATAATTTGTCTTTCCATCATTCTTTCATGCTATGTAGTTATATATTTTGTTATCTTCCGGTGTTATTGTTCTCATCCATAGGAAATCTGGCCATGAAAATCCGTTTTGTGCCGTCCTTTCTTCCAGATTTTAAACTACATATTTCACACTTTCTATACATACTTCATATTCGATTTTAATAAAAAACGTATAAAACAGTCTTTTCTAGAAAACGGTCTTACAAAAATTTTAATAAAATTCAGCTATTCTCCCAATTATTTCACTAATAACATTCAAAGAAAAGCATTACATATTATTGAAATTGAAAATAGGTAACGATTAGACATCTACAGCGACAGACAGTGACACATGACATTTCATCAAGGAACGAGCGGGACAGATTGAGAAATTGAGTGAGACAAATATTGAGCCATTAAAATTTATCCCCGTTTCATAATAATATTCAAAATAAATAGTTTTTTTTGTATGTAGTTGCGACAGACTGGTCATTTAAATGCCAAATGACTTCCGTAGAATAAGTAATGTCAGTTGATTGTATCCATAGATATGTACCTACACACAGATTTAGTAGCATTTTTACCTTCATAAATACAAATAAAGGATGTAACATTGATATGTGTCAGTGTGGGAAAGTGTGAAACTGAAAGTGGTAAGTGTGAAGCATTAGTGAGTCTACTCGTTGTACAACGAGTAGACTCACTAATGCCGACGCCCACCTTAAGACTTACGAGATCTGTTCTTACGAAGATCAGACCGATTTTAGTATTGGTTGGTTGTGCCGCCATGGTCGCCTCGTGAAATATAGGCCATAATAATTTGTTTCTGATAACGTGCACGTTCATATTACAGATTACTTTCTATATGGAGAGCTTAGATCAGTTTTTTTCTGTGTTTTTTATACGATGGATGTCGCTTTGAGCCTTTACATTAGTTGACTTATTTATGTCACAAAAAAGAAACGCAAAATAAATAGAAGTATTTGGTGTAAATTTTTTGTGCAATCAGTTATTTTGATATGCAAATCATATTGTGCGTTCAATATCTTTTCTTGAAGCATTTGTAGAAAAAATATAATACATATATCCATATATAATAAATATATACAGAAATAGATTGATATCCTACTAATATTATAAACGCGAAAGTTTGTGAGTATGTATAATGTAGGTAAGTATGTATGGATGGATGGATGTTTGTTACTCTTTCACGTAAAAACTACCGAAACTTTACAATAATATAGCTTATATATCAGAATAACACATAGGCTACAATTTATAAAGATATTGTGTGAATTGTTCAAAATATGACGCGGCGCGACGGGAACGGGAAAAAATCCAAATTACCACGCGGACGAAGTCGCGG
Organism: Nudaria mundana; assembly: GCA_963556515.1. Lineage (NCBI taxonomy): Eukaryota > Metazoa > Arthropoda > Insecta > Lepidoptera > Erebidae > Nudaria > Nudaria mundana. The sequence continues at coordinate 10,403,006 of OY748286.1, forward strand.
GCGACCACTAGTATGATATATAGAGAATACATCATAGATACTCGTAGTACCTATGTACATAGACCAACGCGGTCGTCGTATACGCTGTCGCCGTATACGACGGGACAAGGCGTTATCCATTTTCCCGATACATAAAAGTCTAGCATGTTTGGTGCGGGGGGGTCATCGACACGCACACATTCTCAGACGCTCAAACCCAATCGGGTGCCACTACGAAACTCACACATGACAATAAGAATAACACATTAACATTTTCACAAACACATACATATACATTTTATATCATAACACTATAATGACACTACCAAAAGTTACCGCCCACTATTGATGTAATTGTGTCGATACATTTTATCGATAAATTTGACAAAATCGACTATTAAAATCAGGTTTCAAAAATGATACCAAGGTGGATGTTGTTTATAAAAGTGTAACTTTATTTGCTATTTGTAACTTAGGGTAGGCATTATATTAAACCTATACATCATATAAATCTAAACAACTAAATAAAATCGAATGAGTCTGTATACAGGGTATATCTATAGCTGTATACAGTGGACTATGTATACAGTTTATTTTTAAATCATAATGCTTAATGTCATAATTCAGTTTTCTATTTTTACTACAATCGATTACATGGTTACTAAGAACAGATCTTTGTATGTCTTATAGTTTCAGACTTTTCCATGCTGCCCATATAAATATTACACTCTGTATGTATAATAAATACCTACCCCATAAAAATAAACATTTGAATGAACTTTCGTCACTTTCGTTAACACTAGTGATATAGTAGCATCAACTCGATGGAGAATAAAATGAGGGAAGACCGGAAGACGGAAGACCTGCGGTGGAAAGAGTCCTACGAATTATGTCGTTTAGAATAGCGTGCCGAGGTATACGACCTGCGCTTCTGCTACAAGAAAGACGATGGTGTGCAAGATTAACGACGGCTACTCCACATGTGCAATGATGCGGGGATACACAAGGTGTACCCAGCCGAAGGCAAGTGGCAATGCGGAAGGTTGTGTCGTCCAACATTGTACCGATGTTGGGCGATGGGATGCCTGGATCCATAACCCTGACTCCCATTCTCCAACAGCTAGTAGGCGTGCATATCTTAAGATAAGATGATATATGTAGGGAATAGGTATCCCGTTAACGTGTTGCCATGGAAATCTGGATCTGAAAAACTATTCCACTCGGATGTTGCCGCAACAGCTAGTCTACGATAAAATATTAAAAGGAAATTCACATGTAGAGGAGTAGATGATACACACGGTTTCATAGACGGATCAGAAGTACTAATGACATTGCAAGGTGATTGTTGGTCATCTGATAGAGCGGAGGATAATTGATGGCTCTGAAAAAATAGATTTTACATTGTGATTTTTATAAGCGGAGTAATATACGCGTATTTTAAGAACTAAACATACTAATATACTTTATAACAATTATGTTACCGGTCGTACTAAAATGCAGTTGAATTGAGAACCTTATTATTTTTTGAAGTCAGTTAAAACTTACAACACAAGTACAATGTGGTATTAGAGTTGGTATAGTGCCCTCAAGCAATAGCCTTCTCTTGTTCGCCAACACTCGAAAATCAAAGATCTTGAAGTGTTCCGAGCAAATGGCACCAGCTCTAGGAGGCATCCAGGTACGTCTGTTGTTACAAAACAATATCCATAATTCCCTTACTCTCGGATCTTTCGGAAACCTGTAATAAATAAATGAACAAAAATATCGTCGAAGTATTTATTAGGTAATGTAATTCTTAAGTATAATAAAAAAATTATACAACAAGACTCAATATTATACCTATTAAACTTATCAAAACCTTTATTAAAATCAAGATCATAAAATACAGACCTACGTAATTTAAATAATATTCAAACCAGCAATTAAATTGCACCTCTTTGCATTTTCAAGGTATTTTATCGATACCTAACTTGGTACATCACTCCGATACAGACACTATAACTGTGTATTTGTTGCCATGGCAACACCCATGTCAGTCGTTTGACATGTTTGACTGATTTGCGAATTGTATGAAACGACCGACTTCGTGTTGATAGAAAAATCCGAAATAATGAGACTTTGATTATTATAAACAAAGAAATTTGTATTATTATTTGATTAAAAATACTTACCTATGGAAGGTAATACCATCTTTTTATAAACTAGATGTGCCTGACCTTTTTTTTGCAACAAAAAACTGATCAGGTTGGCATTTTTGGGGATGACAATAGCCACGCAACTAGATCTAGTCTAGTAAGTTGTCAAGACGCCAATTTGTTTTATTTCTAACTTATGACCTATAGGTCATAATCATGTGAGCGAGGGGAACGCCTGCTAAGGCGGCGGTGTGCCTATGTAGAAAGATACACAAAGTCATATCAGAGGCGAATCCAAAATCAAAATGCAAATGTGTGGGTGTAAGTGTTGTTATAATTTTAGCTTACCTCTCGTTTTCGCACTGGTGTTAAGGAGGGGCGCGTGGTCTAGTGGTAACCCCATAGGTTGTGGAGGCCAGATGACAGTCACTTCACGGAAAATATCAAGTTCAGCCAAATCGCAGTTAGACTGAAAAGCCGACCCCAACTGCGTTGGGAAAAGGCTCGGTGGATGAGTGGATGAGTACCTATGTTATAATAGCCTATATAACTCCTGAACTAACAAAGTTATCTGATCTGTTATATTTTATCTTCCGTCCGAAAAACGGCGTGTACGTATAACATTGTACTCATATTGCCATGGTTTATCTATAATCGTGACGTCATCAGGTGGTCAAGCACTATCGTAAAAAGACATTCTCCTATTTTACGTTATTTAAGATCAATTCTTCATTGTAAATAGGAAATATTACTGCACAATGCAAGGGTAATCAATGTACTATGAATAGAACTTTTTACTTATTTGATAAACCCAAGATATAAACAAATATCTGGATTCTAAGAATTGCTGGAAAATTTTGTATTTACCTGTGAAACGTGTAATTATTTGGATTGTCTGCTTTAGTCACATTACAATTACTTTAAGAACAATACACCATGGCTCTTATATATAGTTTTACTGTAAACAACACCAGGATTCGCTTATATTTTAGAAATGTAATATTTGCTAGTTAACATGGTAAACGCTATTTTTGTTATTTTGACACACATATAAAAGTACGACATCGTCTATCTTTATTACTCATAGGCAAACTTCGAATGATGATGACTTCTACAGTCACTGGAATAAATATATTTGAATTATTTCTAGAACCATGTAGTATTGTTAAACAATTGGTTTATTTGCGCGGAAAAAAAAATGCTTTAAAAATGTTAATCTGATGCTTATAAATTGAGGGACGATAAGTTTTTTGCTGTGCATTTAAATTTATCCCGTTAAATACTACCCATTTAAAACTAGTTATAGCAATATATTAAATTACTCCGCGCCTTCTCGCCACGTGCACGGTGACTGGGCGGTAGGTACGCGGCGCAGAGGCAGCGGAGGCAGAGTAGAAGCGGCGCGGAGGCTGAGTTTAATGAAATGTAGTGCGAGGTGGGAGTGGTTGGTTTGTTGGAAGACTGAGAGTTGTACTTCTATGAATGAACTCATGGGTGGTGAATCACGTTTTGTGGAAGTGTTAAATAACACATTTCCGCTGGAAATAATCAATCAATCAATAGGCTTTCTTATGACTATTTCCAATGAATAGACAACAAAAAGTAATATAAATTAGTAGACAGAATAAAGATTACTATTATTTTTAGAAAATAAGTTTGGAAAATTAGGCATTCAGTCACGTGACATCAAACACCAATCAGAAAATATGACGTCACAGGTTGCGCTCTCACACCATAGAGTAAGTATGTATGAAGAGCTGACTTCTTGTTCAAGTTGTGTCTGTGATTTTGTGTAATTTAATTGTTCGTACGTTTTTATTAATTTACGAATTTTTGTTAATTTTAAAGTCAAATTATTATAAATCTAACAAAAGTAGATTGAACAAAACGCAGTTTTGGCGTATTATTTCGATGTGCATTTCCAGACAACGCTTGAAACAAAATATTGCTAGGCACCTATATCAAAATTAAAGGGCTAACTAACACAATTTATTTTTAACTTTTTGGAGGTTTTTAAATTATTTTATCCTTTTTTCAATTGCTGTTTAATCGTCGTGGGTTTTTTCAAAATTTTTAATTGTGATTTTTATTTTAAACTTCTTAAAGAGCATAGATATGTAGCGCCTTCTAGTAAGTAGCTGTCGTTACACCTATTTAAGAACCCTCACTAATCAACTACAAATCCATTCCTAAAAAAAGCCGCATCAAAATTGATTTTCATCACAAATAATGTTAGCTGTAGCGCCCCCTGATGAGTTGTCACCGTAACATCTATCTCGAAACCTGTACCAATCTAACTCAAACCCATAACTGAAAATTGCATCATTTCGGACTACTAGTTTTTGAGAAAATTGGCAACATTGCTTTTCACAAATAATGTTCGCTGCAGCGCCCCCTGCTGGGTTGTCATCGTAACATTTATCTGAGAACATGCACCAATCAAACCTGAACCCATAACTAAAAACTGCATCAAAATCCGACCAGTAGTTTTGGAGAAAAATGGCAACATGTTTTTGCACAAACATCTCTCACCCCAAACCCATATACCATCTCCGTTCCGTTGTAGGTAAAAAGCTATGCGTGTCCAGTCTATAGTGTATAATCCTTACAAGTGACATGTTCTTGGAATTCGTTGAAAGAAACGTGTAAGCGCCATGATATTCACGGCGCTTTTGACCTTTTGGTCGTGAAAAAATTATAACTAATAAGCGATCTTGCACTTGAATATTTATATTACGATTAGACAACAAATTTATGGCTTAATCACTGCAGCGAACTTCGTTCGTTTTTTGTTCAGGATAGCTTCGTCAAACACATTATGATTTGTTTCGCAACGTGTGACATCACCCAAGGCGCTATGACAGATTGGAGCGTTTTCGTTACCAATTTAAATACATTTTTTAAATCGCAAAATAAACTATGTAAATGATTGTTTTAAATCAAAATAATACATTTTTGTGACTATATAGATTCAAAACTACAGATTTAATAAATTTTTGAAATTTGGGACACAAGCCTATTTACTAATAGACGTTTACACAAGCACATTCTTTTGTTTCCATAAAATATAACTCAAACGTTAGGGTTGTCAGTCAAATAATAATATATATTTGACCAGCATATTTGACCAATTAATATGACGTCAATGTCATGGAGTTGATAAAGAGAAGAGATGTAATTAAATGTCCAAAAACAAAGTATGAAGTACCTAGTGGTGAGAAGGGGTACAGGTACAGGTGACGTTATCACGCCCACTTCTTTACTTTTCACCACCGGTTAGCAGCTAAACGTTTGTTTGGCTTTTCCTTTTAAATTACACATATTTAATTACATCTTTGGGTCTAGTGAAAAGGGGTTTCTATAAGTCCAAAATCGAAGATATTTTCACCCGTGTGTGAAGGGTCTTTTTCGACCAATAGGGTAGATTAAAATGCTATAACTTTGCGAAAACATGATTTGAAAAACGAAGAAACGCTTCGCTAAAAAGTTTGTAGTGCCCTGCGCTTCACTCTCTCTTGCTTTAGCCGGGCCACTTCTGTGACCCTAGACATATAAAAATGTTTGTACTGTTAGAATAACCTTAAACGCAAATTACTTAGGTTTGGATCGCTCCAGGATCTTCAAACAGGAAATTAGAAACTAACCAAGGAAATCGTGGGGTCAAAATAGATCCTACCCGCTCTAGATAGTAGTTTTAGTGGTGATGGCACAAACAAAAAAACAGGAATATCGAAAATAAAACAGAATTACTAATAAGGAAATGAAAAGTGCGAGTCGGAATAGCGCACAAAGGATTCCGTATCAAAAAAATCACGTTTGTTGTACTGGAGCCCCCTTAAATAGTTATTCTATTATGTTTTTAAGGTTCCGTAGTAAAAGTCTCATAACCCTTATAGTTTCGTCATGTCCGTCTGTCGGTCCATCCATCTATCCTCGGTTTTCCTCCCAAACAGTTAGCGCTAGAAACATGAAACTCTGTATGCATTATGTATATTTACTACGTCGACAAAGTGTTAAAAATGATTTTTTTTTGAGGTACCTCCCCACACGTAAAGTGGGGAAGATATTTTTTTCTCGCGTCTAATGCATCATGTGGGATATCATAAGATAGATCTTTAAAAAAAACTAAAATGTTGTTAAAATGTTTTTTTTTATTTAAGTATCTATTTGCGAGATATTTATCTTTGAAGAGCGTGTTATTGCGAAAACACCGCGTAAAATTTTCTTCTAAAATTTCTGCGGCTGGCGTGATGAACCTGAAAAACTTATGATGGTAGTCCTTGTAATGAATTTTGAAGGAAGACTATAACTTTTTATGTTGGTGTTTATCAGGTGGATGGTATACCTTTTTTAGTTCAGGAGTTATAGAGGCTTTTATGGGAAACTACGGAACCTATTTTACGGACAAATATGTGTTAAGTAGCGACAGTTTCTGCGATATCATTGGTGCAAACAGGTGGACCGACAATATGTCGACAAGCCGTGTTCGCACTGCTGGAGTTCTCTGGCTGGACTGACGAACGTAAGTCTGGATCTCGGTTTTTGCCGAGCCCCAGAGGTAACCTGTTCTAAAAGCTACCAACCATTCGCTCGCCAAAAACCCAAGCCCCATGAGTAATGTTGTACAACCCTATTTGCTATCAAATGACTGTCAACAATTAGGCATTATAGTCTTAGGAGCCTTTCCCTTAAATGGGCAAATTTACAAAAAAACTGTCAACACTGTCAAATTACTCGCCGACAGCAGCCATAGTTGTAGTATCTATCCAGTGTTTCCAGATGCACTGTAATTACAGTAGATTTACTGTAATTCTCAGTGGCAGCCTTAGGGGGGGGGGCGAAAGGGGCGATCGCCCGAGGCCTCGCGCTTGCAGGGGCCTCGCGCTTGCAGGGGCCTCGCGCAACGAGCCAAGTAAAAATATTTTTTTTTTAAATATAGTTTTTTTTAATTTTTATATTATCCTTAATTATTTATTAAAATTATAACAGCGGTAAATTAAACTAAAGTTAGTAAACTATTTATTTTTTCAAAACATACCTAATTGAACTCTTGCCACCTTGGAATTATTTTGCTTGCAATGAGTTCAAAGTCTTTCCTGTACCGTGTACCGTACAACAATCAGACCTACCTATTTTCGCATCTCTTAATTTTCAAGAAAGAGAAAGGGCCTCGCCATGTCTCCGGGTACGGGGTACGGAGTCGGATTACGGCCTTATACGCCCCCGCATGGGCGGATTGACAGCCAACAACGTGGCTTTTTTCTTAAATCCGCGGCCCAAGCGGCCACCGCCGCTCTAACGTCCGTTGCCGGGGGTCTCTGGTTCACACGCAGAAGGTATTTCCAGTGGCGCCCGGCGGACTTTGACCACCTCTGTGGCCTCTACGGGGGTTTGGTCGGGAAGAGAAACCCGCGTCGTTGGGGTACGGTGTTATCCCGCGTCGGTGAGTGAATCTGGTTGCGTGCTGCAGAAGCAGGGTAGAAGGCCCCCCTTCTAGCCTGCTTCTGTAAGGACGGCGGGTGGCGATCCCGCCGTCCTCAGGCCCCGATCATAGAGGTCGATGGTCTTGGGCGTAGATGAGTCTGTGGCGCCCTCGTCGCTGACTACAGAACACGGCGGGGAGGGTACGCTCTTTCTACCTGTCGGCCGCCTCCTTCGCGGGCATGACTTACTCGCAGAAGGACACGGCCGCGTTCCACCTACTCCCGCTGGAGACCATGGCTTGAAGTAAGGTCTCCAGCGAGAGAGTATCCACACCCAAACCCACTACGAGGTCCCGGCGCTGACTCGCCTACGCTGAGTACTCCACCAACGTGTGGAGTGTGGTGTCGTCTTCGGAAACCTCGCTATGTTGACACCGGGGTGTGACCTCACGATGGATGCGAAACAGATAGCTACCGAAGCCGAAGCATCCATGCCCGGTAACGATCTGCGTTGCACGATACGTGAGGTCACCATGCTGCCTCTGCAGCCAGTCGTCCATGATCGGTCTCACCGCCGCGATGATGGTGGTACCCCACTTGGGTTGCTCAAGTTTTAAATAGATCGTTGAAAGGGTCTTCAGCGGTCTGGCAAGATATTAAGAGGGTAACCCACGATCTCCTTAGATGCATGTCTCTTAGCCGGAACCCCTCCATGGGACCTGGAAATAGGAGCCTTTGCGTCATTGTTTCAAAAGCTCATGGGGGTTCTCCCGCACTCCACACGCTGGGACCTCGTCGTGGCGTCAAGGCGTGAATACCTCTCAGTGGAAACCATGCTTTGAGCCATGGTCTTCAGCGGGAGTAGGTGGAACGTGGCCATTTCCTACGAGCACGTCATGCTCGAGAAGGTGGCGGCCGAGACGGAGAAGGAGCGTACCTTCCCTGCTGAGTTCCGAAGTCTGTGGCCATATCATCGCTGACTCATCTACGATCAGCTACAGTGCTGAAACCCCGCAGAACGCACATTTACTCACCGACGCTGGATAAAACCCGACCCCAATAATTAAGGCATTGGGCCGCGGTAAAAAAAAAAGGGGCCTCGCAAAGACCTGCCGCCCGGAGCCTCGCAATGGGTAAGGCCGCCGCTGGTAATTCTGATCTATTTACTGTATACTGTATCATGGGAAAGACAGTGTATGGAATCACTGTATTTTTTTCCATTCAAAATCTTCTAATAAGTTTAAAAAGTTTTTTCTTAAAACATTTTACTTACCATCGTTTTCTTCTTATAAGATCTAATTCTAACACTTCAAGTAAAGAAATATAAAGGTATGGTAAGTAATAAATGGACGGAACGAAACGTTTCATATAAATTGTTTAGTCTATAGTCTATGATTCAAAGGCGGGAATACGGAATACCCATCTATAAAGGAAAGTAATTATTACTACGCAGCCAAATAATGTTGTTAGATTCGCGATTCTGTGTGGGCTTCAATTTCAGACGTTTACATAGACTACTAAACTTGACCCCGAGAACTGCTTAGGCTTAGGTGAACTCGAGAAATCGAGGAACAGCGGTCCCAACTCCGCCAGGATCTCATGGAGACTTGGAGGGTGCGACTTGAGCAACCAAAGTGGGGAACCACTGTCATCGCGGCGGTGAGACCGATCATGGACGAGTGGCTGCAGAGGCGGCATGATGACCTCACGTATCGTGCGACGCAGATCGTTACCGGGCATGGATACTCCGGTAGCTATCTGTTTCGCATCCATCGTGAGGTCACACCCCGGTTTCAACAGAGAGGTGCGAGGTTTCCGATGTCGACACCGCACTCCACACGTTGGTGGAGTGGTCAGTGTGGGCGAGTCAGTGCCGGGACCTCGTAGTGGGTCAAGGCGTGGACATCCTCCCGCTGGAAACCATGCTCCAAGCCATGGTCTCCAGCGCGAGTAGGTGGAACGCGGCCGTGTCCTTCTGCGAGCAAGTTATGCTCGCGAAGGAGGCGGCCGAGAGGAAGAGGGAGCGTACCCTCCCCGCTGAGTTCTTCCGTTAATGGCCAGGGCGCCGCAGGCTCATCTACGCCCAGGACCATCGACCTCCATGATCGGGGCCTGAGGACGGCGGGATAGCCACCAGCTGTCCTTACAGAAGCAGGCTAGAAGGGTCGCGTGCTGCGGGGCCTCAGCCGAATTCACTCACCGACGCGGGATAAAACCCAACCCCAATGACGCGGGATTTTCATTCCGACCAAACCCCCGAAGACGCCACGCAGGTGGCCAGTCCGCCGGGCGTCCATTGGAATACTATGTTAGAGATCATGTGTGCGCAGTGTTTGGTGAAAATAATTAGTGGATCTTTGCAGTATATTTGCTTTTATTTTTAAACTTGGTGAGACACATTACAATTTCAGCCATCACAATCAGAACAAGCAAATCGAATAACTGACCGGCTAGTGTTGTCACAATATTCTAGGGATGTACAGTAAACGGTTATACTAAACTTCAACATTCCCCCTCGATTCAAAGTTTCCCACTTTTACAAAAACATTTTTATAACTTTACAAAGGATTTTATAACAAAAACAAAAACTTATACATAGCAACCCCATATCTGTCAAAGCATTATGTTGACGTTGACATTGACACAACATCTCAACTCAAATATTACAACTTCAAGTTTGTAAACAATATTAGTAGACGTTAGTTATGTTCAATATTCTACAATTCAAAAAAAAATTTATTAGTCTCACTCAATACAAAAGTCTCACTCAATACAAAAGGTTTAGCATTTAAAGGTTTAAAAGTTTATGACACAAATATTCAAATTTACAGATATTCAAAGATTTTGTCAAAATATCTGCAATGTTGTTATCAGTCTGTATATAACACACGGTAAGTAATTGTTTATTTACAATATCTTTAATAAAATGAATTTCTCTGATTTTTCAGTTACAAGAATGTCATCGACAAAGACTTAACCAGATATTCTCTCCGGTATATAAACATACATCATATGCAGAACGGTTCATATTTAACTTATTCTTGAGAAATTAATTCGTTGTACCATTCCATACTTTAGGCGCTTCCTTTAGCCCGTAAAGTGCTTTGTTCAATTTCAAAACATTACTCATATTCTTCATTCTAACTCCTTGTGGTGGTTTTATATACACTTTTGATTGCAATTTTCCATTTAAAAATGCTGATGGTATATCCAGCTGTCTAAGCTCCCAATCATTAATTACAGCTTGTGATAGGAACAATCTTACTGTAGTCATCTTGGCAACTGGTGAGTATAGTTCTTGACCAACTATTTCCTGTTGGAAGCCTCTTGCTACCAACCTGGCTTTCTTTGTACCATCTAGTTTTGATTTGAAGATCCACTTGGTATCTATTGCTTTAGCTTTCTCGGGTAACGGACACTCTACCCATACTTCCATATCTTGTAATTGTTTGATTTCTTTATCAATTGCTACATGCGAGTCACTATCCTTGACGGCTTCTTCATAGCATGTAGGATCTAACACACTCATAGCGTATGCAATATTCATAATATAGTCATCCTATCTTTCGGGTTGTTTGACCTGCCTTTTAGGTCTCATTTTTTCTTCTTGATTTGATTCATTTTCAGTATGTTCATCTTCCATTTTAGAGTCAATTTCTTTCTGTTCACATATTTGTCGTTTCGACGACGAAGGTTTCTTTGATTCAGTAACTCGCTCTAGATCATTTTCAACATCTTCATAAATCAGCCTATGTTCATCCATTTTCATTGTTGTTTCAGGTTCATATCAGTAATCATTCTCATTGAACTTAATGTCTCTTGACACTAACTTCTCCTGTTGATGGATTCCATACTCTATATCCATTTTGAGAATAGCCAACCATTCTTACTGGTACGGCTCTGTTAGACAATTTTGTCACTCTTGGCATGGTTACCATCCATCCTTTTGATCCAAATACTTTCAGTTTATCTAATTCCATATCTCTTGTGTAAAGTTCCCAGGGTATTCTATTATGAATAGCTTTAGATGGACATCTGTTCAGTTGATATGCTGCGCACATTGCTGCTTCAGACCATAAATCTTTGGGAAGATTTGACTCGCTTAACATATTATATATTATTATTCTACGCCGAAAGCTAAAGAGAATATTTTGAAAATGCAAAACAACCAAGATAAGAAACTTTATTCGCCAGAAGAAATAAAGAAGATAGCCCCAGGCTATCGAGGACGCCCCGAAAAATTCGATCCAGCGAAAGTTGGAAAGAAGAGGGAGACGCCCCAAAAACAGCAGGGCCCGGCAACGCCAAAGGTTCCTGCACCAACGGCAACCGACAAAGCCGCAAAACCTACCCCGCCAAAGAACAACCCCATGTGGGCTGATTCCATCTTCGGGATAGATGTGGCCGTCAGGGAGCTGAACGTCAACCAGGAGATCACGCCACGCGTAGGTACGCGAGACTTCCTGAGGTTGTCGAAGAGGTCTACTCCGCCATCAGTGGAGATGACCAAAATCTAAACAAGCAAATGACCAAAGGCATGCTGATGTATTACTCAACAGCAATGCTTTGGGCACGCTTGTTAGATGTGAAGGCCAAGCGTGGAAACACAAACTTGACCTTCCAAGAGTTGGAGAACTGCAAAGCAGTAATGGCTCACGAGTATAACATTCCGCAGCCAATCTACCTGTTCCTGAAAGGAATAGGCGAGGTGAAAGATCCTACGGGTAAAACCGTACATCTTGCAAACCACGCCCTCCCAGTAACAGTAGTGCAAGGTAGCGGTTATCATTCTGCGGCCATTAACGCAGAAAGTCACAATCTCTACAAAGAGATTCCTTCCTTAGGAATTTGTGGAGACATTGTGATGGCAGAAGCCTCGGAGGCGGCACAACCCGTGCCAAACTTCCGGGTACTACCCCAACGCACCAGAGCGACCCGCGCGATGTGTGGTTACTTTGGACCGCACCACCACATCCACCTGCTGCAAAAGGTCAGCGACTATCTCATGGGATGTCCAAAACGAGAAACGTTCCGAAACGAGAAAGTCAAGTTTGACGCACTAACAGGAGAGGGAGACGGGGTCCAACTCATTCGGTCGATACCGACTAATGAGAATGTTGATGAAAATGCGCGCTGGACAAACATGGTCATTAGACCTAATTCAGCAAACGCAAGCCCAACAACGACATTTGGAGCTTCATATTTAATGGGGTTCCAACTTGAGAAAACAGCCGTTGGAGCAAGCAACGCCAATTGGTGTTGCATAGAGCAGACAGCTGAGGCCAATCCATGGGCAATCCCAGCCGAATGGATAGCCAACAGAAACGCACGGCGCGTTCTGCCACCAGGATTAGGAATAGAGAGATTCGTCTCTATCTCCGATTCCCAGCGCAAAAGAACATACGCCATAGTGCGAAGAATGATTATCAGTCAACGATAATCAACTAGTAAAGAGAGACAGCGGCCACGGCGAGTAGCATCGAGGGTACAGTTTATCTAATTCCATATCTCTTGTGTAAAGTTCACAGGGTATTCTATTATGAATAGCTTTAGATGGACATCTGTTCAGTTGATATGCTGCGCACATTGCTGCTTCAGACCATAAATCTTTGGGAAGATTTGACTCGCTTAACATGGCTCGTACTCTGTCAAAAATTGTACGGTTCATCCTTTCTGCTTTCCCATTTTGTTGTGCACTGTATGGCTGTGTATATTCAATATTAATTCCTTTATCTTTACAGAACTGCTTTAATATGTTCGAGGTGTATTCTCCACCATTATCATATCTTATTCTCTTTATGTTTTGTTCCTTTTGTTTTTCAAAAACATTTATAAATTCAATTAGCTTTTGGCCAGTTTCAGATTTGTTCCGTAGTAAGTATATAACTAAATAATGAGAATAGTCATCGAGTACTGTCATCATGTATCTATAACCTCCTTTTGATGTTGGGTTCATCAGTCCTGCTACATCAGTATGAATGAGGTCACCGATTCTATGAGATTGAACTTTCCTTACTGGGTAAAATGGGTTTCTCACTGCTTTGCTTTCCATACAAACATCACATACTTTATTAGATACTGGTAACTTCATTTTGATCAGGCTTTTTCTATTTAAATGTCCAAGTCTTCTATGCCACAACATGTCATCACTTTCAGTTACCGTGTTGCAACTTTCATTAATAATTCCTTCTAGTATAAACAATGGACCTGAGGTATTTGATTTCCATACTTGATTTTTATTTCTTATTTGCACTCCATGCTTGTCGAATAATATATTGAATCCTTTTTGTGATAGTTTACTCACTGATACTAAGTTATGAGCAATACCTGGTACTATTAGGCATGAAAAATTCATTCTATTACCGTTGCTCAGTATTGAGATAATGCCACTCTTCTGTGCTTGTAGTATATTTCCATTTGCCATTCTAATGCGAATTGTTTGCTCCAAGTGCTTTACCTCATGCATATATACTTCCACTTCTTCTTTTATTATATTCTCGGTGGCTCCAGAATCAATAATGAACTTGATGCTCTTGTCTTTACATGTTAGGTTACATTGTTGTGTATTACTGACGGCTTTCACACTCCAATCTGCGATGCATAGTTGCTGCTCGCCGATGGCTTGCCGCGGCCTCTTGTTGGACCTTTTCCCCTGCGGCCTCTGTTGAACTGATTATTCCGACAATATTTTGCTATATGGCCCTTCTTATGGCATCGGAAACATTCTATTTCACTACTCAAAACTGTTTCTGGCTCTGCATTAGATTTAAAATTCTTTTTAAACTCTTCATCTAATAGCCTTGCTTTTACAAATTCATATGTTACAGTACCTGACAATGTTTCAATAGCTGTGATGACCGTACTGTATGTATCCGATAGACCCATGGGCAGATAGCAAACTTTATCCTCTTATCTAGTTTTTTGTCTATATTTTCTATTTCTCTCACCAATGATTCGAATTTGTATAGAGATACTCTTCCATTTTGGTATCACCCAACTTTATTGACAAAAGTTTCTTCCGTAAATGTAATTTGGAAAATACATTTTTTCTATGAAACATGCCATCTAGGCATTGTAGCATCTCAAATGATGTCTGCATCTTTGATCATGTCCAAGTATCGATCTGGAACACATTGTACGATCAATGAGCGTGCCTTCGCATCTTTTTCTTTTTCCAAATCTCCATCCACCTTGGATATTTTTGTAGCATCCAATAATTTCCGTTCCTCGAGGAGACATGACAGTCGAAATTTCCAGTTAGCAAAACTTTCACTGTTCAACAACGGAATCGCAAAAACTGCTGACGGCGTGGACGCTATTGTTCCCACAGTCGCCATATTCAGACATCCGAGTTATTCTCACCAATCCTCTACTTTTTCGCAAACCTGGGTCCATAACCTGTTAGAGATCATGTGTGCGCAGTGTTTGGTGAAAATAATTAGTGGATCTTTGCAGTATAATTGCTTTTATTTTTAAACTTGGTGAGACACATTACAATTTCAGCCATCACACAAGAATCGAATCAAAGAGAAGAGAATACAATAGGTACCTAGGTACTACGTAAGAATGTGAATTGAATAACTGACCGGCTAGTGTTGTCACAATATTCTAGGGATGGACAGTATACGGTTATACTAAACTTCAACATACTATACCTTTGGGTGTCACCAGAAACCCCAATGGGCAATGGACATGGGAGCGGCCGCGCTCTCGCGGAATATAAAAAAAAAGTACGCTGTTGCCAAGATTAACACCTGAATCACTAACAGAGCAGCAAGAGCTAGATGATCAATGGAGAAAGCTGCCTTCCATTAAAAATACCATTAGCTTTAATCAAGCAAAAGTGATTTTAATTTACTGTATATTTACTGTATTTTTTGATAAGAAAACACTGTATTTTTAACAAAAATATTGAAATTTCAAATAGCCTACACTGTAATTTCAATTTTCCAATCTGGAAACACTGTATCTATCTCTACACTACGGTTGGCACAAAGGCCTTTTAGCTATGCCAAAAATAATCAAAAAAAAACAACTATCATACGTCCATGACAGCAGCACTTCAAAAAATCAAACAAAAACTTTCAAAACGGCACAAACAAACTTTTATCTCTGTCATTTCGTAGCAAAAGAGGTTAGTTACTTTTTAATTATAGTCAACAATAAGTACACACAAAAATACACGCCGAAAATTGCTTTATTACAAATCTGAATTCTCTAATCTCTGATTAATTTAAAGTCCGGCAGTGTATAAGTGGCGAGTATATTATTATAACTTATTGTTGGTCGGACTTGTTTATTGCTCTCCAGTAGTTACAACTTACAAGCTCAAATAGGTTCAAAGTTGAAAGTTCAAAGTGATAAACAATCGTATTATTCTATGTTTTTCAGGTCATTGATAAATTGTGCTGAGATGTTTACACTTTATTTGCAGAATAATCAAGAAATCTTAGCAATTCATACATAATACTTACCATGTTGCAAATTACATTTGCTGTAATATTGCTGATTATGATGAAAAATGATGTTGGTAATAGTGAAAAACACTTTCGACTTCGTCGTAGTTTACATGGCTCTATTGGAGCTCCAGGAGGATATAATGGGGAACCACTGCCACCAGTGCAATGGTTTAAACAGAAGTTAGATCATTCGAATCCTTCAGACTTAAGGACATGGAAGCAGGTAGGTACCTAAACTTGTAGATTATTTTTATTATTTACCCTTCTTATTTTATATCCAGAGAGCTGCCTAGGAACCAGTCTTTCTGGACATGGGTTTCAATGTCTTTGTGTAGTTGTTAAGTGCGGAAATTGACCATAATTCTGTATAAGGTCTTATACCCCATAACATAACCCATGATAATGTGTGCCTAGTGATGGCAATAGGCTTGCCCGCGATTACATGGGACTAGAAATAATGGCAAGTTGTGG
This sequence comes from Nudaria mundana, assembly GCA_963556515.1. Classification (NCBI taxonomy): domain Eukaryota; kingdom Metazoa; phylum Arthropoda; class Insecta; order Lepidoptera; family Erebidae; genus Nudaria; species Nudaria mundana. The sequence goes on from OY748286.1 coordinate 10,419,473, forward strand.
TCGTGTAATGCACCTGTGCCTACCCCTTTGGGGATATAGGCGTGATATGTGTGTAACTTCTTATAACTTTCTTAGACCATTGGTTACAAGCTAAGTTACTACCTATACATAGTTCGTATCTGTGACCAGATACATACAGAATCCAACAATATTTACAGTACCCAAATTAAATGTGTTTTGATAAGAGTAGTGATTGTATGTATCCTACATGAATTAAATGATGGAAATTCAAATTACACATGTACCCATATAAATTTTGACAGTCTATTGACGTATATATCTTGAGTTACAGGTGCCTATATCAATTCTTAAAACCTCCAAGAATTTATACTATGTGTTTTAACAAATTTATAAATAAGTAAGTAAACATTACAATGGGTTTTTAGCGCTATTTTGTGAATGCTAGTTTCTATAACCCTAACAAACAAGGCCCTGTATTCCTGATGATTGGTGGTGAAGGGGCAGTTAATGCCCGTTGGATGGTGCAAGGAGCATGGATTGACTACGCCAAGGAATTTAATGCACTGTGCATCCAATTAGAACATCGCTATTACGGTGAAAGCCACCCTACGGAGTAAGTTTTGTACAAAATTTGCACTTTCAATTTGTGCTTAAAATATTTCAATCTTTTTATACATTTTACTGTACTAGATGTGTTACAAAGTTTAAAATATTCTTAAAAATGCTGTTAAGTGGATAATTTATAATTCATTATTAATAAAATTGAGGGTTCTCAGGTTGACTTATGTGTATCATTGAGTAGTAACCGAAATTTGGTCGAAACCGAAACCGAACTTTCGGTCTGGCTTTGAGTTTCGGCAGAAACCGAAACCGCAACTCCCATAAAGTATAAAATTACCGATTAGTTCTACTGAAAAATTTGAACTACATTTTTTAAGAAATGTGTTTAATTATCGTCGTAATGTATGGACATTAGGACGATAATTAAAAACATCTTAACTAAGCAGCCGGACGCTTCGGGTACACCCTCAGAAGGATCACCACCTGCGTACTCTGTCAAGGGTAGATCGTGTGTCATCCCAAAGCTTTGAATTTCGGGTTTTATCCCGCGTTCGTGAGAGAGGACGTGCGTGGGCAGTTCCACAGCACGCCACCCTCCTGGTCTTGCACTTTACGCTACCAATCTGCCGTCCTTAGGCTCCGATCATGGATGCTGGAAGTCTTGAGCGTAGTTATCTACGCCCTAGACTTGAAGGCCATGGCAGGGGCGCCCCTCGGACAAAACTCGCAGCCTTCGGAATTCAGGAGGTTACTCTTCACTATCCATCTCATCTTCCTCCTTGCCGCGTTGCTGTGATCACATTCCATTTGCTCCCGCTGGAGACCTTGGCCCGTACCATGGTCTCAACCTAGAGACTTTCCACGCCCAGACCTACAACGAAGTCAAAACGTTGATTAACCCACGATGTGCACTCCACCATCATGTGGAGCTCCAAGTTTTCACCGAAAGCCTTGCACTGCTGAGACTACATCGGGCGTTTACTACCAGTGAATGCGATACAGATACTTACCGAAGCACCCGTGCCCGGTAATCACCTGGAACGCACGGTAGAAGAAGTCATCGTGTCGCTTCTCCAGCCACTTCTCCGTGACCATTACCCATTGTGAGTGCTCAAGTCTCACCTTCGATGTTTCAATAAACTTCTAGCGTAGCTGGGACCACTGCCTCAATTTCTTGAGACACATGCCTGTGGCTCCGCTCCAGCACATTATTTTGCCATTAAAACAATGATGCATGAGCTCTTACTTCCAGGTCTCATTAATGGGTAGGTCGTTTGTTATCTCCTAAGACATGCAGACTCTACGGAGATCAAGCGGTGCCCTCGTATTATCCTAACAGCCAAGGTCTGCAACGGTATGTGAAGGACATATACGTTGTTGGTCGTCATGTTACCGCCCTAATGGGGCCCATTTTGGAGCTCCCATATTGGGCCATAAGTAGTACGAAGTACATACTTGTATGTTTATCAGTTATCTGGATCCCGTAACACAAGCTTACTTTGGTATAGTTGGCACTGTGTAAAGCAATGATTATTTTCGTCTGTCGGTCTGTGTGTTTTGATGTGATGTGTGAGGTTTCATGTTAATTCAAAGTATCTAAGTGTATATCGTAACTAGTGGTTCTGTGAACCGTAGACTTCGGGAGCTTTGTTTAGAAAATTTATTTTTCAATTTTCTTTATTACTGTTTCATTTTTCATCCAATCCAAAAAATATCATTCACATGTTATTCAATCGCTTCGCTCCCTCAGTCAAATATTGTATAACACAAGTTTTTTTTTTTAATTCCGCTCCCACGTCCGTTGCCGGGCGTCTCTGGCTCGCACGCAGAAGGTATTTCCAGTGGCGACCGGCGGAGTATAACACAAGTAGGATAATGTTACATTTCCAATAACACAAAGTCTTTTTTTTTCAGGGACATGAGTGTAAAGAATCTATTATACTTATCATCATCTCAAGCTCTTGCCGATTTAGCTTATTTTATTTCTGCTACGAACGATAAGTATAAACTTAAGAAAGGAACGCGTTGGGTAGCCTTTGGAGGGTCTTACCCTGGCTCTCTAGCTGCTTGGTTGAGGCTTAAATATCCACATCTGGTTTATGCAGCAGTATCTTCTAGTGGACCTCTGTTGGCGAAAGTCGATTTTCAAGGTACTATTATCATCTGTACACATAATATTAAGCGTCTGTCACTGTTATATTGTATAAAAATTTGGTACATTTTATAGAGTATTATGAAGTAGTTGTAAATGCACTGAGAGAGAAAACCGGCGGTGACGATTGTGTGCAGCAATTGAAAGTTGCACATAAGGAAATTGTGTCACTAATTAAAGATCATCCCCGTGTAGTGGAAAAAGAATTCAGGTAAAACTTATTGATGTTGCTAAAAAGGTATCATTAACACCACCCTAACATCCGAGATCACTACAATAATGTAAGTATTATTACCCTATTTGCACGCTTCGTAAACTTGAACAAACTCCCACAAACTGTGTGCTGATGTGTGTTTGTTTCGTTCCGGGCTAGTGTCGGTTTTTGAACACAAATCAAAGGGAGATTGCGTCATCGCTTGGGACGTGTTTACATTTACATGTTGGAGCAAATTTAGTGTTTGTGTTCATGAGCTTTCGCGGTAAATATGTTTACGTTGGGCTCCTCTACCTGTCTACCTATTATAAAATCTCATGTCGAAAAGTTCGAATTATGAGATCAAAATTTTACATAATATAAAGCTTATGATTATGATAAAGAACTACAAAACCCCCTAAAACACCCCCATTTTTCTGTTTAAATGGACCAGGCTATAGGTTCAGAATTATATTTGTAAGGTTTATGTATTAATTTTTGTACTTTATTTCTAGAGTTTGTAAACCTTTTGCCAGTGCTTCTGCTAATGATATGAGCACCTTCTACAATTTTATTGCTGATGAATTTGCTGACATAGTACAGTATAATGAGGATAATAGAATAAGTGATGATAATAAAACCAGAAATCGCACAATTAATACAGTAAGTTTATAATAATAAACTCTTGTACCAGGTATACAAATGTGTATCAAAAGTTATACTCCAATCAGTGAAGCTTTTGTGACTCGAATAATTCCTCCATCTCTGAAACTTGTAATATTTATGTACGTGGTCATATTTTGGTTTATACCTATAGATGTAACAAAACTCCTTCTAGTTTTACCGTAAGGGTTTCGTAGTACGTACATACGTCCAATCGAATACTTTTACAGCGTCTGATAATTAAACTAGATAAACATTGTCTTTTTCGCTGACTACAGTAGATACGTATGTCGTAGGGACAAATATTTTAAGTTACAACAGTTCGCGTTTAAACCGCAGAACTAATAATGATCAATTTATACCATAGACCTAGGAAAACAAAATACAACAGTATTTAAAATCCAATTACTGCCAACACTTTCAAATTATTTCTCAAGACTCTCACCGGGCGGCGCGGCGCTTCAAAACGGCACACAAAATAATCTGTCATTCAGTAGAGGCGGAGCTTACCTATAGGTATATTATATCTATGGCTGTGGCCTTTCAATCAGCGAGGCAAACCAACATTCCAGCCAGCTTTTTTTACAATATAATTCTTTACAGGTGTGCAGCATGTTGACAGAGGATGGCTCACTTCCGGCATTTAAGAAACTTGCAGCTCTTATCTCAATAACATTGAATGAATCAAATCAGACATGTTTAGACTACAACTACGATAATTCAATCAAGGATTTGAGGAATATGACATGGGGGTCTGATGGTAAAGATATCAAATTATACACTCTGTTGTATTCAAAATGCAGAGCCTCGTGTAAGAAATGGCACTCATGTCTAGTCATATTATTAATATGAGCAGATATTAGTGGCATTTCTTGCATGAGGAGGACCTTTTTTTTTTTTTTAAATCCGCGGCTTCAGGCCGCGGCCGCACCTACGTCCATTGCCGAGCGCCTCTGGTAGACTGAGAGAATTCCCAGTGGCGCCCGGCGGACCTTGGCCACCCGTGTGGCCACTGCGTGGTGGTCGGGTGTTACCCCGCATCCTTGGGGTCGGGTTTTATCCCGCATCTTTGGGGTCGGGTTTTATCCCGCATCGGTGAGTGAAGGCGTGCGTGGGGTGCAGTCCCACATCACGCAGCCCTTCTAGCCTGCTTCTGTAAGGACGGTGGGTTGCTAATCCATCGTCCTCAGGCCCCGATCATGGAGGTCGATGGTCCTGGGCGTAGTCACGCCTGCGGCGCCCTCGCCGCAGACTTCGGAACTCAGCGGGGAGGATACGCTCCCTCACCCTACCGGCCGCCTCCTTCACGAGCATAACCTGCTCGCAGAAGGAAACGGCCGCGTTCCACTGGCTCTCGCTAGAGACCATGGCTCGTAGCATGGTCTCCAGCGAGAGAGTATCCACGCCCAGGCCCACAACGAGGTCCCGGCGCTGACTCGCCCAGGCTGAGCATTCCACCAACGTGTGGAATGCCGTGTCTACGCCGGAAGCCTCGCAGTGTTGACACGCGGATGTGACCTCACGATGCATGCGAAACAGATACTCACCGAAGTTTCCGTGCCCAGTGATGATCTGTGTCGCACGATACGTGAGGCCACCGTGCTGCCTCTGCAGCCACTCCTCCATGATCGGTCTCACCGACGCGATGGTGGTGGTTCCCCACTTTGGTTGCTCAATTCGCACCCTCCATGACTCCATGAGATCCTGGCGGAGATGGGACCGCTGGTCCTCGATTTCTCGAGACGCAGGCCTGTGGTCCCGCTCCAGCGCCTCCTTGTGCCATTGGAACTATGACGCAAGGGCTCTCGCTTCCAGGTCCCATGGAGGGGTCGCGGCTAGGAGACATGCAGCCTCTAGGGAGATCGTGCGGTACTCTCTTATTGTTCTGACGGCCAAGGTCCTCAACGATCTGTGTAAAACAGCGGTGTTGTTGGCCGTCAGTCTCGGCGCCCATACGGGAGCCCCGTACACGGCCATACTCCGCATGATCCCCAGGTACAGTCTCCTGCAGGAAGCGTTGGGTCCCTTTAAGTTGGGCATCAGTCGCGAAAGCGCGGCTGCTGCCCCCGTCACTTTGGGGACCAAACTTCGGAAATGTGGTCCGAAGTTCCATCGGCCATCGAGTACGAGGCCCAGATACTTCATGGAGGGCTCGATGCCGATGCTAACGCTCCCTACATTTATGCTGGATCCTGGAGGTGGCCCGCGCCGAGATCCGTGAAAACACATAGCCTCGGACTTATTCAGTGCCACGTCCAGTCCCAGCCGCCCACTACTTCACACACGCTATCCGACCCACGACTTCAGCAACCCCAGTCGTGACCTTGAGTGTTGCCTCCTGGTGCGTTGCTCCCCGCGCCGTGACGAGGGTATCGTCCGCGTAACAAGTTACGCTGACGCCCTCAGGCAACGCACCCCGCAACACCCTATGGGTGTTGCGGGGTGCGTCGTATCCGATGTTCCACAGGAGAGGTCCTAGGACCGACCCCTGAGGAACACCGCACGACACATCTCGCCGAGCTGGCCCGAGCCAGCTAGGGTAAGTTATGACCCTCTCGGATAAATAAGCCCCGACAATGCGACGGAGGTAGAGAGGCACTCCGTGGTAGATCAGTGCCTCTCTAACGCAGCTCCAGGGTAAGGTGTTAAAGGCGTTGGCGATGTCAAGAGACACCGCCAGCACCACCTCGCCCCGCGAGACTGCTTCCTCCGCCAGGGTCTTCACGCGCATGATCGCGCTCACGGTGGACCGTCCCCGACGGAAACCGTACTGGTTGTCCGCCAGGTCTGGGCCCACACGCGTGAGATGCTCGACGAGGCGTTCCGCGATAATTCGCTCAAAGAGCTTACACACCTCGTCGAGCAGCACGATCGGCCGGTAACCGGACGGTGAGTTCACCGGCCGCCCCGCTTTCCGGATCAGGACCAGTTTCCCCATCCTCCACACCTTGGGAAACTGGCCCCTTTCGAGGCATGCGCTAAAGAGCCCCCTCAGTCGAGGCCCGAGTTCCTCGAGGGCCAGGACCCATACACGGCCCGGAATGCCGTCGGGTCCAGGGGCGGTGGGTTTCCAGCGACTGAGCCGAAGTACCACCGCTCCTAACTCACCCTCTCTGACTTCGGGTACGTCGTCTTCGCTGCTGTTATCCACGTTGGGCGTCTGAGACGGAGCCATGCGCGGAGGGATGTGCTCCTCCGCGCTCGTCGGAAACAGAGAGCCCAAGACCCCCTCCAGCCGATCCGGCTGGAGACTCTGGGTCAGTGGGAGCGCCCTCGGTCGGAGTTTACCTCTGACCTGTAGGTACGGGCGCCCCCATGGATTCCGCTCCAGGGTCTCCAGGAGCTCCTCGCGGGCTGCCGTCTTAGCCCGCGTGATTGCTTCCTGGAGGGTGCCCTTAGCCTCTCTGTAGGACGCATATAGCTCCGCCTCCCGGGCTGCCGCGTCGTCTGGTCGACGATGCCTCCGGCGAAACCTGGTGTACTGGCGGCGGGCGGAGACGCATGCTGCACGCAGCTGTGCAATTTCTGACGACCACCAGTACACCTGCTTTCTGGCCGGATGAGGAGGACCTGCTATTTGGAAGAGGAAGTTGTTACAAACTTTCTTTTAGCTTCATTGGTGTTGAAAATAAACCTTTAGTTATCATTCGGGACAAATTGGCGTAGATATACTAGGGCAATAGACGTATGTTTAACCCTACAAAAATCCACGTTGAAAACCGGGAATATGAAATCATCACAATATAATTACTACAAAAACCACTGCACCGATTATCATGCTGTTTTCATCAAAGGATAGAGTGGTTCTCGAGGAAGGTTTTAGGCCTTTTAGGTTAAAGTTGAGCCTTCAGCTGCTGTGTAATTGTGAATGTCATAGGTTTATGGTAAAATCAGGTTTTTGGTCAAACACCGAAGGAAGGCAAAATGTTAACTTGATATTATCATAAACCTAAGAAACTCCAGTTTTTTGATCAAAATCCTATACTTGTTCAGGTTTATGATAAAATTTGTACTCGCAACGCGATTGGCTGGTTGATTTCTTCTTTTCTCTCGCCTCTGGGCACCGTGGTGTATGGTCGTGAAACAGTAGTCATTGTAAATGATATTTCACTACTGGGTTCACCTTGACTTACTTTCTTTAGAGACTACAAAACTTATTTTTGTTTTTAAAAATTTCCGCTATGTTGCTAACAGATCAGTCGTTAAAATGGTTTACATGGCCTATGTCAATTTATTTTGACATATTGTATTAGATTACTTTATCGTTTAGATTACCGCCGGGCGCCACTGGAAATACGTTCTGCTTGTAACCAGAGACGCCTGGCAACAGACGTTAGAGCGGCCGCGGTACTAGAAAGAAAATCGTTTAGATTACTTTAGATTGAGGAGCCACTTTTCGTATCTTAATGAAATTAATATACGTATTTAGTGGTAAGTTTAAAATTTTTGTAGGCTCAATCCTCGATTTTGTAGTATAATAGTTCAAAAGTTATAAGAACATAAAGGTGGCTCCTCAATCTAAATGTTTGGATTGAGGAGTCACGTAAGAACTAGGAACATCATGGATAGATATTTACCAAAATTAGCTATGATTTTGTAGCGTTCGAGAGTACTTGACAAAATCTGATACTATTAAAATGGTACTATTAAAATTAAAAAAGTTACCATACATTATATATGGCTCCTCAGACCATTACTTACTAGTCATCATTTTTCAAATTTCTTCGTCATTTAGTAGTATGTATATTAGATTTGTAGGAAAAGATTCAGTAATGGATAATGAGTGGATTAGGAGATACGGCACATTTTAACTGACTCCTCAATTGAATGCTTAAAAACAAATTTGCCTCTAATCTACTTATACTTGTAACTAAATTGGAAACAAACATCGATATTTTGTATAAATTTATACTAAATGCACGTATAATCGTGCTATAAAAAGTACATATCTACGAAGTTATTAGCTACCCTATAATTTTCCTATAAATTGTTTCGATCCATGAATTATTTTTAATATTGAATTTTTTATATAAAAAGATTTTGGAACCACCATGTTCTTATAACTTTGAAGTAAATAGTACTACAAAATCGAGGACTGATCCTACAACATTTTTAAACTTCCTACTAAATACGTATAATAATTTCATGTAGATACGAAAAGTGGCTCCTCAATCTAAACGGACATCTTTGATTACCATGTCATAAAAGTTATTTAAAACCTAATTTTACCATAAACCTGCAACACAATTATAAAGGCTTTAAATGTACGTAAAACCGACTAAAGCTAAATGTTTACCAAAACTTTAACTCCATTTCACAGCTGGTCGGCAGTGGATGTATCAAACTTGCACTGAATTTGGTTTTTACCAGACGTCTTCAGGAGAAGTGGAAGTATTTGGAAATCTATTTACTCTTCCTTATTTCATCCAACAGTGTGAGGACATTTTCGGAAAAAAGTAAGTTAGCCTAGTTCGAGTTTGCTCGAATCCAGTCTTATAGGTATAATACTGGATTCGATCAAACTCGAATTTTACACTATCACGTGATAATTTTACTCCGACTAAAATATGTGGGATTTAATTTTATCGGATAATACAGTGTCAATTGTCAACGTCAACATTTTGTACAACTCACTGTATTATCCAACAAAATTAAATTATTATGACATTTCAATTAGAATAGTAGAAATAATATCCCACTGATTTCAGTCGGAGTATAATTATTACCGTGATAGTTGAACACCAACTTTGAGTTTGGTCGAATCCAGTCTAAGTAGTATAAATTGAAAGAAGGCCAAGAAATCGAAGTATATTTACTATTCGTAGATACAATCAAGATTTTCTAGAAGCAGCTGCTCGTTGGACTAACAATGATTATGGCGCCTTGGAAATAGCAGTGAGCCGCGTGGTGTTTGTCCACGGCACCGTGGACCCTTGGCACGCTCTAGGTATTACGGAAACACGGGACGATAGCGCACCTGCTATACTCATCAAAGGTGATCTTTAGGGTGACATTAAATTTTAGAGCAATAAGGTTTTTTTTCTTTTTTTAGATTAAAAAAAAAAATTTGGTGGTTAACTAAATATTTGCGATATTAAGTGCATTAGGGCTATTTAAAAAAAATATTATTACTTAATTGCGTAGGTCATTGAACCCAAGTCATTATATCAAAAGGCCCCGTTGTATTCCACTACGATAATATTATCTAACTTTCAAATATTCCTCATGAACTGCTTCGGTGGCGTGGTCGGTAGTGCATCCGCTTTCGACGCCGGAGTCTCGGGTTCGATTCCCGGTCGGGACAAACTTTGTGTGATGATACAAACGTTTGTACTGAAGTCTGGGTGTTTCCCATGTATAATATGTATGTATATACAAAAAAAAATGTATATAAGTATTTATATCAGTTTATCTAGTACTCATATCACAAGCTCTGCTTAGTTTGAGACTAGATGGCGGAGTGTGAATTGTCCTAACATATTTATTTATTTATTTATTCAATTTCACCCTGTATAAAATTCTAGCATAAGCACGGTGTTAGTCTGAGGAATTTAATAGTTATGAGGGGTGGCTTGATTTAAATAATTATCTTTTAGGCACTGCTCACTGCGCCAACATGTATCCGAAGAGTAAGCTGGACTCCAGTGAGCTGATTGCTGCTCGTCTTGAGATTCAGGCGTATCTGGCTAAGTGGATCGCACACAGCTAAACGGCAATAGGCAGGACCGACGTGATGATGTTTGAAAAAATTGTATGCGCATGCGCAGTGGCAATATAAACTCTTAAGTAACGAAATATTCAACAAAAAACATCTGTTTATAGTTTTAATAGTCATACCTATATTAAATATCAGTAATATTAGTAAGTTGTAATGTAAATAGGTATTTGTTGGTGATTTGTAACCAAATTATGTTAATTAAATAAACTGTTGAGAAATACAAAAGGTTGTTTTTTCATGTTGCATTAAGTTCTTGTTGTAAAAGGGCTGTACACACGAGCGGCTTTTGTCCATCGATAATAGAGTAAAGCCGGCTAGTACTTTTTAATAGTTACCGTCTTTCTAAGGCCGTACCACTACAAACTTAGTGCTCGGCTCGCAGAAATTTATATATGAACAAATTCCTGGGGCCTAAGTCGTGTAAATGAACGTAAAACGTCATGCTATTGCTATACTACCACGTTGTAACTGCAATTGGTCAAAAAATCAGTAGTCTGCTAAACTCAACACTGCAAACTCATCATTAGGTTAAGTTGGATTTAGTTACTCCCGACATTACCAACTTCCCAGCCCCTATATCCCGGGAACCGAGCTTCCCACCTAAATTCTGGGCAAATTTATGTTCCCCCTTCAACCTCTCCCATAACAAGTTCCATTCCCCTGCAAAAAAAATCTCGGCAATTGTCATCCCGCAAAAACTAAGCATCCCAGATCAATTTTGCCCCCATTTTCCGGCCCCATAGTACCATAAGTAAGTATTAGAACCCCATCTTCCCACAAAATTGTTCATCCCACTTTCCAAAAAACTTGAACACATCTAGGTTCTATGATTAGGTCTGGGGGCTATATCCTGATAATACAACATCAATACCCCACCCCCCTCACAAGTTGCTGGGGTACTTCTGGAATACTTGTTCCTTCTAATAGGGTACAAGGTCTGTATGGTACTATTTCAAATGTCCGCGTCCGTTTCGATTGAGGAGCCACTACTTAGTACAAGTTTAAAAATTTTGTAGGATCAGTCCTCGATTTTGTGGTATAATACCTACTTCAAAAGTTATAAGAACAAAGGTGGCTCCTCAATCTAAATGTTAGGTCATTTGAGAAGCCACGTCAGAACTAGAAACATCATGGATATATTTACCAAAATTAGGTATGATTTTGTAGACATTCGATAGTAGTTAGTAGACAAAATCTGAGTTTGGTAGTATTAAAATTAAAAAGTTACCATACATTTAATGTGGCTCCTCAGATCATTCCTTACCGAGTCGTCATTTTTCAAAGAAGCAGTACATAGTTCAATTAATGCGCAACTGCTTCGTCATTTAGTAGTAAGTATATTAGATTTGTAAACTCTGGGGTTGTTAGTTATATCCCACCAAAAACATTCTGTAAAAAACTAGCCAAGTCTCAATGGAGCTGCTTGTTTATCTCTAAAAAGTAATGAAATCTAGACAAAGTCGTGCCAAGTTTAAGGTTACTTACTGCGATTTCTTTATTATTATGGTTAATGTTGTGTGACATGGCCGTTGAAGGGTACACAGGGGTACAAAACCAGGTGCTCCATGACACCATTGCACCAATCTGTCGCCAGACCCGCTACCCATTGACGATGGAAAATTGCTACTTGGAAAACGTTGATTCAATAACCAGTCAATTGTAGGCTTGATAAAGCTGCGTATTTCAATAATACTTATGTATAGGCGAGCCTGAAAGAAACAGTATAAAAATTATTTCTAGTACAGACGGACTTCTAATCATTGATAGAAGTCCGACTGTACGTCTATTTTATTGACTGGGGAGAATTTCTTTCGTCTGTACCTCTACATGTCTACATCTACGGGTTCCTTCAGATCATGTTTGCGGCCGTATTTATCAACCGATTTTCATGAAACTTTACACACACTGAATGAATGCTTACAATGAATAACATATGAATGATATTTTATGGATTGGATGAAAAATGAAAGAGTAATAAAGAAAATTGAAAAATAAATGTTCTAAACAAAGCTCCCGAAGTCTACGGTCTGTCAAGAATGCGATCCGTAACCATAGCAACCCATATAAATAAAATCAAAAGTCATGCAAATAAATACAATTTAAGAATAAACAAAGCCGCTCCCGAAGTCTACGGTTCACAGAACCACTAGTATTAGATCGGTGGTCGATTTGACGCTCCAAAAAGAAGAGAGCAGAAGTCAGCATTGTCAATGCTGAATGCATGTGTTGCACGTTATTAGCTTTACTCACTGGTCATTGGCAAGTTGCTGCAAGTGCAAGCAGAGGCCATAACAAAGAATTGAATTGAATTGAATCAACAACAGCCTAAAATGAGACATTAGCGTCCAATTACCAATACCAGTATGGGCTATTATCTCGCTTAACTAACATTGGTAGTTACAACAAATATAACGTTACATGTAAACAAAATTGTCTTGTACACACTAACGTATAAAGATGTTCAACGGCCAAGTCACACAACATTAACTATAATAATAAAGAAATCGCAGTAACGACTTTGTCTAGATTTCATTACTTTTTAGAGATAAACAAGCAGCTCCATTGAGACTTGGCTAGTTTTTTACAGAATGTTTTTGGTGGGATTTCACTTCTTTTTGTAGAAACGTGAGCATATTGATTTATTTTATTAGATTTTCATATATGACACAGTTTTTTTCTTTTTAATATTTTTTTTTTATTATTACAAATCTTTCTTTTCTTTTTTTCCGGTTCTGATTCTTGTACAGTAGCAACAGTTTTTCGTATTGCCCATTCGCGTTCATTATTTATTCTTTTAGACGGTTTAATTTCTGAAATATCGGCGCGGGTGGCTATCACGCCGTCCTCAGGCCCCGATCATGGAGGTCGATGGTCCTGTGCGTAGATGAGTCTGCGGCGCCCTGGCCGCTGACTGCGAAACTCAGCGGGGAGCGTACGCGCCCTCTCCCTCTCGGCCGCCTCCCTCACGAGCATGACTTGCTCGCAGAAGGACACGGCCGCGTTCCACCTACTCGCGCTGGAGACCATGGCTTGGAGCATGGTTTCCAGCGAGAGGATATCCACGCCCAGACCCACTACGAGGTCCCGGCGCTGACTCGCCCACGCTGAGCACTCCACCAACGTGTGGAGTGCGATGTCGTCGTCGGAAACCTCGCAGTGTTGACACCGGGGTGTGACCTCACGATGGATGCGAAACAGATAGCTACCGAAGTATCCATGCCCGGTAACGATCTGCGTCGCACGATACGTGAGGTCACCATGCCACCTCTGCAGCCACTCGTCCATGATCGGTCTCACCGCCCCGTGATGATGGTAGTTCCCCACTTTGGTTGCTCAAGTCGCACCCTCCAAATCTCCATGAGATCCTGGCGGAGTTGGGACCGCTGGTCCTCGATTTCTCGAGACGCAGGCCTGTGGTCCCTCTCCAGCGCCTCTAGAATATAAGACGGGGGCATTACCATATCTCTAATTACAGCTGAGACCAGCTGAGGGTTCTTCATCAGATACTTCAGACCTTCGATTTTTGACATCAAATGAAGCGGCCCACCAAGTTGAATATTGTTTGTAAAGGCGGTATTTCGATCTCTAATAGTTTGGTTGGGCTCTTGTGTTTTCTAATCAGGGTCACCAGGTACTCCAGATCTTCGATTATCCTAGTTTTTATAGTTTTCCCTTTATGTGACTATTAAACCCTAACTCTGTACCAAATTTCAGCTCTCTGAGTTTATGGGAAGTACTAGTTCTATTCTGTTGATCATGAGTGAGTGACTGTCATAAATGCGAAACTTTGCTTTCGCCTAAGTTCGGAACTAAATGACCTACAGACTTGAAATTTTGGATTTTAAGTATGTGATTATAGCTTACTGGATGACCAAAATTTCTGCGTTCTGGTCTTATCCAGAGGTTCTCAAATAGTGGCCTGAAAATGCGGCGAAATGGTTCCAGTAAAGGATGGTACGGCAGTGTTTGCTTTGCGCTCGACTTGGCGGGGGCACTGCCGTGCCCCCAGATTCTCTTTTTTCTGCTAATAATAATAATATACGTTGTTATTTGTTAAATTCGTTTAATAATTCTAGATACATAAAGCTCAGTTATTGGAGTGCGATTTAGGTAAGTACACGTTTTTAGTGATGTTCAGATTTTTTTACACTTAGAATTTATACCTATTCGAATGATTCACGGACCAAGAACATTCATTGGCTAGCTGTGAGATTGTTTTCAACGTTGTGGAGCGTCGTTTTCTAAATATAATTCTATTACATTCCCGGCCCTCGATTGGCGAAGAATGTCCTTAATGTGCTTTATTACCACATCCACGCAAATTCGCCGGTGTGAAGTTGGCGCCGCAAAGTCAAAAATTTAAAGTTTTCTCAAGAGTTTCGTTTGCACAACATATAGTTCTATAGTTCCTGATAGGTTTTATCTATTGTTAAGGTGAAAAACATCAATAAATGAAGTTTTTAAAATTTGCGGTGCCAACTTCCCGTAGCACCGCAACATGTTAAAAATATCATTTAAATCAAAGAATCTGATAGTTCTCGATACACAGTTCCTGATTGATTTCAGGAATAGTTCCGCCCTTGAAATATTTTTAAACTTTTTTTTTAATATGACCTCTGGCACCGCATTTTCTAAACCTTTTTGTGCTCGTTGTTTTCATGGTTTAAATGACAGTTCCCGATAGTTCTCGTATAGTTCTATTGATAAACGGAACTATTGATAGAACCTATCAGGAACTATAGAACTATAAATATGTTGTGCAAACGGAACTCTTGAGAAAACATTCAAATTTGGACTTGGCGGTGCCAACTTCATACCGGCTGCAAATTCGTTGAATAGTCATTAATACATTATTACAGGTCCTAAACTTAGGTAAAAAACGCTTGCACCTGTTTTTTGTTATCAATAATTATATCGATGTCTGATACGGAGGACTGCCTATCTATATTTTTCTTTAAAGGTATGCAACTAATGACTCAACTTTGTAAATATAATTTGTACCATCATTGGTAGTTAATTCACTAAATATATTCAATACCTATTTGGATAATGATCCTAAGTACACAGAACAAATTGATTGACTTACATCAACATGTCGGAGTGAAATATCTACAATTTAGTTGCACTACCAGACTCATGACTTATCTCCGAGAGTGGATCATGGAGAGCAAATCACGTTGAGGCTCACCAGTTTAAAACAGTCCAACTATAACATTAATACTTACTCTACATAAATCTTAAAAATAAATATGTCACAACTAGTTAATCAATGTTTACAACATAGTAACTTTCTTAAGAGGTCTTTTTAATTCCTTATTAGCCCTACGTATACCTAAACGGCTACGACTCACAGTCTCACACCTATAAAATATTTTGACTAATAATAAAAATATCATGAAGACGATATCTGATCTTCTTTGTCCTGATATGGTGTAATAGGTCGGCCTTTCAGCATAATATCCATGATACTGAAACAAAATAAACTGAAATGTTTTTTTATAAATATGTTAAGACAATTCACACTTCGCCATCTAGTCTCAAACTAAGCAGAGCTTGTGATATGAGTACTAGATAAACTGATATAAATACTTATATAGGTACATTCTCACTGGCTCTACTGTTGCCTTGCGAATCGGGCTTTAAATGTAACATCTATAATTGTGTTTTTAAATGACGTTAATATCTAAGTCATATTTTATAACCTATTTTTATAATATTAAAATTTATAAAACTAAATAAATTTCATACAAATTGGTGCTTTATTAACCGGCTTCTTAAAAAGGAGGTTATCAATTCGACTGTTCTTTTTTATGTTTGTACCTCATATCTTTGCTTTGGATGCGCCGATTTTGATAAGCTACTAAGTACTTCCCAGTTGTCACATACCGACAAATTATCAGGTCCCATTTCGGTAAGCTGAAGTCGGTTGTTGTAGCAATTTTTGACGTGTATCTATATATTTAATACGACAATTTGTCTGTCTGTCCGTCCGTCTCATTTTTCTATTATAATTAATATTACATACATTTGCATGTTTTTTTTTTTTTATATTTGAGGCGATACAAAGTTCGCTGGGATAACTAGTTTTTATTTATACAGATTGACTGAATTCTCAGGTCTAGCTCTTAGGGGCTCTGTAATATCCAAATCTACCCTACACCAGGTATAGCACCGGGGTGGAGGGGTTGTTACTGAAACAAAACAGTGTGTTCAGAGATAGGTAATACTTACAAAGAAGCTAGAAAAACAACCACTTGTGTTGCTATAGTGAGATAGAAAAACGCGTTGATGAATTCTGTTCCTATTGTAGCTTTGTACAGCTGAGAGTAGACGATGGACGCAAACATAGCTACCGCGTTCTCCATCACTGACAAGAAAGCGTACGCAACACCTGTAATTTAAACAAATTGCACTTAAAACTTTCACAATTAAAAAAGGAAAATTTTTGAAACACTCCGACTAACTGTATAAAATTATTTAAAAGAATATTCGGCGGAGCTGCCGCTAAATGAAGTAGTTTTGTAGTTTTATTGTGGGAACGTGAATAATTGCAGATTTTTAACGTTATACTTACACCCTTAATGGGTGATAAGATCTAGATTTGAGTTGACGATGAGACTTATTTTTATTTACGATGATATTTAAATGAGGATGGCAGATCCCGACGGATTTTCTTTTTAATAATTTTGTCCTTTTCAATTACCTAAGTGTACTGTGTAAACCTTGTCGTGGGTTTTCTCAAATTTTAAATTTTGCTTTTTATTTAATCATCTGTTTTTCAAATTCACAAAGCTTCTATTCGTAAAATTATTAGCTTAACGGGGTTTGCGTATCTAATATAACAGTACCTACGTATATAACTAATATAGTATGGGCAATTAGGCATATATATGACCAACCTCGTTCTGCTGCGGGTAATACTTTGGAAGTCATGGAGCGAATGAGCGGCGCTACAATAGGCCCGAATGCCGCAGCAGTTGCTCCGACATACATTAATTTGTCAGACTTAGCATGAGCATATATTAAATGACCGCATATGTGAGCACTCGCCCCTAACATTACGATTACCTGCCAAATATTAAGCAAATTATTGCATTATCAAATCAGAGATTATGTACCTTATCTATATATTTAATACGACAATTTGTCTGTCCGTCCGTCAATTATAATTAATAATACATACATTTGCATGATTTTTTTTTTTTTATATTTGTGGCGATCATAGTTCGCTGGGATAACTAGTTCTCTATTATTTGTTCGTTCGGATAGTACGAGTACTTACATAAAAACGGCAGAACAAATATCTAGGGGGTCGAATAATCCTCCAGCTTCTAACAGACGGATGAATGAAGCTATGGCCACTATAATATATCTACATATGCAAAGTGCCTGGGCATTAGGCTGGCAGACAATTACGAGTGGCCAACAAACGGCCTGGCTTAAATCTGGTTGGTTAGAAGTCGTGAACGCTAAAAATGACGTACAAAGCGGGAGGGATACCTAACTTAGTTCCCCGAAACTACTATCTTAAACCAAAAACCTCAGCAAACTAATAGTTTCTTAGTTCTTACCGTGTCTCTCCATCTGAACACTTTAGAAATGAGTGAGATACCGAACAGCATCGCCAAAACATAAAACGTACTCAAGTATGACCTAAAATTGCTAAAATCTGTTGCATCCCATTTGAAGACTTGCGACGTGTATAGGTATAAAATAGGACGTTCATCTGGAAGGAGATAATATTTATAAGCCGACTCCAAAATTTGCATTTTTACATGTTATAAGAGGTTTATTTCATAATAGTCCTTCTATATATATGCATATGCTTCGGTTTTCGTCGGGGATCCAGTCTACATACACCGGTTTTTTTTTTAGCGTTCCTCTACCAATGGCAGAGCCTATGTAACTAGTCTGCCTATTAAATCGACAGCCCTCTCAGGGCTCATTCTTAATTAACTAGGCTTACACCCGTATTTACCGATGGCACCGTGAGGCGCACAGATACAACACGCTGGGAAACATTATTTTGACATCGCCCGGCCTCGCGCGCCCCACGGTACCACCTGCAAATACGTCGTTTTTATTATCTATCATCTTTCATTCTGTTCCTCTAGTACCGTACCAGTTCTTCTTTTATGCCTCTCGCACTTTCATACAACCTTTCATGCTTTTGTTCGGGATTTCCAGGGTACTAAGGCGCTTTATTCCTTTATTATCAAACATACACAGGTTTGGAAGTAGGCATATAGAGTTGTTATTTCTGCCCCTTTTCATTATTATATTTATATGTGAATGGTGGGAACGCTGGAACAGGGCTCGTGGTCTAGTGGTAACCGACAATGTTAACACATTGCAAAGGTTAAGCAACATCGACTCAGGCCGGTCTTAGGATGGGTGACCATTTCTTAAGACACTGAGACCCGTCCGTGCCTCGGAGAGCACGTTAAGCCGTCGGTCCCGGTTGTCATACAAACATCTATGGCAGTCGTTAGGGGTAGTTGGAGCCCTAAATCAAAAATCCTCGCGGTCTAACTACAGAACTTCAATATCGCCCATGGGTTCTGAAGGCCAGATGGAAGTCGCTTCACGTAAAATATCGAAGTTCACCCGAATCGCAGTTAAACTGGAAAGCCGACCCCAACTGAGTTGGGAAAAGGCTCGGTGAATGATGATGGTGGGAAAGCTGCTTAATTCGCTCAGATAAATACGTCACTTACCTCTTTGGAATGTATAAAATGCCATAGATATTAGTAAAATCCACAAAAATAGTGTCCTATTATGAGGTCTTTTCTTTGTTAAGGTCCTAATAGTTTGTGAAATATTACTAACATCAAAGAAGTCAGACAATGGGTTTTTTACTCCAGCTTGTTTCAAACTCTTTTGTTCAGGTCGGGTTTGCCAATCGGTAAATATCACAGTATATATGGTAGCTACAGCCATAAGGCACGAGTTGATGGCAAACATTGCAGTAAACGATTTGTTCACTACTGTGTTCCATAGCAAATTACCTGTAAAATAAATTCCTAGTAATAATAGAGGTTAAAAGATGAAACGGCCGTGGTATACTATACAAGCTGTAACATTCAAACGGGTCAGTATGAGAAGCTCTCAAAATATAAGACATACGAAGATCTATTATTAGGATTTTCTTTGATCTGTGAATGCAGTTTTTATTTTTACTAAAATCGATGACATGGTTCATAAGAATTTAATGGTATATATTTTTATATATTTTAATTGACATAAAACGTTCATTTTCGAGTGAAACTTTTTTCAAAAATAGGTAAGTGAATGAGGTAATTGAGGAGTAAAAAATGCGCAACATTCTATTTTCGACTTTCAAATGCTTTTTTTATTGTGTGACATGTAACGAAAAGTGGATTCTTTACGATAACCGTAAGCGAAAAATGCAATGGCTGACCCCAGGTTAACCGCCGCAACAGTGCCCTAAAGCAAAGCTTACTAAATAAAACCGTCACAGGAAACTGTTAAAACATGAATAAATCAACCATATTATAACATATCTATATATTTAATACGACAATTTGTCTGTCTGTCCGTCCGTCGCGTTTTTCAATTATAATTAATAATACGAGTACATACATTTGCATGAAATATTAAAATATTCTTGTTCGCCGTTATAACTAGTTACTTATTAAAATGAGTTTCTTATGGCTAAAATAATTTATTTATTTATTTATTCTCAATACATGTATCATTACAGGATAACCTAATTCGATACTGTATTAAACTATACGAACTTTACGAAATCACTTTCTTAGTTGAGTATTTAAAACTTATTGCATGTTACTAACGTCAGGTTTTATAACAATACAAAATAAAAATATTAACAAAGAAACATTATTGCTGATAATTATCACAACTAAACTTTGCCTTGAAATGACAGGGGACTGTTGATCAGGATACAGTCATGAATCTATTAATAAAACAAAACCATGTGAACCATCAGATTTACAACACAGATGTGACTACATATTAGATCATAAATTATTTTTAACTAATTTTCATTATTAAAACGCCTAAAATAGTAAAACAAAGGCTAACCAGTAGACTGTTTCCACTAACGGATGAAGCGCGTGGTTGACCAGCAATCACAGCCGTAGCCCAAAAAAATGGCGGCTAAAACAAATTTTGACTATTTTAACAGGATACTGTTTGCATTTGCAAATAAATATTTTAAATATTGGATGGAACCAGGCGTTACTTGGCGAAAATCCATGACAAAGCAATGGTAAGTAAAATATTTAAAAAAAAAATGTTTTAAACTTATTTGAATTTTTTTTAATAGCACTATTTAATTACACAATTTAATCCTGCGGAAAATAGTGCTATTAAAAAAATTTAAAATAAGTTTAAAACATTTTTTTTTTAAATATTTTACTTACCTTTGCTTTAATAAATATTTTGATTAAAATGCTATTGTAAAAATATGATTGGGATGTATAAAGATGCTTAGTGTTTTCTTTGTGTATTTAGATATTTATTATTCAGTTATCGACGGCAAAAAGATTAATGTTCGTAAAAAGATTTGTGATTCTGGAGGGATTTAATGGATTATGTTCACAAGTGAGTTCGAAGGTCGTTTAGATTTACAATTGGAATTGGTAACTAGGTGGCGCTACTGTAGTAATTGTAAATCTAAACCATCTTTAAATCCACTTGAACACACCCTATAAATTTCATAAAAATCGGTGTAGCCGTTTAGGAGTTCAGTGACATAAGACCGATTTGGCTAATTTTGGTCTTTAAAATTCGTAGAACGGTTTTTTTATTTGAAACAGTAAAATGTCCGTCGGGAACACTTGTATTTTTTTGGAACATTGTCATAATCATAACCATAGGTTTATTAAGTCAACTTTTGAAATCATAAACTAATTGTAATTTTTCGACATGACGAGTAG
This sequence comes from Nudaria mundana, assembly GCA_963556515.1. NCBI lineage: Eukaryota > Metazoa > Arthropoda > Insecta > Lepidoptera > Erebidae > Nudaria > Nudaria mundana. The sequence continues at coordinate 10,440,643 of OY748286.1, forward strand.
ATTACCTACTTACAATATAGAATTATATTAACACATAGGTACTTACCTAAAGCTACTCCTAAAGGCATGGTACTCAAATAAACTACGTCTAATATGCCGACTCGTAATGTTCTATTCTTTATAGACGAAACATCAGCTATATACGCAAAACATCCGGCGAATATTGCCAGGTCAGCCCCTGTTAGAGCGCTGGGGAATGCAGCTGTATAAATTACGTATTCTAAAGGCCAAGCTGAAATAAACAAAGTTTGTGGTTAATGCGAAAATCAGGAACTATCGAACTCTCGAATATCTGAGTTTTGTTTCTGACGACAGTTGCAGTGGATGAAAGTAACAGCTATGCATTGCAAATATAGGTACTTGGATCATTAGTAACTATTGATGGGGTTTTTCTCGTCTGATATAAGAAAACAATATCACAATCACAACTTCAAGTCTAAAGCCGTTCTCAATCCTCTGTCTGACTTTGTGATACAGATTTGCAGAAAATCTCATTGAAAATCTGTATCATAATAGTAGTTTATAAAACTGTTGCCTAAAGAAGGGTATTAGAACACGAGTAGATTTGGACGCAGTTAAACAAAAACGTTACATTCCACACTAACTGCAATTCGAGATACGAGTACATGCAATTTTCTGTTTTAGTGGTAAACTTTTTGTTTTAACGTGTTTAGAACTAATGATTTCGAATTTATTGTAGAAATATGTAATTATTATGTAATTATGTATTTTTTTTCTTATATGTTCAGTATAAATATTGTAATAAAGAAAATATGTACTGGAACACTTTTACAAAATTGTTACTTTGTGTGAAGTAGCATTTCAAATAACTTTGCATAAACGTTCCAATCCATTATAAATATACAAATTAATAATAATTAACTCTAAAATTAATAGACATGTAGGCATTAATATTTTGTATTAAAAAAATTACAAATTTTACAAAAATGGAACAAAATCATTCGTTCCACATCAATCATCTTCCTACCACCGCCGGAATGCCATCAGGGCCACTGGGTTTCCGCGTGTCGAGTGATCGCAGCACTGCCCGTACATCGCATTGCCTGAGTACAATGTCAGGCATAGTGTGGCCACAGTTGGCGATGGCGGGGGGCTGCAGGCCACGGTCGTCGACCCGGGAATTAGCCGCAAAGAGGTCTGCGAGCATATCCGCTTTCTCTTGGGCTTTGTGAGTCAGTGCTCCATCTGGGTAACGCAGCGGTGGCAGCGAGGGCTGACAAAAGTTACGGCACGGCTTTGGCCAGTTGCCAGTATCCACGGCTGCCCGTGGGATGGGAAGTCAGCTCCTGACCAAACCGCGCGACGCGCTGGGCACCCGCTCTCTTAAAGGCCCTCTTGCTGGATTTTGTGGCCCGGTTGTACGCTGCTTTGAGGTGGCCCACGTTTGGGTCGCGCACAGCCCGGGCCCTGATCCAGGCGCGATATGCCGTAATATTCCATCACTAAACTGATCTCGCTAGCAATCGCAGAAGCGCTATCCGAAGGAGCCTTTCCCACAAAGCAGCGCTGGCTCCAGGGGACGGACGCATAATAATCGCGTAGACCGTCCCAATTCGTTGACGAGTAGTGCCATAGTCGTCGTGACGTTTGTACAGCACGTGCAGGAGGTGACACCTTCATGCCAGCGTGAACAACACAGTGGTCGGAACTACCCAATGGGGCTCCTACCGAAACACTGTACTGGGCTGGGCGACTCGTCAGCAGTAGATCCAGCAGAGCGGGCGCGTGATCTGACCTGTCTGGTATCCGGGTGATCCCGCATACCATCTGGGTCAGACCGTGGGAGAGAGCGAACGCATGGGCGGCCCTACCCGCATGATCAGTCCTGAGGGACCCCAGCCATTCAATGTGATGGCCATTGAAGTCCCCAAGAAATACTAGGTCAGCGTTCGGGAACCGCACCTGCGCTTCATCAGCCGTCTCGCTGAGGTACTGGAAGAGCTTTGTTGTCTCAGAATCCCCTTTGTGGGAACGGTAGACGCACACGTAGATCTGGCTCATAGAGCCACGGTCCACGTGCAGCCAAAGGACGGAGTTGGAGGGGTTCTCTAGGCAGCGCAACCGGCGGCAGCAAACATCCGCCCTAACGAACACGCACACCCCGGCTTTGTCTCGAAATTGTTCCTCAATGACATAGCCGGGGTAATACAGGTAAGACGTGTCGTCAGGGCGGCGTATTTGTGTCTCCGTGAGGAACATCACAGCGGGCCGTGCCGTCTCAAGGTGATAGTGGACGGCATCGAGGTTCGCATGGAGTCCACGGATGTTAGTGAACTCCACCTCGAAAAGTGAAGTTGTGGGGTTTCCTAGGGCCGCTGTGAAACGTTTACTTTTTTTTTGTTGCACTGCCATTGTAGATTTGAAGAAGAAGAAGCGTGAAGACAGGTCGACATTTGGTGCAGCAGTAAGTGACAAAGCGCAGGGGCTAGCTTTGTCTGGAACCGTGTGGTTAGGTCGGAGCCGACTCGCCGGACGGAAGGGCTCCCAAACCCCCCTGATGTAAGGCCGCCACTACCCCACACCGGTTACCACCCAGACCGGCGATCCCACATCAGGATTATGCGCAACATGTGGGGCAGCCTCCTGGGGTGGTTGGTGCCAGGCGGGCCCCATGACTGTGTTGCGGGCGGCCGCGGCAACGTCGTTGCTCAGGGTCTCCTTGGCCAGCGAATCAACCCACACTAGACTCCGTTTCACCCCCACTGGTCATCCTGGTGAAAATAACCGCGACACGGGACAGGTACGTTAATAAACTTTTATCTTTTAAGGTTCTATTTTTAAACGTGGAAACTCGTAGATAGGTAGGTTTATGAAGAATATAATTTTAAGTTTCTTGAATAATAAAAAAAAAAATTAAACACCTAAATAATATGTTTTGTTTTAATATTTCAAATAGATTGGAACATTCTTACCGAGGAAATAAAGCAAATATATTAATTTGCAAAAACATTCCAAAAACATTGAAACATTGATGCCAATAATACAGCCCATTTTTATTTTACAAAAACGTTCCAATAACTGTAGAACGTTATTATCAAGAACAGAGTGCTTTAGATAAATTTGCGATAAGATCCCAAAAACCTTGGAGCATTATATCCATTGAAAATAAAAATATGTTAATTTGTTATAACGTTTCAGAATAACTGAAACATTAGTTTTTACACATAACATTAGTAATTAATCATAAATGTTTCAGGTGGATTAATACGTTTTATTTTTAACTTATGTACTTTATCGAAAACAGTTGTGGATTGGAACTTAAGATATATAGAAAAAAAGAAAAGTGTCAGTATAAGATGTTGTTAATCTGATGGAACATGACATTAATCTATTAGTTAAAAAAACTTCATTTCATGTGATTTGAGGGTTGGAACGTTTTGCGTCCATTTAAACAAACGATCCCTGGCGAGTTTCTTCATAATATCCAAAGAGTCTTCTAAATTGGCTTCTAATACCTAGTCATGTGCAGTTTCATACAGTACTTTATCTAATCTCATACGTTTAGACATTTTGACAAACACAAACTTCGAGAAGTATATGGCGGCAAAACTCAACAAGGCTGTATGGTCGAAACACTTTAGCCTGATATTGCAAGTAGAATTTAATCATAATGTACTATGATTATATCCAACTGTGTTATAATGATATAAAAAGTTACTTTACGACACAGATTTGGAGAAAATCTCATACTAAATCTGTATCTCAATTTTTTTTCTTATTTAAGAGCCTCGCTCTTGTCGGTAGAGTAACCGCCACTGCTCTCTTCTCTCCGCCAAACCTTTCACCTCCTGGTATGACCCAACTTATATTTTTGGGTCTACTAGTATTCATTCGCCGGACTGACGCGGTTTATTACGTCGCGCCAGCCCGTTGTCAAGAACCATTTTATTTTCCATGTTCATATTCCATATTTTGGACGCATAGAACGGTGGTTGCCCCACCCCCCTTTCGTTCTGCAGTTCATCGACTAATTCCTCACCCGATGATGCCTAGACTAGACCCCTACCAGAATCTATTTCTTCAGCCTCTAGCCAGTACTGATACCGGTGCTGCCCGGTCGGGGGTGGGAGCGTTTAAATAGCGGCATAAATGTCACAAGATTTGCATTGAACTTATGTAGCATTTTATAGGGTAACCCGTCCTAATGGGTTACCCACCAATTTCTCTAATCATGCCGCTGTTTGGTCGGGGACTGTTTATTTGTATATGCGCAGCGATCCATCATATCTGATGGATTTTCCACTATCCGCCACCTGTGGACCCCGTAGATAACCTACAGCTCAGCCACTACAATTACTTTAATTTTTTTTTTATAGTACTAGTGTCATCATAATCATAGGCTTTATATTATGTCAACTTTTGAAATCATAATCCGAATTTTTCGACATGACAGTAGATAAAGGTTTATGTCTTTATTCTTTTAAATTGATTCAAGACACGCGATCTGTGTTTTATGATGTTCTCGTCACGTGTTGTGACATTGATCTATACACATCATGTTAAAAAAATGTTACATTATCTTGTTCGAACTGGAATAAGTACCTATTTACATATCAATTGTATGTCTTTATCAATTGTTCAACTTGGGTGTACAATAATTATTAAGTGGTTAGAAGTTTGAATGTTTACCATCTTGACGAATACCTACTTATAGATTTTTAGGTAGGTACTTATACTTACCTACATATTACCTACTTACAATCATAAGAGTACGTAGGTATTTATTTCAAAATAACTCACATTTCATGGTGTTGACCGTAATCATGATAGAAAAGTACAATTTGCCGAGAAGCCCGCCGAGAAGTATAATTTTCCGACCGCGTTTATCGCTGTAGGAACCCAAAAAAAAAGCGAGCAATAAAGGAACAATATGAGTAGCGACGCCGTTCCATTGGTGGAATGTTGTTACAGTTATCTGTAAACAGTAAAAACATTTTTGTTAATAGTATCAAAAGGTCCCGGTTGCCATCACGACAAACAATTATGGTAGTTACGGGTAGTTGGAGCCCTAAAAATCCGACTGCTACAGAACTTCGATATCGTCAATGGGTTGTAGAGGTCAGATGGCAGTCGCTTCACGGAAAGTATCGAAGGTCAGCCGCATGGCCGCATTGCAGTTAGACTAGAAAACCGACTCCAACTGTGTTGGGAAAATGTTCAGTGGATGATGATGTTTTTAAGATTCAATAGAAACCATTAAGTGTAATTTTATTAAAAAGAAGTTAACTACAGTCTTTTGTACTGCCATTTTTAAAACGAGAAGCATTTTAGTGTGAGGTGAAGTAATATATGATTATTTCGTAAGATTTAGAATTTCAATCAGCTTTTAACGTGTATATTCTCAGAGGTTTTTGTTGGAAAAATACCTGCTATATGGTACGTATTTTTACAAATGATGGCTTATTTGGAAAGTTTTATCTATGTAGGTATTAAATTCGCACACTCTCGGTTCACTAGCCTAGAAAGGAAGATAAAGAAGGACAAGGCTTATGCTAAGACCTACGGCGAAAATATTTGCTTAACAATCCGGACTCGAATGCTGCAGCAAAGTTATCGGGCTTTAATTCGCTTTGGGTACCAGCCCGGACCTACTACAGCCTCTCCTAGTGGGTTTGATGAGTGTAGGGGCAGTGGCACTCAATGGCGACTTCCTTGAAATGTTTCCTCAGACTATAATAATACCAGAAGATCGAGATGTCCAATAGGACATCTCGATCTTCTGGTATTATATATGGCGATAAATATATGGCGAGACGATCAATCGCAGCCCTTTCGGTAATATAGGATGACGTGACGAATGCCGCCCAACTAGTCTCGGACATCATCCACATCCGATGTCCAAGGTACACTCGAAGGAGTGCCTGTAAATGAGGTCATGGGTATAGAACTGACCGCACAATTCGCCTCTTAAATCATCGGGGCCCACAAATTCAAGCCATTTAAAACCTTTTTTTGGACGGATAGTCTCACAGTCTTGAAATGGTTGCGGGCAGACGTTCGTTCGCTCATGACTCCGTGTCACCTGACTTTGTCGCAGTTATCACAACTTCATTGCCATCACCGCCGACTGCGGAGTCTTCTCAGTTTACTAATTGGTTTCGTTTGTTAAGCGCTACCGCTCGCGTGATACAATGCACAAATCTGCACAAATGTTTTTCGTGCGCTTTTAGGCGGTATTCCAAATTCAAAACTTCCCGATCGGGCTGGGTCTGTGTCGACGTCGCAATCCAAATTACCGATGCTAAAAGTGGAACAACCTGAATAGGCCGAAAAAAATTATCAAAAAGCATCCTGAATACTTAAACATTATTTATTTCTATCTAGAGGAAACCTACACCCCAAACAAACATGCTCTATTATTTCACCATCTAAATCGATGACCATGGCTTTTACGACTCAAAGACAGGATATCCGCCCTTAGACGTGAACATCGATAACGATCCAGCAGTCCTACACGGGAAAGATCACACTGTAGTGTTGATGATGCGCTTATATCACTAAGGAGCAGCTCATTGTGGCAGCAACATGATGTTAAGCGAGCTACGTCACCATTTCTTCATCGTGGGATTCCGATGCGCAGCGACCGGCGACCTTCCGCCAGAACGCCTTGAACACCATATTCGGCCTTTCACCAACACAGCTCTCGAATATTTTGGACCCGTCACAGTTACTGTCGGAAGAAGAAGAGAGAAACGATAGGTCCATCTGGAGGTAGTGGGCTCTCCACAGACTGTACGATTATGGCCATAAGACGTTTTATTGTGCACGACGAACTCTTGGATTGGTTCCCAATCCAAGAATTCGTATAGGACGGGCTTATCCACTGGAAGTTTATTCCGCCTGCATCCTATTTTATGGGCGGATGTTGGGAACATCTGGTGAGGAGCATCGAAGCTGGTTTGGCAGCCACCCTGAAAGAAAGATCGCCGACTGAAGAAACCCACATACATTCTTACTAGAGTTGGAATCCATCCTTAATTCTCGACCATTGACGCATGTGGACACAGACCCAGACGCGGACGAGACAATTACTCCGCCGCAGAATTAAAAATAAAATTGACCCATATGAATGTTATCCATCCTGTATTATACGATTTATATTATACTAGCTCAGAAATCTCCCATTATAATATGATGGACGCAATAACTATTATAGTAGCGATAATAATAGTCGCATACTTATAATAATAGTACTTCACTGGATAGAAATGATTTTTAGAAAATCCACTTACTTGTACTTGACTATTTATTTGTTCATAGTTACTTATATTGTAACATATTTCTTCACTGTAACCATGGTTGACCCTGCATGCTTGATATACATAGAATGTTTGTTCTATGACATTGGTAATCATATATGCCATCATATAAAAGAACATGGGCGGCTCCACTGTTATATATTTGTACCATGGTTGTTTCTTCTTAAACTGAAGAGGAAATTAAATGTAAACCATACTTAAATGGACAGCAGTAGATGGATCAACCATCTCAGAGTGGAGCATATTTTTTGCTTTGATAAACTCCAGTTTTAAAAACCTGTCATGAAGTCACTTCAATTATTATACTCCTACATCTGTTGTATTTTAAAGTTGTGAGCTATTGGAATATGGATGATGTGGGAAGTTTCACATTCGAAAGTAAAGTAGCAAAAATGGTTGGAGATGTTGTGACCACTAATGTCAAAATGTGAATTTGGATCAGAGTGGTAGTCAGGGACCTATTGCACTTCCAGTAATGTACTATGCAAGATTATCCATTTTGATAATTATAAGATAAACATAGTATTTCCCATTTTTATTTAGACCGTGGCCCAAGGTTGCCCCCTTACTTTAATTAACGAGCACCTCAGGCGCAAACTGAAGTATCTCCAGTGGCAACCGGCAGACTTTGGGCACCTATTTGGCCTCTGTCCAGGGGTGGGTTGGGTTTTATGCCACAACATTTGGTTCAGGTTTATCCCACGTTGGTGGGTCATAGCATGTCTCTACAGTAAATAACACAACCTATTCTTATATCTTGGGTTCAAAAAGTATTCACTTACTTCTACTAACCTTGGTTATTGTGCCACAATAATTTCATTCAAGAGGTCATCAGATGTAAAGATAACCTAATATAAATAAACTGTGGTTTATATGTGATAACACCAACAGTGACTGGATAGAATTTGATTACATTGACCCTACACTAATAGAGTTATGAATGATGCTTTTTAGATATAATAATATTTAGGCCTGGGTGAGCCTGGTAGGTAAAGATTTGATTTCACTATTAGAACAATGTACCTACATATAAATAATAGTAGATTTTATGACAAGGTAGTAAAATGATTATATTGTTGCCTTCACTAAATTCATATGTATATACCATACTTACATAAGCAAATTTTTGTCCATCTGTCTGTTACCGAAACCGCTGGACCCATTATAACAGGATGCGTGGAATATTATATAACCAATTTAAACCAATCTTTATGTTACAAAACTGGCCGTTAAGCCGTCGCTCGGTACCGGTTGTCATACGAACATCTATGGCAGTCGTTAGGGGTAATTGGAGCCCTTAATAAAAAGTCCGACGAGTCTAACTACAGAACTTCGATATCGCCCATGGGTTGTGGAGGTCAGATGGCATTCGCTTCATGAAAAATATCGTAGTTCAGCCGAATCGCAGTTAGACTAGAAAGCCGACTCCAACTGAGTTGGGAAAAGGCTCGGTGAATGATGATGATATTACAAAACTGGGTTATGGGTGTATTCATATAAAACTGGCATAAATTGATACGACATTGGACACGTTATGAGTTTTTTTTTAAATTAGCTTACCACAGCAATAGTGTCCTCGCTGCTTTTAGACATATTACGACTTATTGATTTACTGTAGATCCTTATTATTACCAAGTACTTAATTGCTTTCTCTGGTCATTACTAGGTGCAGAATTAATTGAAGATACACATTATAAGAACCGGCTACCGGCGTACAATAAACGGAATAATAAACAGTAAACACTTGTTATGTTGAACACTTGAACTTCACACACACAACTTCATTCATTCATATTTCATGTCATTGGCCATTGGGCAATGGTTGGTAGTGTGGTAGACTGACAATGACATGACATGACCACTGACAAATGACTTGCCCTGCATTCGGAGAGCGCGCTTAAAGCGCGTACAAGCGCTGTGCGCATGAAAGCGTGACTAGCGTGGGACGTCATCTTTGAGCTTCGGACGGATGATGTCATTTTCCAAGCTATCCACGTTTATGTTACGGTTCGATGACCGTGGATTATCGAAAGTTCCATTTTGCATTTATCTGTCAGACACTGCTGTCACTTTGTTTCGCGGTCGATTGAAATTCCTAATATTAATAAAGATAATCATAAAACAAGCTATATTAACTAAATATAAAGCCCAATGTATCTGTCTTGTTTACCAAGCTTTTGTGTAAGTCATGGCATGTTCATACCTGATGGAATGTCTGACAGATAAATGCAAAATGAAACTTTCGATGGTCCACGGTCCGATGAACGCGTGGATAGCTATTTTTTAGTATATTTTGTAGTCAACTTTGCCATTCGCCTTCATCTCAAAGTGCAAACATAATATTATGTGACTCAGTTTACTTCCGATAAAATCTAACAATATGCATTCGCAGCATTTTCAAACACTGAAATTTTAGACTTAAATATTTTATTTTGATATTCATCCACCGAGCCTTTTCCCAACTCAGTTGGGGTCGGCTTTCCAGTCAGGAAACTGCAATTCGGCTGAACTCGATATTTTCCGTGAAGCGACTGCCATCTGACCTCCACAACCCACGGGCGATATCGAAGTTCTGTAGTTAGACCGGTCGGATTTTTGATTTAGGGCTCCAACTACCCCCTAACGACTGCCATAGAAGTTCGTATGACAACCAGGACCAACGGCTTAACGTGCTCTCGTCGGTTACCACTAGACCACGAGCCCCTTATTTTGATATTGTAATTATTAATATTAAGGCGTTACAAAACTGTTAATTTAAATTTAAATATGTAAATTTAAATTAACAGTTTTGTAACGCCGTGTAGGTAAGTAGGTACCTAATGAACGCCATGCTTATGATACAGGACTACCTAGTTCAGGCGCGAACATTTATTTAATACCTATGTAATTTAAGCTTAGATGTAACATAGGCTTAAGTAATCAATAAATAAATGAAATGAAAACGCTGGGAAAATAACGTCATCCGAGACTTAAAAATGATGTCACACGCATGTCACGCAAATTTCGTGCACACAGCGCATGTAAGCGCTTTAAACGCGGTCTCCGAACGCATTGTTGAAGTAAGTATAACACGGATATTTTTTTTTGGGACCTTACGCAAAGATCTTATATACAATGTATATAAGGTCTTTGACTTTACGGCTTGATTTCAAGACTTTTAAGCCATAAGTAACACTGACAGCTTAGCGGTAGGAAAAGTCTGTCTAAATCCAATGAAATGGCAGGAAAGAAGAGTAGTGCTGGAAATCTTAAGGGATTATCTGCATGCTCGGACACAATGCACAATCATAAATGCCGTCATTACCTACCATTACGTGCACCTGCCCTCTTATCCTGTGGCGTCCCTCAGGCAGTGTCACTCTTCCTGATTTATATAAATGTATAAACCAGTTATGCCAGCTCAGGTACCTTGGATGTTCTGCTATTTCCTACTCAGACGACACACAGCCCTACAGCCCTATAAGTGGAGGGTAGATCGTGGTACGATATCCAGACAAAAACTGAGGAGGTTGTGAGACCATCTGGTTATCAAACAATCTTCTAACATAACATTGAAGCTGTCAAAGGCGTTGTATTGTAAATAGCATTCGCAGCCAAGCGTAATTCCAGACGTTCTAAACATACGAGCCCATAGTTCCTATGACCATTCCAATTGCGAATGTGCTAAAACAGCAGGTAAACCGGTCATAAGATATCTCAGCGTGCTTCTTGACGAGTTACTCTCGTGGAGGGATTATTATTCTGTCTGTTAACTCAAGTAAATACATGTAAACTCATTTACATTTTCAAATTCCTGCGGAACTGAGCAAGTGCCGCCACGTTGAAAACTGTAGGTTTTATGACCTCATACATCAATACTGTCGTCTTGTATTCTGGTGTGGGGTGGAGTACCTAAAACAACTCTGCTGCTGGAACGAGCGCAAAGGACGATTATTAAGGTTCATACTCATTCTTTACTCGAGTATGATCCGAGGGCTATGTCCACAGTTCGGAGAAAATATGCGGTATGTGAAGTGGTGGTGCACAGAACGTTTGCAGCTCGCCAATTTTACGTCCTGGGACCAAGATTTTATAATACAGCAAACAAATATTTAAACATATTTTATAGCCAATTAAGTATTCTAACTTTTTCTCATACTTATAATTTTACAATATGAATCACTGAGACTCAGGCGACGCCGTAAATCGCGATACCCAGTAATATTACCACACATAATTTACCAGGTTCTGTCTATGTGCACCTGCAGAGGCTTATTATGGTACCTACTTGATTGAACTAGTTCTGACTCAGATAGTGAAGAGGAGACTCCTTTGGCTAATTTACTTAAGAGGTCTCGCATTGGACAGCTAATTCAAGACCCATGACCATCCACATCGGCCGTACTGGAAGACACTAATTTGCCACACTTCTGTGCAAAATACAACTTATAAGTAAATGGAGGAATAGACATATAGGTACCTACCTACCCAAATAAGTTTCTATGTTTACAACTTTTAGGACATAGGAACTTAAATAAGCTACATAGATTGTGCCTGAACTAAGTAAGTATTCCTGTGTTTCAGGCTTTAAATATATTCAAAGGCTTTAAGTGCAATTTTAAACTAGATTTTAAATAATCAAATACCTACATTTATAAAATACAATAAACGTATTTATTTATTTACTGGGGTTTAGAGCGCACGATGGATGCGGTGCAGATACTTACCGAAGCTCTGTGATCTGGCAAGCGCTACGTAGCCATGAACAGAAACCAACCCAAGCATATTCTGTGTTAAAAACTATCAGTTGAAATAAAACTCAATCAGTTACCATATGGGTATAATTCGAAATTCAGTGTCTTCCGTACTACAACCTAAAATCACACGGAAAGATGAAGAAAGTCTTGACTCAGAAACAGCCAAGAGTACCGAATACCAGTTTAGCGCAGTCCCTCCCAACAACACAGAAAGCGTTACAGAAAATAACGTTTAACAGATTACTATGGGTGCATCTACACTAGAGCTTGGCATTCAGACACAAGTTCCGTGTGTGATAATGATAAATGACCTCTTATAAAACGTCCATGTAAATGACCGAATGAGAAGCGCCCCGGGGCTCAATCCTTGGGTTCATCCTGACGGCTTCTGAAAGGGATTATCAGAACTGAAAGTAATATGATTAACATAGCATGAAACACAGAAAATATAACAAGGATTTATTAAAACCACAATGTCGTAAGTACCATAGGGGGTAGGTACTGGTACACAATTTATTTTAGGTAGGTAATAGTGCAACAGTAACTAGGTAACGAAGTATATGCAATACATATCACTACTGTGTGTATGTTTACACGAAAACCATTAACAATAGGAAACACGAAGCAATACAGCAATTATCATGCCAAATGCAATCGCACCGCTCATGAATATCGAAATGCTTATTACTAAAATCGCAAAAGAATCAACCATGAAATAAATATACAACACAGCAGACCACGGGTACAACAAAATCAATTTCTCGTTCAATGTTATGGTTGCGACAAGCAGCATAATCATTCAGGTAAACTGTTTCTACGCAACTATGCGTAAGAGGTGAGCGTCTCTGGTGTCCAGGGCGCGGGGTAGCTCCAACAGCATTCTAAGCATGATTGCAAGTCGCTTAGACTGTACTTACGTGAATCGCTGCAGTGCTATATCACACGGTATAGCACGACCAGAGACTTGGGATGGCGCTCGCTTCGCTCCCTACAGAGCGTGGGAAAGAGAAGTCCGGAGAAGTCATCATCATTCGAACATTGCCTATGAGTAATAAAGATAGGCGAAGACGTACTTTTATCTATGTGTGTCAGTGTCAGTGCCGACAATTTTCCGTAGTTTTCAAAATAACAAGAAGATCATCTATCTTGTAAACTGGCGAAAATTTTATTTATAAAATATAAGCGAATCCTTGTGTCCTTGTTTTCAATAAAAGTGTATTTAATAGCCATGGTGTCTTGTTGTATAAGTAATTGTAAAGTGACCAAAGCCGACAATCCAAATAATTACACGTTTCACAGGTAAATACAAAATTTTCCAGCAATTCTTAAATAACAAATATTTGTTTATGTCTTGTATTTAAGAAATAAGTAAAAAGTTCTAATCATAGTACATTGACTACCCTTGCATTGTGCAATAATATTTTCTATTCACAATGAAGAATTAATCTTAAATAACGTAAAATAGAAGAAAGTCTTTTTACGATAGGGCCTGAATACCTGATGACGTCACGATTATCGATATATCGATTAACCATGTCAAATAGAAGTATAATGTTATACGTTCCCGCCTGTTTTTCGGAATGATTATTTTAGATTAGATTAGACAAATTTTTATTTGGATTTCATAAAATCATAACATAGTATAAAACAAAGTCTGTCCGCCCCTCCCTATGTAAGCATAGATCTTTAAAACTACGCAACGGATTTTGATGCGGTTTTCACCAATGCAATTATAGGCATCTCTTATGAACGTACTCAAAACATAATAGTCAACGTGTTGGGTTTCCACAAGGTGTCTGCGAGGTGGGTTCCGCGACTGCTTTCAGTTGAGCAAAAAAGGATGCGATTGACTATTGCACGCGAATGTTTGGAGTTATTTGAAGCTGATGAATGTGATTTTTTGAATCCTTTTGTTACTATGGACAAAACATGGGTTCATTACTGTACACCGGAAACAAAACAACAATCAAAACAGTGTCAAAGATTTTTGACAAATGACGAGGTCATAGCAGCAGTAGATGCATATTTTGACTCTAAGGAAGAATCATTTTTTTTCAACGGGCTAAATGCTTGGAAGGGAAGATGGCAAAAGAGCATTGAACTTGATGGTGATTACGTTGAAAAATAAAAATATATTTCATTTATTATGTATTTATTTTCTTGGTTAGGCCGATTACTTTTCAATCCACCGTATCTACCCTGTCATTACGAAGTAACGTGTTTTATTTCAATGGAATTGGGATTGTGAATATTCATCACACTCCTACACAAATTGAAAATGATTTTTTTTCTACCGTCAACCCATCGTGTATAAATAGATTTTTTAAAAATATTTAGAAGTTGAGATGACAAATTTTTGATTTAAGAATCCGTTTTCGAGACATTCAACTTTAAAGCCCATATTTTCGTTAAAACAAAGCTTCCTTAAGCAAAGTTTAATCTAAAAGCTAAACGGCTGACTCAAATTTTTTAAAAATCATGATTCTATGTACTCGTAATTTAAACCTTCAAGAAAAACTAACAGATCAGATAATTTTGTTAGTTCAGGAGTTATAGGCTAATAACATGACTACGGAACCCTATTCTTTGCGTGACCCACGCACTTGGTCGGTTTTATTTAACTAATGCCAGTGCAAGGTAAGCGAAAAGTATAACGGATTAGTAAGATTCTATTGTATTACTTAGAAATAACATTCAATTTTTTATCGATATTTTGCGTATTCCATAGTGTACACAACACTATTACACCCACACATTTGCATTTTGTTTTTGGGATCGCCTCTGAAATGTCTTTGTGTATTTTTCTACATACTATTTCTATGAGCACCACAGTGAGTCACAGACGGACAGTTATTTTAGTATAAAGTACCAAAACTATGTGTATACTAACATAGATTTTAAGTTTTTACTAACACCAATGAGTCCTTGTTACTTATATGAAATAAATAATGAATTAAATAATATATGCAGTACATAATATAATTCCATAGACCAACGCGGTCGTCGTATACGCTGTCGCATAGACCAACGCGGTCGTCGTATACGCTGTCGCTATAATTCCCAGAAGTATCTACCAGAACAATCAGCCACTAATGAGTCAACTCCATTATTTTCAAGGAAAGATTTTCCAATGCCGTAAAAAAGTAAAAGACATACACTTGGAACAAGTCCACCAATTGCTATGAGGAACATTCCAAGTCTCAGGGTGTAGCAGAAATGGCAATTTTTAGCAACCAAACAATACGTGTTCAGAACATTTAGTACCATAGTGAGAAGAGACAAGTAGGTACTTGAATGTTGCTTATTATAGGTTAGGGCGGGCTAAACTAGCCTTCTCCAATTTTGAGATCCAATTATGCTACTGGCTTTTTGCTAGTAATTAATAAAAATAATATAGACGTAAGACCTTCGATCAAGTAATTGATCGAAGTGTAAGACTATGACTAAATGCTATTATAAAGCAGCTATTTCTCCTATAAAATGTACTCTTCCCTTTGTAGGTAATAATTTTTCGCATCCGTCGTGAGGTCACACCCCGGTGTCAACACTGCGAGGTTTCCGACGACGACCGAGAGGGAGAGGGAGCGTGCCCTCCCCGCCGAGTTCCGTAGTCAGCGGTGAGGGCGCCGCAGACTCATCTACGCCCAAGACCATCGACCTCCATGATCGGGGCCTGAGGACGGCGGGATCGCCACCCGTCGTCCTTACAGAAGCAGGCTAGAAGGTTTGGGGACCACAGAGGTGGTCAAAGTCTGCCGGGCGCCACTGGAAATACGTTCTGCTTGTAACCAGAGACGCCCGGCAACGGACGTTAGAGCGGCCGCGGCCTCGGGCCTAAAAAAAAGAAGAAAAAAAAACACCTACTATGGAGACAACACTCGGAATACCGGCTTGAAGCACACTGAGGTAGAGCCGTCTTGCTCCTTGGTGGGGTAAGGAGCAAGTCACCACTATAGTCAGGCCAGGCTAAGTTTGCAAAGACATAAATATGGTAGATTTAATATATACGCAGTGGTTATGAGTATGCGACTGCCGTCCCTGAGGTCCCAGGTTCGATACCGGGTCGAATCAAATAGGTATTTGAAAGTTGCCACGAATGTTTGTTACGGAATTTGGGTATTTTCTATGTACTTACCTATATTTAGTATGTACCTATTTAGAAACATTATTATTTGTATCATCTATATATATAATACGCCAGTGAAGCCGCTTCTCCTCCTAAACTAAGAGTCGCACAGTCAAGTGTGGCACACCGTTGGAAAGGTCGTGGTCTCAAGTGGTGCGATAAGATTAGAAATTTGACAAAAAGTAAAAAAAAAAAAAATATTACTTGCGCAGTTTGCGCTAAGGGTTGCTAGTATTATTATATTACATCCCTGTTACGTAACACATCTAGTGGGAGATACTCGTAGTTAAACTACGTAGTTAAATGACATTGTAATGAAGAGTTTTGCTATTGACCGCTAGACTGTCACCCCCAAAGAGTCTCACCTTGTTTCATAGGGAAATTCAATTACTACAGCTCTACTATTATTATATCGCTCTCTATGGTTTCGTTCGACTCGTTTCGCTCGTTTCGGATAAGTGTCGAATCTTCTTCCAAAGTCAGAAGATTTCACGCGGATAAGTGTGCGACATTTCTAGAGTCCACCAACCAGACTTGATTTCCAGGAGGATAGGACTGTCCATTGGTGGTTTTTTTTTGTAACCTTACCTCCAATCTAGGATAACTCGAAAGGTGCAACTAAATACTAAAATTAGGACAAGTTTACTGAGTTAACGTTGGCAAATATAGGGTTAAAAAAACAACAATATTGTAGCTACTTATATCATAATTATTTAAGTACTTTTAAATTATTAGGATTTACCTAGTACTTTATTATTAAGGATGGACCTATTAATTACATAGTGGTATACATCAGTATTCGCGACAAAATAGAATGTACATCATCAAGAGACGAAGACGGGAAGAGCAGTTGTTCAAGTGTGTTTTGATTTGCAGTGCAGCAAATACTAGGCAGTAACATCATCAGTTTACCAAATCTTGTTGACTCTTTTGAATTGCAATGTTTTTGCAACAACAGTAAAAACTGCTCTTGAAGCATCTCTATATGCGACGATGATTCATTTTCAGACGAATCTGTTAAAAATACCAATTACTTTAGTGGAAATGTATCTAACCTCCTTAAAACTGTCTACAGGGGTAGGTACAAGACAAGTAAATTACTTGAAGGTGTACGTTCACTTTGAACATAATAACATAATTTAAATTAAACAACCTAAGTCCGCTTACTTTTGTCCGTCGATACAGATCAAGGGTTAGATAAAAATAACTGGGTGCCTTTTAGTCCTTCGTCTTTCGATGCAATTTATAACAGATCTATTTATCGATGGACAAAAGTCCCTCGTCTGTGCAGACCTTAAATTTTAGGTAATATAATAACGATTTTGCCTTTAGTGTGTTTGAACTTATAAGGGTTGTAAAAGAACGACTACCCTAAAGCCAGGTTTTTATTTTATTTTAAATCCGCCGATCCCAAATAAAGCCAGGTCTGCGTTATTGTGTTAGGATATTATATACAACAATCTGACAAACTTTTATTGCCTCAAGTACCTTCTTTGACATTATGTGCAGTAGCTCTCGTTCTATAGAAGTAACGTACAAGAGTAACAACGAAGGACATCATCTTACTTTCATACATTTTTGGACCAAATACAAAAATGCCGAACATGCAAATAATATTTATAATACGTTAATACTTGTGTAGAACCTACCTTTTCTAGTATTTCTTGCTTACTTAGGTAAAAAATATATAAGAATTTAAAAAAACTTTTTATTTTTAAATGGCACGATAGCCATACCTGCGTTTTCCTTCATGGAAGTTTAAAATCTATTTTTATTGTTGAATATTCCTCTCATTTTTCTTTTTTAATTCCGCGGTCCAAGGCCGCAGCCGCTCTTACGACTGTTGCCGGGCGTCTCTGGTTCACACGCAGAAGGTATTTCCAGTGGCGCCCGGCAGTGAATATTCCTCTGATATAAGTACAGACAGATACAAATAAAAATAATTGGCCAAAAATGCACGTTAAAACGATTTTTGACCTTAAATAAAACCGGGAACAATATGGTCTCACAACTTTGCTGACATAATAAAAAATCCTGGCGACAAAAATTATATTCTAACCGAATCAGGTACTTCTTTGCTTAGACGCCTTAGATCAAAAATACTTTTTGGTATTTTTGATCTAAGTTAGGCACTTTTGAAATTTGGACCAAAATGGATGATGTCCTTTAGTTACACTACAGAATAACCTCTAGTCAGTAACTAATAGAGATAAAATCTTACCAGTGCGAAATAATAGAGTAGTCCGTAACCAATCGAATTCTGATTTATCAAGCTTGAATCCTGACAATCTCTTTAAAAGCCATGATAACTTTTGAAATTCTTCATTGGTATATGGCCGTTTTACATGTGCAATTGACTGATTTCGATCTGCAAAGGTAAAGACATACAGAAACGAATGTACTAACGTGGGTAAAGACAGGTTAACGTGTTGTTTGTTTGAACGCGCGTATTCCTGGAAGTCGAATTGAAAATTTCTATATGTGTTAAAGAGCGCAGTTCGGTATTTACTACTTGTCTGAAATTTTTCTTTGAGAAATTTACATGTATGAGACAAGCATTCATACACATAGCATACCTTTTTGTAAACCTAAGGTATGTCCCTCCGGTTTTAGAATCAACGGTATCTACTTATATGTAATGTAATATGAATTGTGGCGTCAAAATGAAATTTTGTAAAGCATTGGCTGGAAAGAGATTGCGTAAATTAACTTATTTACTTAGCTGTCTCAAAATCGCAGAGTATCTTAGGAGATATCGAGATAGATTAGAGAATATACAACGTATTATCTTACTATCTTGTTGCCCATACTAACCTTCGTCAAAATGATATGAATACTCTGCAGCGGTCAAGATAAACAGCTCCTTCCAATTATTATGCAATAAAACTATTTGGTCCGTGGGATTCATATGTACAAATGAGCCAACGCCATGTAGCCACTTAACAGACGCCACTAGAACTTTAGCTGCTGAGGCGCATAACTCTCCATCCATATTCCAATTATTAGAACAATATTTTATCAACTTTGTTGTAATTTGGGCTAGTTCATCTTCAGCAGGACAATCTGTTTGTTGAATGGTTTTTTGCTTATAGTTGAGGCTATACGGGTGCGGTGAAACTAATTGACTGACAGGAACGATGAGCGACGGGGACTTCAGTCGCTTGTTTTGTGAGTCTATAAAGAGAAGTTATTGGGGTTTTTATAATATACACATGTGTTTAAAAACGCAAGCTATCGCAACTATCACACAGCAGATAATACGAGTACAATACATAGGTATGTAGCCTGTCTAAAAAGTCGTGACGTGGAGATGGAAATTGTCAGCGTTGGCGACAATCATTCGAGTTTCAATGCCAATCCCACAAGTCGTCAAAAGTACTATTGGAATCCAATAGTACTTTACTTTTGACAACCAGCGAGATCGACACCGAGACCCAAATGATTGCCGCCAACGCTAACAATTTCCAGCTCCACGTCACGACTCTTTAGACAGGGTATACCTATAAACTCGGTGTCAACACTGCGAGGTTTCCGAGGACGACACCGCACTCCACACGTTGGTGGAGTGCTCAACGTTGGCGAGTCAGCGAGGGGACCTCGTAGTGGGTCTGGGCGTGGATACCCTCTCGCTGGAGACCATGCTTCAAGCAATGGTCTCCAGCGGGAGTAGGTGGAACGCGGCCGTGTCCTTTTGCGAGCAAGTCATGCTCGCGAAGGAGGCGGCCGAGAGAGAGAGGAAGGCGAGGGCGCCGCACACTCATCTACACCCAAGACCTCCATGATCGGGGCCTGAGGACGGCGGGATCGCCACCCGCCGTCCTTACAGAAGCAGGCTTAGAAGGGTTGCGTGCTGCTGGGCCTTTGCTCCACAGCACGCAACCAGATTCACTCACTGACGCTGTATAACACCCTACCCCAACGACGCGGGATTCTCATCCCGACCAAACCCCCGTAGTGACCACACAGGTGGTCAAAGTCCGCCGGGTGCCACTAGAAATACCATCTGCGTGTGAACCAGAGACGCCCAGCAACGGACATTAGAGCGGCCGCGACCGCGGAATTATAAAAAAAAGAAGGGTATACCTATACCAGGCCTATGTCACTCGCCTAACAATCGAAAAAAATACGTGACGTCAGCGACAAGTTGTAAGTTTGTAAGGGTTGTCTCTTGTTTGTGATACGGCATTGACCATAGAGTTGATATTGAGGCATTAATGTCATAATTAATGGTCAAATTATGCTGGTACTTTCCTGCATAATCTAAGCTTTGCCACCCTAACGTTCGAATTATGTTCTCTGTAAACAAAAGAATGTGCTTTAATAAACGTCGGACTGCAAGTTCTGTATGTAAGTACTATTCCCAATTCTGTGCCTATACTAAAAGGTACGTGACGCAAAAACTTTGTAGGAAACATTTTAAGAAATTTTACGAACTTAGCGCGGACGGAGGAGTATGAAATTTCTCACACTTAAGTATAGTTTATATAATACTAGCAGACGCCCCCGGCGTCACCCGCTTCACAATATGTAAGTATACAAAAACCGTTCTCGAGAACAACTCTATCCATGGGTGAAAACCGCATCAAAATCCGTTGCGTAGTTTTAAAGATCTAAGCATACATACGGACTGAAGCGACTTTGTTTTATAATGTAGTGAAGTGATAGTGATGTAGGTAGTGATAGTAATTGTGAAGTGATTATATATGAAGGAGGAGTGGAGTGCATGTAGCTAATTTATATAATGCATAAAATATAAATTTCATTGCCTTTCAAACCTACCTTCTTTAAAAGCTTTTTCATTTACATTGGAATCTGTTCTGCAAGCTTCTTCTGAACTAGATACCTCATCTTCTTTAAAACTTTCCGTTACTTGAGTCACCGGGTTTTCTATTCGAAAAGAATACATTTTAATAAGAATGAACCCTAATTGAAAAATAAACAGAAATTTAGTCCCAAAATATACTTACTATCTGTGGATGGAGCTGCTGTAGTAGAAATAAGAGGCGGATATAAAATATTTGTGGGGATATCTCTGGGATGAGGTACTGGGTAATGTAAGGAAGCTGAAAATAACGGAATTTTGAATGGATTGAGTGAACTTATGTGCGTATTGAGGAGTGGATTTAGCTGTGAGACTTCCGTTTCCGATAGACACGCGGGGGGGAAATCTGGGAAAGATCGTTCTAGAAAAGTGTTGTGTAAGTTTGATTCAGGAAGAACTGAGACCAAACCAGTATAACTGTGTAGAGATGGAAAAGTGGACATGGTTAAAGATGCTGGATTGGGCATAAAAGGCATTGGACGTGTGCAACTGTATCCGAGTTTTTGTAAAACTAAATTGTGTTGAGCAGCTACAGAGGGCCGAGGCGCGCGTTCGTGTTGCACAGCTGAAAAAGTAATAACGTAGTTGATACCAATTTAAATGAGCACATTTCTTCATTACACGAAAGTCTTAGTTTCATCCCCATACAAAATACATACCTAATAAATACATGTGGTTCCGACCGATAGATACATAATTTAGACCTCACAGATAGACCTAAGACTATAGTCTGAATCTATCTGTTTTTTTAAGATTGCTTTTTTGTTAGAGGTCATGTCGGGTAGAACCGGCCATTCAGCCATTCGGCGATCCGGCCATGTGTAATGAATGAGTTAGTATTTATATTAATTATTCTTTATTGAAGTTATTATTTTAAGTTCTACATTTAAAAATCATCACGTGAAAGCCCATCTAACACAAATCATAAGCATGAGCCGTTTGTTCGTGTTTTTGCAAGCCTTTTAAATCAACTTATAGGTCAGCAAGTGCATCATGGATACTTAAGAATCCTGGTGTTCGACTGACAGATTAGCCATCCAAGAGGCAGTACGAGATGCAAGTGTTGATGTTGAGAATATTAATAATGTGAGGTTTTGTCACTTCTTTCCAAATGCCTTATAGAAACAATTAACAGCTGGGAAAAGAAGAACACTAAAAAGCAAAATATTGATGTTTTTGCCTTATAAAAAAGACTAAATAACAAAACATTAAACCACAGGTGAAAGTCAAGGAACTTGCATCTAAGCCATATTCGAAAAATTTTAAGATGAAATGCAACCTTTTGGTGTTTAAATGTATATTATGTATGTATTTAAAAATTTGAAGATGAAATGCAACCTTTTGGTGTTTAATATGTATATTATGTACCTACTTATTAGTATGTTTATCAGTTGTCTAAATCCCATTGCACAAGCTTATTACTTAGTTTGGGCACAGAATAGGGAATAGTACCTACTGCGCCACTGCGAATACTTCCGAGTGCGCACTTGTTTTTAACCAAATTAATTGATACCCGTACGTAGGTACGACGGCAAAAATGTCTGTTTTAAACAGCCGTTTTTTTTTCGCGTATGCGCCCGGCAATGGCCGTAGGGGCGGCTGCGGCCGTGGGCAGCGGACTTTAAAAAAAGCTAGCTAGGTATTTGATATCTATCGATAGTTGCTAGACTCGTAGTTGCGTATGTTTTATTCGAAGTTTAATAGTCATTTTAGTCACGTAAAAGATTTTACTAGTTTTCGTGTACCAATACCTAAGTAGGTATATAATTTCAGATGAGTTCTGCAAACTGTCTACTGTCTACATCACAATTATATAAAATAATAAATCACTCTTGCTAAGACAATACTCAATGATTGTTAAAATAGCAAAAGCTTGACAAACAACACGAGTTTATTTTTGGTCCATTAAGGTTAGGGGTGAACTGCATGTTGAGGTGTTAAAATACTCGTAACAACGCAAACGATGTCGCGTGGCGCATCAATTCTACATTATGATATGTAGGTAAGTACCTAAATAAATATATGTGTGAGCGGGCGCCTGTGGGTGACACTTGGCCCCATTTAATATACGAGTATACTAGTTCACTTTTTCCCGTTTAGAGTTAAAAGTGATTTTTCCTTGTTAGGTAAAAAATAACGTTACATCGCTTGCTGGCACTTCTTATTCAATGCTGTCATTTACTAATGTGAATAAACATATACCGAACATGACGCTTCAGTATAGTTAGGTTTTATAGAGGACTGCAGAAGGAATGATTAATTAATAGCAGATGTCTCTCCACGTGTCTCTCTGACTAGCAGAGGGCATAGTAGAGAGTGGAGGTGGTCTACCCGGTCATGGCATGGATCACCTGTCGTGGTCTCTGCCATGGCCACCGGGCGGCGGGGCGTGTTGGGCCACCGCCCGTCACTTCGTCGGTGGAGGCGAGACGCTGGGTTTAGAGGTGCCCTTGCAGGAGCGGGGACGTGTGACGTGAGCACCCGCATGCTCCCGCCTCACCGGGGCTAGACACACACGTATATTATTGTTCAGTGTGAGTAGGTACTATTGTCTATAAATAATAAAGCGCGAAGCTCAAGATTGTACGGGATGATGGACTGTGGACGCCCTTTACTCCATCTAGGGGACTTAGGACCTAAAGTCAAGTAAGTCATATGTTTCAATAGTCTTCTATGATTTTTTTATAAGTAAGTATAAATATGTTAAGTACTTTTATAATACGAGTATATACTTACGTTAAAGTTATGATCGAATTTCTATCACTGGCGGCCGGCCCCTAGGTGAATTTAAAATGTATTCTGTCCCCTTATTTCATAATTTTCAAGTAAGTAATACATAGTCAACATACGGGCGTCCCTATAGAGTTATAATCAATATAGGTATGTACCGATATTTGGTGTTATTGACTTCGTGTGAACGTCAACCTGTTCTAGACATGAAAGGGAAACTCGCGTCAATAGGGGGGCACGCATTTTTTCTCGCTTACCACTTACTAACACTTGTCTACCGCCGCAAATACTCGAGAGGTTCCCTAATGGAAAAGACATGCTCTGTAGGACCCACACTGGATAAATACTTTATTGAGACAAGTGTGCGATCCTGTTCACTATTGATTAGGTACCTACCTACGAATAAATTAAGTTTTATTGTTTCTTTCAATATCACGTAGGCACATTTTTTTGCAGTCAGAAGGGTGAAAGGCTATTTTTTTTCCTACTTATTTTACAGACTCGATGGATTTCAATAAAGCGAAATATCATACTTTTCTAGTTATAGGGGTTCAGACGCCCATTTCAGTAATCAGTTAGTCGCTCGCACGTAATAGAGTAGCTATTGTCCCTTTTGGAAACTTTGATCAAAGATTTTATACTTAGTCCGTTTTCAGCAGTGGCACAGCGTGCAGACGAGAATGGCTTGCATGCTTAGATACGCGCGTGGATCTGCCTTTTACCCAAAAATACATAACCCTCGCGACATAGCCGAGTACTTACCTACTTATAACTTACCCTGAACTTACCATCTTTTTTCATGTTCATACGAAGACATTTGGAGAAACGACATGCTTGACACTGGTTACGTCTCGTTACGTCAATGATGCACCGTCCATTTTCTTTACATACGTAATCCAAATTACTGTAAAAAAAATATGTTAGAAATGGCGTCTAAAAATTTAAGTTTGGTAATTAAGTAAAAAAAAAACTAAATTAATGAGGGACTCAACTTTTCAATGAACCGTAGTCCGCAATTGAAATAAGTAGCATAAGTAAGTATTTATAAAAAAGTAAAAAGGTAGGTACTTTTATTAAACTCTACCTAGTTGAAACACAGGGATATTTAAAACGGAAATTTAAGCTACCGTCGAATACTCCTTTTGAAGAACCCTCTACAGCCGTCGCATGATGATACTCCATAATGTTTTCCAGATGCTTTGTCTCCGCACACGCGACACGTTGTCTCTGGCTTACCACCGATTAGCTCCATACCACTACATAATATAAAACAAATCAATACTTACTGTCCGTGCGTGAGGATAATGAATGATCAGACAATGGACATCAATGGAAATCGTCCAAGGAATTCGTTTGAATATTAACAATAAAGGTATTTCCATACATTCGATTTCAATTGATTGTTTGGTGTAGATATTTATGATGAATTCCGGGCTATATTAGGGTTCCGTACCCAAATAGTAAAACGAAGTAAGACTCTACTGTCTGTCCGTCGTTCACCTGATTGTATCTCTAGAACTATAATACTCGTAGTTGGACTACTTTATCTAATTTTATAGGTTCAGGCTATTCTAGAACAACCAGTATGACAAAACGAAAGTACGTTCCTAACAAAATCAATAGTACTATGACCGGTAGATGACTCTGCTCGATTCTAATACGAGCTATAGAAGCTGTCCACAATAGTTATATGTATAAGACTGGAGTGTTTTTTAAAAGTATTAAAGGGAGGGAATAAATTCAGTGACTATTTCGCCACTTGTATGAACCAAAAAGTTTCTTTGAAAGTTTTTTTTTGTGACGCCCGAATTTGGAATTAGTCTAACATAATACAAGGTAGTGTGGTCTGTGGTATGGTCGAAAGTTTTTAGCCTTTTTTATATTTTATTTTATACACTGTATTTTAATGATCAAAACAGTTACTTTATGATAAGTACAGTTTTGGAGAAAATCTGTATCATAAAATAACTTTATAATTTTTATAGTACAGGTGTCATAAGCATAGGCTTTATATGTCAACTTTAGAATTCACAATTAGAATTTTATGATATGAGAGTAAATAAACACGTTTGTTGTATGGGATACAAGAATCAAAGATTTTTACCCACGACGGAACGGAGACGTGCCTACCGATACCTATTATGCGTTTGGGGTGAGAGGATGTTTGTTTGTTTTTGTGTTTTATGCTAGATATTTATAATGGCAAACAGGAAGACGCTTGAGATATTCACAGAATAATATTTGGTTACAAGTATATTAACCGTAAAAATAAATACCTACTTAATTAAATTAAAATAAAACAAAATATTTAAGGTCCCATACTACAGAAATATTTTTGCTGTTTTTATAGATAATGATACGGATACGATACGATTGTGTACGAGTTCGACTCGCACTTGACATTTTTATTATTATAAAAATACAAGTGGACGCCCACGACTTCGCCTGCACAAGATTAGTTTTTGTAGTAGCCTCTTGGATTTCTAAGATTATAGGTCAAAATAAACCGAATTTCGGACCTGTAGGTAGATACCTGTGCAACATGGGTCCTTTTTTTTTAATCCGCGGCCCGAAATCGCGGCCGGCGGCACCTACGTCCACTGCCGAGCGCCTCCGGTAGAGACTGAGAGAATTCCCAGTGGCGCCCGGCGGACCATGGCCAGCTGCGTGGCCACTGCGTGGTGGTCGGGTGTTACCCCGCATCTTTGGGGTCGGGTTTTATCCCGCATCGGTGAGTGAAGCCAGCGTGGGGTGCAGCCCCACATCACGCAGCCCTGCTTCTGTAAGGACGGTGGGTTGCTAATCCATCGTCCTCAGGCCCCGATCATGGAGGTCGATGGTCCTGGGCGTAGTCACGTCTGCGGCGCCCCCACCTCAGACTTCGGAACACAGCGGGGAGGATACGCTCCCTCACCCTACCGGCCGCCTTCTTTACGAGCATAACCTGCTCGCAGAAGGAAACGGCCGCGTTCCACTGGCTCTCGCTAGAGACCATGGCTCGTAGCATGGTCTCCAGCGAGAGAGTATCTACGCCCAGACCCACAAAGAGGTCTCGGCGCTGACTCGCCCAGGCCGATCATTCCACCAACGGGTGGAATGCCGTGTCTACGCCAGAAGCCTCGCAGTGTTGACACGCGGGTGTGACCTCACGATGCATGCGACACAGATACTCACCGAAGTTTCCGTGCCCGGTGATGATCTGTGTCGCACGATACGTGTGGCCACCGTGCTGCCTCTGCAGCCACTCCTCCATGATCGGTCTCACCGCCGCGATGGTGGTGGTTCCCCACTTTGGTTGCTTAAGTCGCACCTTCCATGTCTCTATGATATCTTGGCGGAGTTGGGACCGCTGAGCCTCGATTTCTCGAGACGCAGGCCTGTGGTCCCGCTCCAGCGCCTCCTTGTGCCATTGGAACAATGACGCAAGGGCTCTCGGGTTCCATGGAGGGGTCAACATCGGTCCTGGCCGTTGGAATTTAGGTTTGGATTACATAATGGTTATTATTTGTCCTTGTATAGTGGCCAGCAATGTGTATAATGCAGGTATTCTATTCTATACAATGCCTAGGCATGTATACAGAGTGAATTTTTGAAAGGGGCTTGGATGGCCAAATCCGAAACTATAAGGAATAGCGAAAACTGCTCAAAGGAGTCACGAGCCCGATTTTGATGAGACTCAAAACCTCATTGGATTTTTGAAAAACCTATAATCCTAACTGGGAATCGAACCCATTTATTTAAAAAAAAACACACCCTATATTATTGCACTATACGAGAGTGTTGCTATTAAGGATCTTATTCTGGGAGGTAATGACATACGGCAAACTAAAGGAAAGAGCTCATCTTTAACAAAATACATTTTATTTTTCTTTTCTTTTTCATTTTATTTTTCTGATTAATTGTTCAAAATGTAGACCATTGTTTTCAATACATAGCATTTAAGACCTCAAGGATCGTACTGCATTCAATATTACAATGTTATTGATTCCGTTTAGAATAATTTCCAAAGAACGTTTCAAGTCATCAACTGTATCATACGTGTCTTTGTAAATTTCGTTTTTAACATACCTCCAGAGAAAGTAATCTAAGGGGGTAAGATCCGGGGATCTCGCTGGCCAAGGCACAGGACCATGTGTTGCAATAAAATTGTCGCCAAACTGCTGAATCAAAATCTCTTTTACTATACGGCTGTTATGGGCTGGAGCACCATCTTGTTGAAAAAATAACTGGTTGATCTGGGCCAATGGCAAAATCTCCAGCTAATGTTAATTATTTCGATTATACATTCCATTATTAGAAAAATCTGTTTCGTCAGAAAATAAAATATTGGATAAGAAATGTCTGTCGTTGTCGAGTTTCCGATTTAACCAATTGCAAAAATCAAGCCGTCTTAAATTATCTCCTGGATGTAACTTTTGCACAATGCGTCCGGAGCGGTAACATTTATACTTGTATTTTTTTTAAACTTTAAATATCGTAGCCTGAGACACTTAATGGTCACAAATACGTGGCTTTAATAGTTTAGTTTTGCGATAGCTACCTCCTTGTTTAAGGTTTATTAACCATTGTTTGGAAGCACTTAAGAGTGGGGAAATTACGATGACGATATTTGTTTCGGTACCATACCAATGCGCGTGTGGCACTTCTTCCATTGATAAAATATGCTTCTATTTTAAATCAAATCGATTATCATTTTGTTAAATCCATTTTCAAATCACAGAATTTATATTACAAAATATTTCTTTTAATAAATTACTAAACAAAGTACGAACAGAATCGAACAGAAACTAAATTATTGGCGCCAATTATTTTTTTTTTCTTATACACTTTAAGAAAAAAAAAAATTAATTTAGAACGAAATTAAAAGCATGATTATGTTCTACTTTAAAATTTTACCAGCCTGCCAGAATCATTCAGAACATAATTTAAAACACAGAATAGTTAGGATCTTTTCTGGGATTTCGAACGAAACAAATTATGATACAAAATTCAGGTGCATGAAATATGAATTTTATTAAAATTCCAAATTTTCCTTAAATTTGCCGTATATCATTACTTCGCAGATTTTTATCCTTAACAGCGACACTACCGTATGGTGTAATAATAAAGGGTGTTTTTTTTTTCAAAATCAACGGGTTCGATTCCCAGCTAGGATTATTGGTTTTCCAAAAATCTAATGATGAGGTTTTAAGTTTCATCAAAATCAAAAGTTAATTACTTTGTGTTTGTATGCTCAAAGGAGCGATTACGTCGCTCGTACGAAAATGTACATTACTTATAATGTGTAGCGTAGCCAATTCGTAAGGACGACGTGGTTATTCTCTTGAGTTTATAAGTAGAAACTATTTATAATGAGCGTTAATAGGTCCTTAAGTAACGAAACATTTGCTTAAGTTGTAGTTAGTTGAGAACTTAAACTAGGACTCATACAAAGAGCTATACACTTACCCCTGGGTAGGGCGTGTAAATAGCCGTACCCAGTTGTAGGGCGTCATGGCTATACTGACCTTCAAATCACCTCTGATGAGCCAGGGAACCACGGCGCGGCGCGCGGCGTGTCGCGTGTGTGTCTTCTCTTAAGGCCGGTCGTACCTATATACTCACAATTAGTCTTAGACAAGGATGAATTAGGTAGTGGCTCGTGGCTGAGTTAAAATTGTATATGGATAAAATGTATCCACGGAGATATCCGAATCAAATGAAAATAATTAACATAGGTAACATAATTATTATGTTAAACTTGTCAACATAACTATCACGATGCTTTATTTCTGGCAGAAGTTAGTTTATTAAACAGCTACGGTATACCCTACAATGATTAAATTATTGATTATGTTACTATTAAGTTCCTATTTCGATAAAAAAAGATCATGGGTTATGTACGTTTTATTACAATAAGCTAATCAAATTCTTCGCAAATTTAAGTATGCACCCTTGTAAGGACAATGTTGAGAGTGAAAAGATATTGCTGCGTCATTGGCGGCCGACATTAATAATCGATTGATTATTCAAATGGGCAGGCCCCGTGCGACATGCGGTAAAGTATAAAAGATAACTCTCCAAGTGTCGATGCGGATAGATGGGATTTTGATACAAGCTCTATGAGATTAGCATATCATTATCATCGATAGATATGTGGCTACGCCAAGCATATACACATGTGCAAGTAGAGAAGAATAATTTTACATACCCAAGTAAAATGAATTAGTTTCAAGAACTCAAGACTCTTCAGACTATAGAGATATATACCTATCAGGTCCTTGCTTCAAACTTAGTTCTCATGTAGAGTTGGCCAAAAAATTTGGTTCTATAACAACCCTAGTTTAAATGCAGCTTGCAGATTCATATAGGCTAGGAATAAATATTATTTTCGGTAGCAGATTGTTCTGAAGACTTGGCTAATGTACACAGTGATAGGGTTTTTAGTGCATCTAGCTAGGTCTATATATGAAATTCAAACTTAAGTATGACTTCTTGCACCTAAAATTTTCATCAGTAAGGATATATCACATTGAAATGTAAGCTGCAGGCTGCAACCGCATCTGATACCTACAGGTAAAATAATTTTCGGATCAAGTAAGCATGCAAATAGAGGTAAGCCAGTACCCACTTCTCTCGTTTAAACGTAATTTGCCGCTAATCAGCTTAGAAAAATTATTGATATTTTAGCGCTATTCAAAATAAGTATACGCCTATGCAATGTATAACTGAGATAGGGAAATCTTTCTAAAGTGTTTTTTTCATATGTTTTGAACGAGATAGCGCTAAAATGCTTAGTTCATTAAATGCGTCTTTTTAAAGCTAAACAAGCATAAAAATCGACTTTGAAAAAATTTGAAGGAGGATAATTGTAAACTAACCACCACCCTTCAATATTTTGATTCAGTGATTGAATTATTATAAATAGGCAAAACACTGACATGTTTTTGTAATTATAGCGTGACGCATACAGGTCACAATTATACCGCATGTACGAATAAAACAACTGGGGTTCGATTCGATAATTACCTCCGAATTGTAAACGTTACATATCTGGGGGTTATATTGACTACGAACCACCCGTCATAACATAAATTATTCCAATACAATCGGTTAACTTATATTAGCGCCACTGGAAATACCTCCTGCGTGTGCACCAGAGAGGCCGACGCCCGACGACGGCGTCATAATATATTGTCGTTGGCGTTTAGTTGTGTGCAAAAAATACACGTCAAATTTGACACAACAACCGACATCAAATTACCGAAATGGGACCAAATATTTGTCGGTATTGGTGTTCGTAATGTGTGTGTTGGTGTTAATTAAAAAAAAAATCTAAATTGGTAACGAACAACAAAAATAATAAAAAAAACAGTCGAATAAAAACCTCTTCCTTTCGGTCGGTTCGTCGGTTGATAATATAAAATCTTTTCATAATTTTATTTTTGCTTATTTTGAGGCGACAATGGACGTAGAGGCGGTCGCAGACATAAAAAAAAGAAAAAAAGACCAATATGTAAAACACCTTATAACCCAGGCAAGGAGCAAAAATTAGGAGAAATAATTCCTGTAGTATTTTTGAATTGGTACAATTATACCTTAAGGGATGTAGATGAACATACTAAAAGTCCTCAAGGGTAGGGGCTGTGCTAAAAAGATATTCAATGTACCAAGTGAATCCTCAGAAACTACTACACCGATTTCAACAATTCTTTAATCTATTTAAATTTACAATATTAGAGAGTAATTTGACTGAGGGAGCGAAGCGACCGAAGTCTCCGGTTTCAACTTGCAGACTGGGGAGAATTTCTTTCGTCTGTACCTCTACATCTACGGGTTCTGTCAGATCATGTTTGAGGCCGTATTTATCAACCGATTTGCATGAAACTTTACACACACACTCCTTGCTTACAATGAATAACATTTGAATGATATTTTTTGGATTTGATGACAAATGAAAGAGTAATAAAGAAAATTGAAGAAGAATTTTTTTAAACAAAGCTGGTCCTGAAGTCTACGGTTCACAGAACCACTAGTATAAGCTTTATGACATCACGCTACAACCAATAAGAGCGCGACAGGATAGCGTGTATAATATTAGGTATGCAATACATTCTGCTGTTGCAATAATTGAGCTGAGTTTGTCGATCCGGGTCGAACTCCTACACGACTGGACCGATCTTTATGAATTCAGATATATGCACTCACAGTGATATGACCGTGCCAAATTTCAAAAAGATCGGTCCAGTCGTTTAGGAGGAGTTCAATAACGAACGAAATACACGAGTGGTCTAAGAAAGAGCTTTGTAAACTCCGCTCAATAACTCTTTCGACATTTTGTAACCGCAATATCTCAGAAGTGGTAATAATAATAATAAATCATCATCTACCTGCCCTTATCCCAATTATTTGGGGTCGGCGCAACAAGTCCTTCTCTCCACACATCCCTGTCAGACGTCATCTCTCCAGTCACTCCTCTCCTTGTCATGTCCTCTTTCACACATTCCATCCATCTGTTCTTTGGCCAACCTCTACTTCTTAAACCCTCTACAGTCATACTTTGCACCTTTCTTACGACATTGCTTTCCTCTCTTCTCATAACATGTCCATATCATGACAGACTTCTCAATTTGTGCAAAAGTGCAAAACTTTTAGTGTGTGTGGAACTATTTGAATTTCGAATGTTATATTTTTTTAAACGTTGCAACCTTCTTAGTAATAAAAAAATACAATTGGCGGGAAATCATTTGTCAATTGTTTTTATCACCAATCTAAGTTCTACGTATGCAACGAAAATGGAATTAAGTCGAAAAGATTTTAGAGCGATGATTTTAAAAGTTCTCTCTCTCCGCAAGACTGTGCCGCTTGTCTTCAAAATGCTTTTGGGAGAGAAGCACCTTGTTTTAGTACCGTGAGGCGATGGTTTGCTGAATTTGAGAGAGGTCGAGTTTCTTTACATGACGAATTTCGTGAAGGGCGGCCTTTAACTGCCGTCAACGAAAATAATGTGGCTACTGTTAAGCGGTTAATTGAAGAAAACCCGCGGATTACCTATGAGACAATTCGAGGACTATTGGGGATTGGTATGAGTCAAATCCAGAAAATTTTACACAAAGAATTGAAAGTTCGGAAACTTTGTTGTCGTTGGATCCCTCATGAACTGACAGCAGAAGCGGGCTCGCGTGGAATGGTGCTCACAGATGCCACTGAAGTACGACCACGGACATTCTAATGATGTTTACGACATTGTCACAGGAGACGAAACGTGGATTTATTGTTTTGAACCCGGAAAAAAAAACAGCAATCTTGTGAATGGGTGTTTGAAAATGAGAACAAGCCAACAAAGGTGAGGCAGGCGAGAAACGTTGGTAAAAAATGATCGCGTTTTTTTTCTCAGCTACGGATCCCATCTGTACAATTACACTTGAAGGTCAAAAAAGTGTTAATGCCGAGTGGTATTCTACCATTTGTTTGCCCAGGGTTAACACCCTGGGTTACCACCATTTTCACCAGGGTTACCACCATTTTCTAACGAAAATGTTCGCGAAAGACGACCCAAAAGCCGCGTTCTCCTACATCATGACAACGCTTCTTCACACACGGCCAACAAAACAAAGTCATTTTTAGCTTCCGAAATTGATTCCGTGATTTCTGTATTTTCCCCAAAATCAAAGATTTGATGAGAGTTTTCACTTTTACCAACTCCGAAGAGGCAGTTATAGCGTTCAATCAGCACGTAAAAAACATGCCTTCAGATCTCCATCAAACCATTTTTTATAACAGGGGTCCTCCTGTTATTAAAAATGGTTTGATCGTATGAAAAAATGTTTAAAATGTAAAGCAGAGTATTTTGAAAATCAATAAACATAATATTTTGGTTTTAACATGTTGTTTTTTTAAGTTACGCAAAACTTATAGTGTGACCTACGTATACTCTTTCCTTACCTTATCCATTCTTGTCACACCACACATCCATCTTAACATTCGCATCTCCGCTACATGCAGTTGTCTTTCATCCGCCGCTTTTAAGGCCAAACATGACAGTCCATACAGGACGGCAGGCCTGACGACAGTCTTGTAAATTTTCCCTTTAAGTTTTGGGGGAAATAGAGGGTCGCAAATAGTGCCTTTGACCTGCCGCCATTTTATCCAACCTGCGTCAATTCTGTGCTTCACTGACCGATCGATTTCCCCATCATCCTGGATAAGAGAGCCGAGGTAGCAGAAACTGGAGCAAACTGGTATTGGTGCGCCGTCTAGCACTATGGGTGTAGAACTGGAGAGACCACCGAAATCAGAGAACATGTACTCAGTTTTGGTACTACTGATTTTCAAGCCTACACTCTCCATTTTAGACTGCCATTTTTCCAATCTACTCTGTACCTCAGGCCCGTCTTCACCGACGAGTAGAATGTCATCGGCAAATAGCATACACCAGGGGATCTCTTCCTGTATCTCCGATGTCAAAGCGTCCATTATCAACAGGAAGAGATATGGGCTTAGCGCAGAGCCCTGATGCAAGCCTACCGCCACACTGAACTCGTCGGTGTTGCCAGCAGCAGTTCGTACGTAGGTTTTCGATCGACCATACATCGCACAGCTTAACTCTATATGCTTCCCAGGCACACCTTTCTCTTTCAAGGCCCACCACAAAACCGTTCTAATATAATAATATATAGTTCCGTAATACTCGTAATATATAGGTAATAAATAAGTAACGAAAAAAGTTGAAGTATCAATATTAAAGATACTTATTTTATAGGTTACAACTTCGTTCGTTACTATTTATTGCTAAAATTCACCGTTTACGAGAAAAATCCAAAATACAGAAAACATTGACATTATAAGTACCTTGAATATCTTTTTTAGCACAGCCCCTACACTTCAGGACTTTTAGTATGTTCATCTACATACCGCAAGGTATAATTGTACCAATAAAAAAAACTATAGGTATTATTTTGCCTGATCGATAATTTTCGAAGTTCCTTGCTCGGACTATTAGTTGAGTGTAGCAGGTACAAAGTACAAAATGGTACCTATACATAAGGAAAGTAAGCTTTTAATTTTTAGAGACAATGTACTTCTCATGATTCAAGGTTTTCCAAAAACGTACGGTTAGTATAAAAATGGCCCTTACACCTTGTACTACTGTATAATTAAAACGGAGTGTAGCGGAGTCTTCTCTAAGATGGGCCCAATCGAAAATGTATGTAAAACGATACTTCGACTATACTATCGACTTGAAATTTGGCATGCAGATAGAACACATTAACGTGCTTTGCTCTATAGTTTTTGGTATATGTGGCTTTTATAGTTTTTGAGTTATTAATTACGTTCGCCGTCTTATTTATTTCGACGTAACCGCCCGCGTTCCGGCGAATACCTAGTTTATATGCTGATACACAAATAGAATATATAATGTAGGTACTTAGATCAATCCTGTCTCTAACAATTATCAACAACATTTATAGGACGAACACAGGTTAGATTTCTAGAAAAGATAACATAAATTAAGCACGTCACACACGGCGAAGATACTATAGTACTTTATCTTAAGATAAAATATCATAGTATCGTAAGGTATCGCACACTGTGAAGATAATTGAATTATTCTCTCAAAGGCGTTTCTAGGTGTCAGTGTGTCACACGTATATTTCTGCACTGAATCTATATTTATACAGAATGATTAATTAGATAGCTTATTGTTTGACGATTCCGACTGATAATTAAAATTAAAATATAGTTGCTGCATATTTTAAGGGCTGAACATAAGCAGAAAATCATTTAAAATTAATAAAAGAGCGCGAGGAATTTACCCTTTTTGAAGACCTTTCATATAATTTTAGGTTTTGACATTTAATATAATTCATAGTACGCACATAATGAATTGTACTGACTTGACTGCACAAATAACTAATAACTATAATCTAGCCTTGCAAATAACTAATTATTATAGTACGAATTTGATTTCCATAAATTTCGTTATAGTGAGTTAATCTTAAAAGATAGGTATACATGGGGCACACTAAAAGTTTTGCACTTCTAGCTAATCGGAACTATTTGAATTTCGAATGTTATATTTTTTTAAACGTTGCAACCTACTTAGTAATAAAAAAAAACAATTGGCAGGAAATCATTTGTCAAATGTTTTTTATCACACATCAAAGTTCTACGTATGCAACGAAAATGGAATTAAGTCGAAAAGATTTTAGAGCGATGATTTTTTATGATTTTAAAAGTTCTCTCTCCGCAAGACTATGCCGCTCGTCTTCAAAATACTTTTGGGAGAGAAGCACCTTGTTTGAGCACCGTGAGGCGATGTTATGCTGAATTTGAGAGAGGTCGAGTTTCTTTACATGACGAATTTCGTGAAGGGCGGCCTTCAACTGCCGTCAACGAAAATAATGTGGCTACTGTTAAGCGGTTAATTGAAGAAAACCCGCGGATTACCTATGAGACAATTCGAGGACTATTGGGGAATGGTATGAGTCAAATCCAGAAAATTTTACACAAAGAATTGAAAGTTCGGAAACTTTGTTGTCGTTGGATTCCTCATGAACTGACAGCGGAGCAGAAGCGGGCTCGCGTGGAATGGTGCTCACAGATGCTACTGAAGTACGACCACGGACATTCTAATGATGTTTACGACATTGTCACAGGAGACGAAACGTGGATTTATTGTTTTGAACCCGAAAAAAAAACAGCAATCTTGTGAATGGGTGTTTGAAAATGAGAACAAGCCAACAAAAGTGAGACAGGCGAGAAACGTTGGTAAAAAATTATCGCGTATTTTTTCTCAGCTACGGGTCCCATCTGTGCTTGAAGATCAAAAGAGTGTTAATGCCGGGTGGTATTCTACCATTTGTTTTTTTTATTTTTTTTTATTTTTTTATATTTGGTTCGCCAAATTGACGCCGCCCGCCTGGTGGTAAGTCGTAACGACGTCTAGCGATTGTGGGCCACTCTCACAGCACACATTACTATTGAGAGTGGCCCTCAACTTGACGACCTACTGATGTGCCTCTTCACGCTCCGCTTAAAGAACCCAGGATTATATGTGGGAGGAAACACGTGCACAAGCAGGTCGTTCGGCAGAGAAACGAACGTTTAAAACGTTCGGTTCTCGCGAACATGCTATCCACTGTGTGGGGGTGGCATCTCTGCCCGGCACGAGTCGTTCGGGATCGGAAGGAAGAGGGTGGGATCAGATTGAAGAGCTCTTCAGAACACTCGCCGTGGTAAATACGGTAGAATGCGGCCAAGGAAGTTATTGTTCGGCGCTGAGCTAGCGGCTCAAGGCTTCCCGTTACCTCCGGACAACCTATAATACGGATAGCCCGTCGCTGCATAGCGTCGAGAGCGTCCAGCAGATACTTCGCGGAGCCGTCCCAGAGGTGAGAGCAGTATTCGACGCAGGGTCTAATCTGCGTCTTGTACAGCAGACACCTCTGGTCCGGTGTAAAGAATCTCTTTACCTTATTCAGTATTCCTAGTTTCCGCGAAGCTAGCCCTATACATCTTTCGATGTAGTTTTTATTATTGAGCTCTCGACGAACGTCTATGCCAAGGATATCAAGGTTGTCCTTCATTGGTAATAATGCATTCTGAAGAGAGGGTAGGGGAAGGAAAGGGGATTTCTTCGCAGTAAATGCACACGCCTGTGTTTTGCGGGCATTGAACTCGACCAGGTTCTCGGTACCCCATTGAGAGATACTGTCGAGGTTACGGTCGAGATCAGCCACGAGTCGTCGTCTCTCCTCCTCAATCTCAGATCGCCCCGCCGTCGGACGAACCGAGTAACGCCCGTGCAGTGTGCTGTCATCTGCATAGCAATGAATGTTCCCGAGGGATAGCATATCATTGATATGCAGAAGAAAGAGAGTTGGTGATAGTACGGATCCCTGCGGTACCCCGGCATTCACTTGCAAGAAGCGAGAAGCCTGGCCATCGCAGAGGACCCGCACTCGGCGCTCGTTTAAAAAGCTGGCAATCCAGCTGCACAGTTGAGGAGGTAGACCATATGCCGGAAGCTTGTAAAGGAGCGAAGCATGCCAGACCCTATCGAAGGCTTTGGCGATGTCCAGGCTAATAGCCAAGGACTCGCCGTGCCTTTCCATAGCCCCACCCCAGACATGCGTTACGAATGCCAGAAGATCACCCGTTGATCGCTTTGGCCTGAAGCCGTATTGTCGATCATTGATTAGCGAGTGATCTCAAATATTGGATAGAAACAGGCGTTACTTGGCGAAAATCCATGACAAAACAATGGTAAGTAAAAATTTTTTTAAGCTGTTCTCTCTGAGACAGTCTTGATAATGCCTCGTTTAGAGGCGAAACAATTGTCGACGTTTTGTTGTCCTTTTGATTCTGCGAAAAATTAATGCTATTAATTAATGCTAAAAAGTTTTTTCTTAAAAAAATTTTTACTTACCATTGTTTAGCGAGTGATCCTCTAGGAATTGCATGAGCTGCTTATTTATAAGGAGCTCAAGCACCTTGCAAATGACTGAGGTGACAGCTATGGGTCGATAGTTGCCTGGATCGGACCGATCCCCTTTCTTGGGATCGGTTGTACGTTCGCCTCCTTCCAGACCTCCGGCACGAGCCCTGAAGAGTATGACAGGCGGTACAGACGCGTTAATACTGGAGACAACTCAGCTGCACATTTTCGTAGCACCACCGCCGGAATGCCGTCAGGGCCACTGGCTTTCCGCGTGTCGAGTGTCCGCAGCACTGCCCGTACATCACATTGCCTGATAACAATATCAGGCATTGTGTGGCCACAGTTGGCGATGGCGGGGGGCTGCAGGCCACGGTCGTCGACCCGGGAATTAGCCGCAAAGAGGTCTGCGAGCATATCCGCTTTCTCTTGGGCTTTGTGAGCCAGTGTTCCATCTGGGTAACGCAGCGGTGGCAGCGAGGGCTGACAAAAGTTAGATTGCACGGCTTTGGCCAGTTGCCAGAATCCACGGCTGCCCGTGGGATGGGAAGTGAGCTCCTGACCAAGCCGCGCGACGCGCTGGGCATCCGCTCTCTTAAAGGCCCTCTTACTCGACTTTGTGGCCCGGTTGTACGCTGCTTTGAGGTGGCCCACGTTTGGGTCGCGCACAGCCCGGGCCCTGATCCAGGCGCGATATGCCGACTGTTTTTGTCGAACAGCTTTGGCACAATCTCGCCCGAACCAGGGACGGGCTCTGCGGATACTGGCGACATCAGTGAAAGGGATGTAATAATCCATCCCTAAAATGATCTCGCCAGCAATAGCAGAAGCACTATCCGAAGGAGCCTTTCCTACAAAGCAGCGCTGGCTCCAGGGGACGGACGCATAATAATCGCGTAGACCGTCCCAATCCGCTGACGAGTAGTGCCATAGTCGTCGTGACGTTTGTACAGGACGTGCAGGAGGTGACACCTTCATGCCAGCGTGAACAACACAGTGGTCGGAACTACCCAGTGGGGCTCCTACCGAAACACTGTACTGGGCTGGGCGACTCGTCAGCAGTAGATCCAGCAGAGCGGGCGCGTGATCTGACCTGTCTGGTATCCGGGTGATCCCGCATACCATCTGGGTCAGACCGTGGGAGAGAGCGAACGCATGGGCGGCTCTACCCGCATGATCAGTCTTGAGGGACCCCAGCCATTCAATGTGATGGCCATTGAAGTCCCCCAGAAATACTAGGTCAGCGTTCGGGAACCGCACCTGCGCTTCATCAGCCGTCTCGCTGAGGTACTGGAAGAGCTTTGTTGTCTCAGAATCCCCTGTGTGGGATCGGTAGACGCACACGTAGATCTCGCTCATAGAGCCATGGTCTACGTGCAGCCAAAGGACGGAATTGGAGGGGTTCTCTAGGCAGCGCAACCGGCGGCAGCAAACATCCGCCCTAACGAACACGCACACCCCGGCTTTGTCTCGAAATTGTTCCTCGATGACATAGCCGGGGTAACACAGGTAAGACGTGTCGTCAGGGCGGCGTATTTGTGTCTCCGTGAGGAACATCACAGCGGGCCGTGCCGTCTCAAGGTGGTGGTGGACGGTATCGAGGTTCGCATGGAGTCCACGGACGTTAGTGAACTCCACTTTGAAATGTGAAGTTGTGGGGTTTCCTAGGGCCGCTGTGTAACGTTTATTTCTTTTTTGTTGCACTGCCATTGTAGATTTTGAAGAAGAAGCGTGAAGACAGGGCGACATTTGGTGCAGCAGTAAGTGACAAAGCGCAGGGGCTAGCTTTGTCTAGAACCGTGTGGTTAGGTCGGAGCCGACTCGCCGGACGGAAGGGCTCCCAAACCCCCCTGATGCAAGGCCGCCGCTACCCCACACCGGTTACCACCCGGAGCGGCGATCCCACATCAGGATTATGCGCAACATGTGGGGCAGCCTCCTGGGGTGGTTGGCCCCAGGCGGGCCCCATGACTGTGTTGCGGGCGGCCGCGGCAACGCCGTTGCTAAGGGTCTCCCTGGCCGGCGAATCGACCCACACCACCCAGGTTGTTTACCCAGGGGGTTAGAAAAAGTTCGCGAAAGACGACCCAAAAGCCGCGTTCTCCTACATCATGACAACGCTTCTTCAAACACGGCCAACAAAACAAAGTCATTTTTAGCTTCCGAAAAAGTACAACTCGTCACCCATCCTGCGCATAGCCCCGACCTGTGATTTCTGTATTTTCCCCAAAATCAAAGATTTGATGAGAGGTTTCACTTTTACCAACTCCGAAGAGGCAGTGATAGCGTTCAATCAGCACGTAGAGAACATGTCTTCAGATCTGTGGTCCTCCTGTTTTAGAAAATGGTTCGATCGCATGAAAAAATGTTTAAAATGTAAAGGAGAGTATTCTGAAAAGCAATAAGCATAATATTTTGGTTTTAACATGTTGTTTTTTTAAGTTACGCAAAACTTATAGTGTGACCTACGTATGCTGTCGCGGACATATTTTTAGAGATTTTAAAGAGGAAAATATTTTTGCATTAGTCTAACCGTTTGAGCAGTGCACACAACGGAAGATCTCAAAAAAAGAAATATTTCCCGTTTTTGTCGTCGTAGCATGATCTAATATCCCGAAAAAATGGTCCATTCAACACAAAAGTATTTT
The DNA here is from genome assembly GCA_963556515.1 of Nudaria mundana. NCBI lineage: Eukaryota > Metazoa > Arthropoda > Insecta > Lepidoptera > Erebidae > Nudaria > Nudaria mundana. The sequence goes on from OY748286.1 coordinate 10,481,404, forward strand.
TTCAATTCGTACCGGTACATCCTGAGATTAGCACGTTCAACTAAACAAACCAACATACAAACAAACTCTCCAGCTTTATAATTGAGCGGAGCGAAGCGGAGCTCAATCTTAGGCGACAAGTGTAAATCGTTTGTGTGCCAACTCCTCCGAAACGGCTCGACCGATTTTGACCAAATTTGGCATGCTGGTCGACATCATACCCGGGAGTGCATATCTCTGAAATCATGAAAATAGAGCTGACCACGGAGGAATAATCACCGAAAATGTCCTGGACATCACCGAAAAACCAGATGATTAAATGGTTGCCATGGAAACACGTGCTTCAACAGAGAATTTTTTTTCATTCAATTAATTAACTTAAGTGTTTGATTCTGATTCTGATATGTAATAAAAACATTTGCTCCGCTCAACATTTGCAATTAGCAGCATGCATTGCATACCTAGTATTAGTATAGATTAATATTAGTAAAAAATAGTACCTACAACTAATAATAAAAACCCGAGAGAAAAAGTTGTTAATCCACATTCTGTATAAGGAGCTTGCGATATATTTTACATGTTAAGATGGCAGCTTGCGATATAGCACGGCCGGCATCTTAAGATGCCTTGCTATATCGCAAGCTCCTCCGTCCATATCGCTCGGTATCTTACGATACTGTGCTATGAAGCTTAACTTCTGTAATATTAACTTCACCGTGTTTGATGGTTCATAGCCGTTCATACAAATTGAATAGTGAGCGATATTTCCTCTTCAGATTATATACATGTATAATAGTATCTTCATCGCTTGTGACGCCCTTAAAGTTGTTCATACATAAATAAAAATACACCGATCGAATTGAGACTCTTCTGCTAGCGTCGTTTAAAAAAAAAAGAATGGTACATTTTCCATAAAGTAATTTTTCCAATCTTAGGTATCACTTCATTAAAAATAGATCTCAAACAGCATTATATTTTTAACCGATTTAAAAAGGTGGTTTCTCAATTCGACCATAAGTATTTCTTTTCATTTATGTTTGTTCGCGTATAACTTCGTCGTTTATGAACCGATTACTTTTTAGTTGTTAGAAAGGATATATTTTCATTCCATTCCATTCCGTTACAAGGAAACCAGGATCTGAAGATTGGATCCCGGAGAAATCAAGAGGAACGTTCAAAAATTATAAGGGCGACTAGTGAGTTTGTAAATTTTTTCATGAGGTATTAAATATACCATTTAAGGAAGGTTTGGAGTCGACCTGATGAGGGAGCCGAAAGCCAGTCGAGGGAAGTCATCAATGATTTACAGCGGTTATGTTGTGTTTGGGTTCGATTAACTTGTATTGAAGAGAACTTTACATATCCCAATTTTACTTTTTAGTTTACGGTTGTAGTCGGTTTTTTTGTTCAAAATTATGTTTTAAATATATACGAGTACATATATCTTTGTGTGGCGTGTTTCAGTTCAAAAGTATTTATGTGGTTCTATAGTTTTGCACATATTCAGTCACAGCAATCAATTAATATTGTTTAAGTTCACATATAAATGGGGCAGTTAGTCAACTCTCATTTTGTGTACCTAGAGTTCAGAAGCAAACATATTGCGGGCATTATTAAACGTCGTAATTATCGCCACCCTTATGCGTGTGGTGCCGCGCGTGTGCCCTTTTTGTGACATTTGCTCTATTTATCTGCAGACCTGTGCACCTTTTTACGTAGGTATCTCGGTATCACGTATTAAATTAAATTATAATTAACTGACGATATTAGTTGCTATTATTTTCGACTTTAAGTATAAATATTCCGTGCTTTTTTTAGGGTTCCGTACCCAAACGGTAACCCTATTACTGAGACTTCGTTGTCCGTCCGTCCGTCCGTCTGTCTTGCGCTGTATCTCATGAACCGTGATAGTTAGAAAGTTATAACAACAAATACTAAAAAACAGAACATAATAAATATTTAAGGGAAGAAAACTGGTAGTCACCATACAACAAACGTGTTTTTCTCAGCAGGATTCCAGTTTATTTACAAAAATAAATATATATACCTATACAATAATATATACAAAATAAATATATACAAAAATAAACATAAATTCATAGAAAAACAGAAAATATAATACAAGAAAATATAAAACATAAGATAAAAAATAAGAAAATATAAATAACAAAAGCAAAAATAATTTGATTTGATGAAAAAGATTGAATCAGACACTAGTAAACAAAATCAGATGTAAGATTAATGAAAAAGGAAGTAAATATATACTAATACTAGCGGACCCGACAGACGTTGTCCTGCAAAAAAAAAAGAACCAAATTGTGAATCTAAACCATTCTCGAATCCCCTTGAACACACACAAAAAATATCATCAACATCGGTCCAGCCGTTTAGGAGGAGTTAAGTGACCACACGTACAATAGAATTATATAGATATATAAAGATGATAAAGCAGAAGAGTTTGTTTGAACGCGGTAATCTCAGGAAGTACTGTTTTGGTGTTGATTAGTACATCCTCGAGGAAGGCTATAGGCCATATAACATCACACTACGACGAATAGGAGCGGAGCAGCAGCAGCAAAATATGTTTCATAAGAGGGGATATTTTTTCTTTTGAGAACTACCGTTGCGTGCGCTGATCAAAATGGTTATGTTTAAATGATGTAGGTACTAAAGTATTGTTTCTCTTTAAACGTTCTAAAAACAGTTTGCGGTAGCTTATATCTATATTTTAAGGTTAACTCACTATAATCATTATAGTATTCTCAAATCAGTGCTATAACATATTTTATGGAAATCAAATTCGTCCTAAATAATTATATACGAATCTAGATGTTATTACGGGCGACAGTACGGGTCCGGAAAAAATAATTACGAGTGACGGGTACGGTAAAAATAAACGGAATAGTGTGGGTCATTACAGCTAAGCTGAGGTCTAAGTCCGTATAATATAATATGTCGCAGGTTTATGGTAAAATGTATCGTAAATGGTTTTTGATTTTTTTAGTAAGGATTTTATCATCAAGTTTCATGCTGGGTGTAGTTAAGGTAGTTTTAACATAATATTTTGTAGCTACGACGCGGCGGCCATATTGGATTGCAAAATGGACATAAAATTCTTAGTCAGCATCCCAAAAAGCCTATAAACGACAACCATAATAAAATTTTACAGCTAAGGTTATCGGATTTTGAAACGGCCGCGGATTTTAAAAGAAAATAATTTAAAGATTACCAAAAATCCCCATAAACCCAACATTCAATTTTAAAACGAAAGCGGCGTCCATATTGAATTCCTAAAATTATGACTTGCAAAAATCGTATGCACTATTGTAATTATTATAAAACAACTTAATAAAGATTGAATGTAATACACCTTTTATGCAAACCTAAAATCTTTAATATTATGTATAAAATACTAGTTTTTGTATGTGCTACCTGTTGATAGGTTTAAAATGGTTTTATGTTTTATGATTTCGCTAAATAGAAGACATTATAAACGTCGACATATGTTTCACCTACTCACGAGGCATTATCAAGACTGTCTCAAAGAGAACAGTGTAATGTCTTCTATTTAGCGAAATCATTGCAATTATCTAAAAATTCAACATCATATTTTCCATTGTTTTATCATGGACTTTCGCCAGGTAACGCCTGACTCCATTCAGTATGGTGTTATGTATGTTTGCATAAAAGGTGTATTAAAATCAATCTTTATTATCTTATACATACATACCCTTAATAAAATATGTACCTGTCATCATCATTCACCGAGCTTTTTCCCAACTTAGTCGGGGTCGGTACCTGTATTATTTGAAAACATTTTTACACCCAAAACTACCGGCAAAATGTGAGTTAGCAATACACCTGTGCCTACCCCGGCGGGAAAATAGGCGTCATTGTATGTACTTATACTACTTAACTATGTATTACGTTTTTCTAGGTCTCGGTTATAATTCGAAATTCATCAAATTTGTTCTGCAAAGGCAGCGAAAGAGGGAGTTATCATCGTTGTAACTTTTAAAATATTTGTCCCATAAAGTTTAAGATACAAAGATGCAAAAAGTTTATTATACTCCTTAACATTAGGCTTTAAACTCGAAACGTTTTGCCTTCTTTGCAAGTTATTCGACGTGAACCAGTCTAAAACCCGCGCAAGAGACGTTTACTTCGTCAAATTTCCGTTATACGATAAAGTTTAAAAATAAGCGAAGTATCGTCAGCCAACAGAACTGTGTTGGACACGTTTTGTACATAAAAGGGTAAATCATTAATATAGACCAGTTAAAGAATAGGCCCAAGTATAAAACCTTGTGGTTTGATTTTGCTACAGCACAAGATTTTTCAAGTTTTTGAATATTTTCTAACATCTTGAACAAATTCCGGATCGAAATAATATTTTTTTCATACCGTGTCCTACTATAATATAAAAGGTGAAAGTTTATATGGATGGATGTTTGGATCTTTGTTACACCTTTCCACGAATATTACAGAACAGATTTTAATGAAACTCGACAATAATGTAGTTTAAAATTTATCAGAATAACATACCATAACATAGTATAAAACAAAGTCGCCCGTTCTGTATGTAAGTATGCTTAGATCTTTAAAACTACGCAACGAATTTTGATGCGGTTTTAATTAATGGATAGAGTGGTCCTCGATGAAGGTTTTTGTGTATATTTAGTAAATTATCAAGCGGGCGAAGCCGTAGGCTTCCGCTAGTAAATTATAAAACAATACTGTTGAAACTAACTTCATAAATATGTACATTACCTATACCTAATTATCACATATACATTGAAAATATCAAAAAAATAAATGGCAGGGGGTGTTACTAGACAGACACCGAACCCAAAAATGTGATTAAAAAAAAATTTGTCTGTCTGTCTGTTTGTTCAGGCATCGCGCAAAAACTACCGGTTCGGTTACGATGAAACTTGGTATAATTATTCTTTAATATCCTGGGCACCACCCTGGGTACTTTTTATCTCGGAAAAGTTTATACAATAAAAAACAAACTTAATTTTTTTTAACTAACTTAATTACTTAACTTAATTTTAAGAACTCCGCCTCATCGCATACTGGCAATGTTCCGAGAAGGCTGGCAGAATTGCCACGTTCTTATGGCAATGATTATTCTTTGTGGCAAATTTAATGGTAATCAGCCTTTTGGTCTTAAGAAGTGTCAATCATGAGTTTAGTAAAATTTTTGAATAGGCCGCGAGTACTCTGACCCCAAGATGCCAAGGTCCCAGCGCCTCTGGTTATTCATATTCGTAAATATCCTGCTAAATTTGAGTATTTCCGTTGTTTAAGGCTTTCGCTAATGCAGCAGCAGCGGTGGCACACCTCGCTGTACTAGGAAGGTCAGTCAAGGCGCCGACACACGTTGCGTCCCACACTAAAGAGCTTCGGCAGCAACGACATCCCATGAGGTCTCTTTCCGCGTGCCAGTCCATTTGGTTCACGTAGGTACCACTGGAATACCGGCGGTGGAAAGAGCCCGGTGGATTATGTCATTAAGGTGAGCGTGTCAAAAATACGACCTGCGCTTCTACTGCATGAAAGACCGTGATGTCCAAAGTTATCGACTACTTTTCCGCTGTGGCAACGATGCGGAGAAACACTGGCAAATGTATTATTGAACTCCGAATTAATAACATTTAACAATGACTATGAATGACTCAGAGTATATCTGGATCATCCTGGTAAATGTTAATATTTTATAAGTTTAGTAGAATAATAACTCAAGTCGGATGATAAGTCACTTAATATTTCCTTATTCAAACATCTACCTACAATTACAAAAAATATTATCTACCTATACATTTAGCAGAGTGCGATATAATTCTAGTTGCAGACAACTTAGCATCATTTGTTGGTCTAAAAGCAGTGATAAACGCTTTTTTGAACCCCATCTCATTGTTACGTAGGCACCTACTTAAGTTTACTCCAAGCAATTCTTTCAACTCCGTTTAGTTGTTAACTGACGTGAGGAATGGATTTCGCAAGGAACTTAAACAATAAATCGACCATTGCAATGTGTTATTGCTAGAGTACTGCCGGTGCCAAGTAAAACCGTGTCTGTACACACCTTCTCAAAATTATTTTATTTATATATTATTAGTATATCTACATTATCTACTCAAAATACGTAGACCGGCTTTAATTTAATTGCTTAGCAATCATTCGTTGGTTATAGTGTTTCCGCACCAATGCAACAATGTAAGCGGTTTTTTTTTTGGGGAAAATATCCATGTCATGGTTTCTAAACATTTGTTAATTTGATAAATACTACCCAATTATATATTGATAACAATAATCCAATTGATAAATTAAAAAAAATGCAGTAAATCCAATTGAAAAGTTTACTCTGATAACATGCAAATCTGTGTTTACGCGTAGGTACATTTCCCTTTCCGTTTCTTACAACAGATCGTTTGTTTTAATGCAATTTTATTTGTAAATTTTGTCTTTTCTTTATGATTATTGGTCAGTCATTAATAATTCATTTAAGTTAATCTAAAAACTTAGCATAGTTTTTCAAAACATTAATTTGCAAGTAATTTTTGTGTCCACTGGTGTATTTCTCATGAAGCAGATAGAATAACGAATTAGAACTCACCTGTCAGTAATATGCTCTGCTCAATAGATGTCAGTAATATGCGCGCTCTAGCCGGTCGGGTGGCAAAACAACGAGGGTAAAAGCCTTTGCATGGGCGGAGCGAACCTTCAACCAAAACGCAATGATTGGATGAAAACGAGGGGCGGGTCTTCATTGAGCTTTACTCTACACTTAATTATTTATACTTGAGAGGATATACTTAGTTAAGTAGTACTTACCAAACTCATTTTATTTTGGTGTAGGTATGTACCTACCTATATACTACTCGTATTTAGTTTTACGGAAAACAGGCCAGTGTTAGTCATTAAAATTCTTTTTCACAAACTTAGACCATTTCGATTTTTTTATTAATTGTCGGAAAATACGTAATATTACTGATATTGTATAGAACGTCCTTGCTAAGTTTTACTCCTTAACCCCTAAAATAGGTAGGTACCTACCAAGAATCGACCTAGGAACAGATAGAGAAAAGTACCAAGGCACAATTTTGTAGGTGAGCATTTATTGGTTTGGCTATAAAGGATCCTCACTTGCAAGTGGTGCATCTGCCGATCAACTGACGAGACTCTGACAAACATAAATGTCCCCGATAAGTGGCAATAGCCTCGTCGCCTAATACGTGGGACGAACAATTCCGAACGCTACGCAGCCGAGTTGAATTCGACAGAAAGTGGTTAATCGTCGAATTCTAATTGGATTGTTAGTAAAAAGACGTAAGCTGAGCTTTGCACTTGTGTGAGTGATCACGAAAAGTAGCGCGTAGTGTGTACAACACATGTGTGTAAAACAAGTCAAATAATACGTTCACTTACCTACGTGCACTCACCCAAATGCAAAGCTCAGCTTACGCGTCGCAAACTATATACCTACATAAGTGGGCACACACAACATGGATGTTTAACATGATTTGTCTTTTTTATATTCATTTTAAGCAATAAAAGAAGGTGGGTGATGTACGGAAACGTTTACTTTGATGCCGAGTCCTTGCTACCTTTAATAAATCTTCCAGCGCAGTGGTGAACAGTTTCGTTTACATTTTATTCATTTAGTTACCCTGATGGATCACTGGATGACAAAGGCCAAGAGAAAGCGGACCTCTTTGCGGTTAATTCCCGGGTCGACGACCGTGGCCTGCAGCCCCCCGCCATCGCCAACTGTGGCTACACTTTGCCTGATATTGTTATCAGGCAATGCGATGTACAGGCAGTACTGAGATCACTAGACACGCGGAAAGCCAGTGGTCCTGACGGTATTCCGGCAGTCGTACTTCGGAAATGTGCAGCTGAGTTGTCTCCAGCACTTACTTACGCGTCTGTACCGCCTGTCATACTCCTTAGGGCTTGTGTCGGAGGTCTTGAAAGAGGCGGACGTCCAACCGATCCCCAAAAAAGGGAATCGATCCAGGCAACTATCGACCTATAGCTATCACCTGTCATACGCAAGGTGCTTTAAGCTCATAATCAACAAACAGCTTATGAGATACCTAGAGGATCACTCGTTAATCAATGATCGTCAATATGGCTTCAGATCAAAACGATCAACGGGTGACCTCCTGGTGTTCGCCAAGCATGTCGGGGGTGAAGCTATGGAAAGGTACCGCGAGTAGTTGGCTATTAGCTTGGACATCGCAAAGCCTTCGATAAAGTCGGGCATGCTTCGCTCCTTTCCAAGCTTCCGGCCTATGGCCTACCTCCTCAACTGTGCAGCTGGATGGCCAGCTTCCTAACCGAACGCCGAATGCGGGTCCTCTGCGATGGCCAGGCTTCTCGCTTTTTGCAAGTGTCACCAACACTCTGTAACATTGCTATGCAGATGATAGCACATTGCACGTCAGCTACTCGGCTCGTCCGGCGGCGGGGAGTTCTGAGATTGAGGAGGAGCGACGACAACTCGTGGCTGATCTCGACAGGAATCTCGACTGTATCTCCCAATGGGTGCCGAGAACCTAGTCGAGTTCAATGCCCGCAAACACAGGCGTGTGCATTTACAGCGAAGAAAGCCCCTTTCCTTCCCCTACCCTCTCCTCAGAATGCAATATTACCAATGAAGGACAATCTAAACATCCTTGGCATACACGTTCGTCACGAGCTCAATAATAAAAGCTACATTGAGAGATGTATTGGGCTAGCTTCGCGGAAACTAGGAATATTAAATAAGGTAAGGCTGTACAAGACGCAGATTAGACCCTGCGTCGAATACTGTTCTCACCTCTGGGACGGCTCTGCGAAGTATTTGCTGAACGCACTCGACGCTATGCAGCGACGCGCTTTCGCATTATAGATTGTCCGGAGGTAACGGGAATCCTATAGCCACTAGGCCAACGCCGAACAATTGCTTCCTTGGCCGCATTCTATCGTATTTACCACGGTGAGTGTTCAGAAGAGCTCTTCGACCTGATCCTACCCTCTCCCTTCCGATCCCGAACAACGCGTGCCGGGCAGAGATTCCACTCTCACATTGTGGAAAATATCTTCGCAAGAACCGAGCGTTTTAAACGTTCGTTTCTCTGCCGAACGATAGTGGCAAGGAACGCCCTGCCTGTGCACGTGTTTCCTTCCACATATAACCCTTGGTTCTTTAAGCGGAGCGTGAAGAGGCACATCACTAAGTCATCAAGTTGAGGGCCACTCGCAAATGATAGCACAAAAATTCACAACTTAAATCAATGGTGATAGACACGCAATTTTCAAAATGACGTCACAACAGATAAATAAATGGCGGCTACATGAAACAAATTGTATTCTTTAGCCAAAGAGTTCTATTTTTAAGGCTGGATACCAACTGGATACGACCAAACTCGAAGTTACACTAGTGTTAAACTATCACGGTGTTAATATTACTCCGACTAGAATATGTGAGATATTATTTGTACCAGCATTACTTACCTATGTCAATGTCTACATTTTATACATTTCACTGTATTATCCAACGAAATTAAATCGAGGGGCTCGTGGTCTAGTGGTAACCGACAATATTAATACATTGCAAAGGTTAAGCAACATCTAGTAAGGCCGGTCTTAGGATGGGTGACCATTTCTTAAGACACCGAGACCCCTCCGTGCTTCGGAGAGCAAGTTAAGCCGTCGGTCCCGGTTGTCATACGAACATCTATGGCAGTCGTTAGGGGTAGTTGGAGCCCTTAAAAATCCGACCGGTCTAACTACAGAACTCGATATCGCCCCATTGAGTTATTATTACTACGTAAGTAGTAATAACTCAATGTATCGCCCATGGGTTGTGAAGGTCAGATAGCAGTCGCTTCACGGAAAATATCGAAGTTCAGCCGAATCGCAGTTAGACTGGAAAACTGACCCCAACTAAGTTGGGAAAAGGGTCGGTGAATGATGATCCAACGAAATTAAATTATTATACCTACTATTTATACTGTCGATTGACGGCACTTGGTGGAATCTGCTACACATTTTGCACAAAAACACATATACTTTTCCACTGTTATAATTTTATTTCTACTGCCCGGTTTCACCTCACGGCATCATCAGAGATTTTATTGATTGAATTATGATTAAATTATTATGCCATTTCAAGTGAAGCTTGTAGAATTATTTTATGATACAGATTTTCTATGAGAATTTCTCCAAAACTGTGAATAACTTTGTACTATAACTAACGTACCAAAATGCCTTATATATTTATTATATTCTGATTTTTAGTATAGAGGCACCAAAAATACATCATTTGTGAAAGTTTCAACTTTCAACTATCTCGGCTCATTAGATACAGTCTGGTGACAGACGGACCGAACGGAAAGCGGAGTCTTAGTAAAAGGGTTCCTGTTTTACCGTTTGGGTACGGAACCCTAAAAATTATGATGGCACTGAATGTTCACGAATGTTTAAAATGCATGTTCGTGGCAGCACTCGTGTACGAACGTCACGTCGAAACGATCGACGAGACGCGAGGCGAATCACGAGACCTGTGTCTAAACCCTGCTGCATTAAGTACCTACCTACAGTGTATAAATAAAAGGCTAGTCTTTCGACCATACTGCCTTGTATTGCGTTAGACTGCTTCCAAAAAATCTTTTTGATATTATTTAAAAAAAAACGGAAATGGAAAGTTGTAGCGACAGTAAATGTGAAATTTAATAAAATATTACACCGCCGGACATTCTGAATGCGGCTACATTAGCTTCTACCTACTCTATATTTTCATTTACTATGGTTTATTTAAAAAGGGCCCCATATACGGTACGATTCATCGTTACGATCCGTCGCTTTAGACCGATCGTAACGACTCATCGCTTCGTGTATGAGCGGCAACACTACAGATGTAGTGTTGCCGCTCATACACGAAGCGATGATCGATCATTTATCCATTTGAACTGGAACGATAAAGACATTCTCAAAAATTCAATACGTGCCCTGTAAAATGGAAAATGAACTTCTTTTCTCATCTGTGGCGGTAACTTTGATTATGTTACAGAAGAAAATAAGATAACCTAGAAAAGTGTGGGTTAAGAAATGGCTATTAAAGCGAAATCAGTATTCGCATGAAAATATTTTAAATGACCAATTCCACACAAAAGATTGGCACAACTATATGAGAATGAGGGAACCTACCGTTCCTAAAATTATTGAAACTAGTATCACCTAAAATACAGAAACTATCGATTCATCGTTACGATTCATGGTTGCATGGGTTTTTGTTGCGATCTCCGATGTCGTCTGCGATCAAGTAAATCGTTAAAGATCGGAACATACATTACAGATCCGTCGTTGCGATCGGTCTGAAGCGACGGATCGTAACGATGAATCGTACCATATATGGGGCCCTTAAGCAATTGGATACGTGTACGTAGTTTCGTTTTGTCACACTGGTGTTCTACAATAACCTTAACGTGTGAAATTAGATATAGTGGTGTATAAAACTGAACATAACTCCACTCACCAAGGTTCGTTTCTTTATAACCTACTCGTGTTCTCTTATGAATATAATAATAATATAAAAAAATATTTTGGACATTCTCACACAACGTCATCTAGCCCAAATTAAGCTAACATAAGCTTGTGTTATGGCTCTGTGCAATAGTTTTATAAACTACTACGAGTATTTTCATATTGTTCTGTAACTGGCCAGTTCCTGATACATAAATATTAGCCCTCGTAATAAATTACCCTGTATCACAGATATAAGCATACTATACTAGTACAGATAATTCATCGCATAGGATTTGGGGAGCTTTTAAAAGCGCCTATAGATGGCAGTGTAGTGTGTGCGAAAAATACGTAATAGATGGCAGTATGTCATGTGTGCGAATAGATGGCAGTATTTTACGTTTTAATCCCGCACGAACGAAGTTTCTATTGTCCCGATTATTTCCCAATAGATGGCAGTATTTTAACTAGTTTAACTAAGTTCTACACCCATAGTACTAGACGGCGCACCATTACCAGTTTGCTCCAGTTCCCGGTACCTCGGCTCTCTTATCCAGGATGATGGGGAAATCAATCGGTCAGTGAAGCACAGAATTGACGCAGGTTGGATCAAATGGCGGCAGGTCAAAGGCACTATTTGCGACCCTCTATTTCCCCCAAAAATTAAAGGGAAAATTTACAAGACTGTCGTAAGACCTGCCGTCCTGTATGGACTGTAATGTTTGGCCTTAAAAGCGACGGATGAAAGATAACTGCATGTAGCGGAGATGCGAATGTTAAGATGGATGTGTGGTGTGACAAGAATGGATAGGGTAAGGAACGAGTATATTAGAGGAAGTTTGAAAGTTGCACCAGTGAACGAAAAGTTGAGAAGCGAGCGGCTGTGATGGTATGGACATGTTATGAGAAGAGAGGAAAGCAATGTCGTAAGGTGCAAAGTATGACTGTAGAGGGTTTAAGAAGTAGAGGTAGGCCAAAGAAAAGATGGATGGAATGTGTGAAAGAGGACATGACATGGAGAGGAGTGACTGAAGAGATGACGTCTGACAGGGATGTGTGGAGGAGAAAGACTTGTTGCGCCGACCCCAAATAATTGGGATAAGGGCAGGTAGATGATGATTATGATGAGATGGCAGTATTTTATCTTCTTATCAGAGTTCATTGGAGAGGAGATTATTAGTTACTAGCTGTTGCCCGCAGCTCCGCCTGCGTGTTATAGCTTTCTTGATCACCAGTTACAGATTTATTATGCATAGCTGTTGAGCGATATTGTATCTTAAGATAAAATATTATAGTATCTTAGCCGTGTGCAGCGCCCCTTAGTGAACTCCACTGCGGGTGGCGTAACCTACGACAAACTTATTATTTGCGGTTGGTACAGTAATCGGGTCTAGGGATCGAACCGCAAAATTAAGTTTGTTTTTTATTGTATATACTTTTCCGGGGTAAAAAGTACCCAACGTGGTGCCCAGGATATTAAAGAATAATTATACCAAGTTTCATCGTAATCGAACCGGTAGTGTTTGCGTGGTGCCTGAAGTTTTGGGTTCGGTGTTGGTCTAGTAACATCCCTTGCCATTAATTTTTTTGATATTTTCAATGTTCAGAATTACTTCTACAGATTTATTATAAGTATAGATGAACCAGATAATACTTTATTTACAATAACAATTACAATATACATAATTATATACTAAAAATATTTTCGTTAAAAAACATCATTTAAAAAATCCTCCGCGTCATTGCCGACTGGGAAGGTTCCCAGAAAGCTACAAGAAAGGCCATGGTGTCCCAGATTATCGACGGCTACTCCACAGGTGCAATGATGCGGAGATACACAAGGTATACCCAGCCGAAGGCAAGTGGCAATGCGGCAGGTTGTGTCGTCCAACATTGTACCGATGCTGGGCGATGGGAGCGCCTGGGTCCATAACCCTGACTCCTATTCTCCAACAGCTAGTAGGCGTGCACGCTCTGAAATATTGACAGAAGTGTCAATTAGTGTATTAATTCTCAATTTCCAGAGCGGCGAATCCCACAGTCGCTGTGAGCCTAGGCGTGAGGGCAGGTCAGTGTCGGGACAAGACATCCTCCACGCATTTATGGCATCGGTCTTGCATCGCACCTCGGAATCAATCAGTGTATTTGACAAAATTTTCCTGACTAATTCTTCGGTGCTGTGGACCGACGACAGACATGCTGGCAGACTGACATCTGTGACTCTACGAATACCTAGCCCGCCCAAGCGAACTGGAAGAGACGCTTGGACCCAGGCTCGGTCATTAATATTTACATTTAAAATTTTACACAAAGAATTTTGTATTAAGTTGTCTAGTCTGCCCAAAATTTCTAAATTTTTCACCGACATCTCTCTGTGCTTTAGCAAGAGTTATTGATAAAAAACAAACGCCAGCCAAATTTATAGCAGTACTTATTCTAGACGACACATGTACCGTGGCGCTGTGCTGACATTTTATTAAAAAAGGTTAAATTAGAGTTTTAAAGACCCGAAAACTACTTATCTAATCGTAGAAAAACTTATTAAATATAGATATATTTTCCTAGAATGGAATTCCTGACTAAAACAAAAGATATTAACTTATATATATTATTATAAATCATTACCCGTAACGCCACCTAGTTTAAAATAATTCAACTAACACGACAGGCCCGGTTTTTATGTTCCTGATAGACTCCCAGTGCCTGTATTAAAAATGTTTTACACTACCGAAACTTGATTGACAATTTGTATCTCACTGACTGTATATACTCGTATGTATTACTAGCTGATCACCGCCTGACAAAGTTTTCTTGTTCCCGATCCACGTGGGAATACATTACCGGGAAAAGAGCAGCCTATGTTATAGCCCTACCACACGCGCATGCTTCACCACAGTGCTACCTGAAAGGCTTCTCCTACGTGAAGACTGAACACATCGTGAGCTACCAAACCGTCCTTCATTTTTGTCGAAATCATCGGCGTGGAACGTTTCTCACTGGTCAGCTTTTTCTTATGATACCAGGTTTTTAGAGACAAAAAAAGACAGCACGCACACATAATACATATCATTACGCCTATATCCCAAAGGGGTAGGCAAACATAGATTACACACCAACACTTGGCCAGTAATTTGTTAGTCCAACGTGATAGGGGACAGGCCACAGGTATTTATTTGCAAAACCATATTTGAGTGGTGGATATAGCTTACCAAAAAAAAAAAAATTATATAGGTACCTAGTTAGGTATTCAACCTAACCAGGCCTATGTCACTCGCCTAACAATCGCAAAAAAAACACGTGATTTCAGCGACAACTTGAAGTTGTAAGTCAGTAAGGGTTGTCTCTTGTTTGTGACACGGCATGGACCATAGAGTTGATGTTGAGGCATTAACGCCATTGGTCAAATTATGCTGGTATATTTTTTACTTTACTGACAACCCTAACGTTCGAATTATGTTCTCTGTAAACAAAAGAATGTGCTTTAATTAACGTCGGAGTGCAAGTTCTGTATGTAAGGACTATTCTCTATTCTGTGACCTAACTAGGTATATAATTATCATAATTGTCAATCGTAATTCTGCCATTTTCATTGACGGACGACACTTTCAAGCCGAACGAAAACTAACCGCAACTGACGGCTTGAACACTGAACGCCTACCTTACACGCACCGACAAGTACACGAAGGCCAGTACTGACAGTCCAAATTTCAAGCAAGTCGAAAAATGATTAGTTCACGTCGTGGGATTTGCGCAGTGTTCAGTTTTCACACCAGCCAACCACACGCGTATGCTTCACCACAGTGTTACCTAACACTGTGGTGAAGCATACGCGTGTGGTTGACTTTTCACTCAAGGATAATGCAGCTACATAACAGTGAAAGAATTTTCAAAACAGGTTCAGTAGATACGGAGCCTATTCAATCAAACAAACATACATTCAATCAAATCTTTACTCTTTACAATATAAGTTTAGAAGTATAGATATAGATAAATCAACAGTGTAAAATATTTCATACTACGCCACCCAGCCAAATTTTAATTTAAAAGTTCTAATTCATAATTATTATTGGTGTTACATGTTTATTATTAAGTACCTATAATTAATTATAAGTGAATTATGTAGGTGAGTCCATTATTAAAATTATCATATAATGATATGAAATAGTATTATGTGCTCTAATGCAATTTGATTAAACTCTTATGAATAAATACAATTTAACGGCTATACATAACATAATGATGTTATCTAATATTTTAAAATTGCACATATTTTAATATAACAGTATATTATTTTTGAAATGTGATATCTAACCTAGTCCGTGTGATCTGATTAAATATCAGCTAGAAGCTCTGAGTAATAATGAGTTGCGCTCAGATAGTCGACGAGTCTCCGAGGTAGAGAAGTGATCTGATTAAATATCAGCTAAAAGCTCTGAGTAATAATGAGTTGCGCTCAGATAATCGACGAGTCTCCGAGGTAGAGAAGTGATCTGATTAAATATCAGCTAGAAGCTCTGAGTAATAATGAGTTGCGCTCAGATAGTCGACGAGTCTCCGAGGTAGAGAAGTGATCTGATTAAATATCAGCTAGAAGCTCTGAGTAATAATGAGTTGCGCTCAGATAATCGACGAGTCTCCGAGGTAGAGAAGTGATCTGATTAAATATCAGCTAGAAGCTCTGAGTAATAATGAGTTGCGCCCAGATAGTCGACGAGTCTCCGAGGTAGAGAAGTGATCTGATTAAATATCAGCTAGAAGCTCTGAGTAATAATGAGTTGCGCCCAGATAGTCGACGAGTCTCCGAGGTAGAGAAGTGATCTGATTAAATATCAGCTAGAAGCTCTGAGTAATAATGAGTTGCGCCCAGATAGTCGACGAGTCTCCGAGGTAGAGAAGTGATCTGATTAAATATCAGCTAGAAGCTCTGAGTAATAATGAGTTGCGCCCAGATAGTCGACGAGTCTCCGAGGTAGAGAAGTGATCTGATTAAATATCAGCTAGAAGCTCTGAGTAATAATGAGTTGCGCCCAGATAGTCGACGAGTCTCCGAGGTAGAGGTAGATTACTAATGAGGTCCCGCCGCACATATTTCAATATCACAAACCTGTAACACACCAATAATAATATTCAGGATCTCCCACAATACTTCACTCTCGTGTGTGCGTGTGTGTGTGTGAGTAAACAGGTAACAAGTTCGTTTTGGTATAAATTAAAATGTTCAAATACGTCTTACATTTACTTGTATCGTGTTTTGTAATATCTTGCAGCTTATTAAGGTATTTTTACAGTATACCTACAAATAAAAAGATGTGTAGGTAATTGACCTCCAATTGGTCAGTATTTTTTACAAGCCTTTATATACTTTCACCTGTCCCGATGTCAGTGTGTAATCAAAACTTGAAAGTTATATTTAACACACATCCCGGTTTCCGATTGAACTGAAACCTTGCCCGCGTATGTAAAGTGCATGACAATGCAATATTATGATGATTATTAAATGTTTTTTTTTAATGATTTAATTATTATTTGATGACAAACACCAAAATCCTAAAAACCTAACCGTAAAAGTATGCCATACTGAGAAAAATTCAAAATAATATGAATTTTTGAAATTATTTATATATTTTTTTAATTGAAAGCACTACCATCCCATTAAGATCAATTTATGGAATTTGAGACGGGTACGAAGTTCACCGCAAATTCAATAACCGGTAGTTATCAAATTTATGTAAAGTTCATACTTAATTATTGTTTGACACATACCTACACATATGCTGCAGGCTTTGTACCCTCTTAAACCTTGATACAGGATAAAGTAGCTGTACTCGAACAGGGCCTAGTACTGGCCTCAAGTTTAAAAAGAATAAATATCGACCACTTCGAGATGTTTCAACAGCGTTTTCAATAAATTCTACTATCGTTTGCGCTTTAAACATAGTGCATCCACCAAAACAGAAATTACCTGAAAATAATGAGAAACGTATTAAACGGATCGCCTGTCAAACGACTTAGAAACGACAGTCATTTGCTAAAGACCGCCCGGGAACTGTGAACTCAGTAACTTTTACATTATAGTCAGTACCAGACAGATCTAATTGTCTTACATTCTATAAAGGACATCATCACCAGGTTGCCTGTAAGACATTGCTTTTTAGCGATAAGTCCGTCCTTTGTACATTTTATATTTGTTCTATCCTGTACTTTGTAATTGGTGTACAATAAAGATAATTCTATTCTATTCTACTATATCACTCAACTTCCATACAGTTTTGGCTAATTTTGAAAGTGCTGGTTAACTAAAACAATCTCACTATAATTATAATCCTACTAATATTATAAACGCGAAAGTTTGTGAGTATCTATGTATGTATGGATGGATGGATATTTGTTACTCTTTCACTTAAAATCTACTGAATGGATTTTAATGAAACTTTACAATAATATAGCTATACATCAGAATAACACATAGGCTACAATTTATAAAGATATTGTGTGAATTGTTCAAAATATGACACGGCGCGACGGGAACGGGAAAAAATCCAAATTACCACGCGGACGAAGTCGCGGGCGACCACTATAGTCCGGCAATTTCGTGCGCGACCGTCCCGCGGGGTGACAGACGGTGGCGGGGACGAGGTAGCGCGTCGTTATAGCACACGGCTACACACGAAGAGAAGTGTGCCAGGATAAATCTTGCGATAAGTTGTACTTACTTGTGACGTAATATAGGAGTAAATAAAAAGATAGAACTACTCTTATTGTTTATATTTTTTTATTATGCTTGAGGACAAATTATTAGGAAAACTAAAATTATGATATATTGTTTTATTATAAATCAATTTCCATATCACTTTCATGTTCACTCTCTGTTTGATCTTCTTCATAACTTTCGTCGTCATCATCATCGTCGTTTTCCCCCAGTTTAATTATGAATCTAAAAAGACATAAATGTACTATAGAAATAATAAACAACTTCACGTACAATGACATGATTCCGAGATTATAGCTTGAGCACTCTGCCAAGTTAAAGCAATAATAATCGATTATGTTAATAAACAATAACGTACCTGTCCATTTCATCGTCAAATACTCGATCTGAATTATAATCGTCCTCGTTTTTTATGACATGATTATCACAATCGCGCCACTGTTCAACCGAATAATTAGAAAAAAAGCAATTCTAAATCTTTTAACTTTTTATCTAAGTTCGAATCAAGGGAAGTCCTTGCGAGCTCGCCTTTTACGTACCCCCACACGAGTTCAATTGGATTTAAATCCGGATGGTATGGGGGTAAGCGAAGCACGATATGTCCATTTTCCTTTAATATTTCATCAATTTTGTAATGTTTCTCTGTGTTTTGCTCATTAATTATTTTCATTAGATCACATTTACGCATAGCGCTATCATACTGAACACCTCGTCGTTCTAACCATTGCTGCATTTCGCTTTTCAGGGTACTCATTGTAGGTTTTTTATCGATCTGAGTGCTATGGTAAGCGGCGTTGTCCATTACAATAACAGAATTCGGAGGAATGTTTGGTAACAGTTTTGCATCGATCCACTTTCGAAAATTTGTGGCATTCATGTCTCCATGATAATCGCCGGTCTTGGAATGCGATTTGAACATCAATAAAGCATTAGGTACAAAGCCATTGCGACTGCCAGCGTGTACAATTACAATACGAGGTCCTTTACCGATATTTTGCATAGCCCCGCGTTCTGTATTAGAATGCCAGCATTTTTGTGTCACGTGATTTTTATTCACGTAGGTTTCATCTAGGAAAATTATTGACTTACCCTCTCGGCGGTATTTTTTAATGTCTCTGATGTAATGCCACCGCAGGCGCATTATGTGGTGACGTTCAATGAATAGTTTCCTCTTTGACTGACATGTTAAATATGATATTTCGAAACATCAACAATACGAATTCTGATTATTATTTGAAACCAAGCCTATGTATTGTCCGTCTCAAGTATTCAAGTGAGCAATGAAGAATATTGTCTTGTTTCAATTCCGCATTCAACTTTTTAAACGACGGGATACATTTTTTGACAGTATACCATTGTGTAATTTTTCTTCGTATGACACCTTCCGTAAAATTGTCGATTTCAATCCTTTTTTTAGGAAAACGGGTTTTCCGTGGTGAATTGAAAGTCGCTGTGCTGCCTTGTGCTTCCATGATTCTAGCTTATTTTATAATTTTTTTAACGCTGGTATCAGACAAACCTGTGGCTTCAGCAACAGTTTTTGCTAAATTAATGTCGTTTGCGTATTCGGCCGAGGTTCGGTCATTTTTTCGCTTACAAAAAATTGGTACACTTTATGTACAACTTGCTTAACTTGTCTTGAGATAGTCTTACTCATCTTGAGATCTTAATCTCGTGTGCGGCGAACTCAAAGTAGTACGGAATATCAAGCACGTGTTGCCGCTTCGACTGCGCGGCCGAGACTACCGTATTTGACGCGCAGATGCACGCGTTTCCCTTCCCCGCTGCACCACCCGCTACCCGCTAACATCGTTAGTACCTCGTCCCCGCCACTGTCTGTCACCCCGCAGGACGGTCGCGCACGAGCTTGCCGGACTATAGTAGCTTATAATATTATAAACATAATTGTTACTACACGTCTTGTTCGTTGGATGCTATCCACAGGCGCTCGGCAATGGACGTAGGTGCGGCCTCGGATTAAAAAAAACCTTATGTTATAACTGCTAATATCCTTAATTTACTGGTTGTTGGATTCGAAGTTCAAATATAAATGTTTCAATTGTTCCGAATGTGCAGCTTCCGAATTAAGGGTAGAGGTAGATAGGCAGATAGATTAGGTGTATTGTGAACCCAGATTTTACCAGTAGTTTTGGTGGTTCCACGTATTTAGGAGGCAAGCCTTTTGCCTTTACCGAGTACTATACCCGCACAGATATTATAACTATTCTGTAATCCGAACTTCCGAACGTTACATAGGTAGGTACCCAAATCTCAGACTAGTCTATCATAATAAAAATAAGCGTCTACTTCGGTGGCGTGGTAGGGTACATCGGCTTTGGACGCCGGAGTCTCGGTTTCGATCCCCGGGTCGAATCGAATATTTGTGTGATCCACAACTGTTTGTTTCGGAGTCACATAGTTTGTATCTATGTGACTTGTCTTTATTTGTATGTATGTGATTATGTAATTGTATTCTTTATTTTAGTTTTATTATTCTCTTATTATCTTGTGTTTATTATTATATAGTCCATTTCGACACAAAAGTAAATTTGTTAAGAAATAAATGTCTAATGTCTGGGTGTTTTCTATGTATAATAATTTAAGTAAGTATTTATAATTATATAAGTATGTTTATAAGTTGTCTAGATCCCATAGCACAAGCTTAAATCTTAGTTTGGGCTCTAGTTACTCAAGCCAGGACATTCTCACACAACGTCATCTATGACTTTGTGTAAGAATTGTGTGGTTTGTGGTACTACCAGACTTATATAGGAGGTGGGTTACTCCGGTAGTCATAAAAGTTGGAAGCCAATGGTGACTCAAGGGATGACTATAAACAAGATGCCAAGCAAGTGCACACGCTTGCAGTTAGATACTACTAGTGACTACTACTATTAGTAGCGTGGACGAGTTAGCGCCGGGACCTCGTAGTGGGTCTGGGCGTGGATACTCTCTCGCTGAAGACCATGCTTCAAGCCATGGTCTCCAGCGGGAGTGGCTGGAACGCGGCCGTGTCCTTCTCGAAGCAGGTCATGCTCGCGAAGGAGGCGGCCGAGAGGGAGATGGAGCGTACTCTCCCCGCCGAGTTCCGTAGACTCATCTACGCCCAAGATCATCGACCTCCATGATCGGGTGCTTAGGACGGCGGGATCGCCACCCGCCGTCTTTACAGAAGCAGGCTAGAAGGATTGCCTTATAGAAGCAGGCTAGAAGGGCCTTTGCCCCACAGCACGCAACCAGATTTACTCACCGACGCGGGATAAAACCTACCCCAACGACGCAGGATTTTCATCCCGACCAAACCCCGTAGGTGGTCAAAGTTCGCCGGGCGCCACTGGAAATACCTTCTGCGTGTGAACCAGAGACGTCCGGCAACGGACGTAAGAGTACGGACGTAAAATAAAACTAGTGACTTTTGGTACGGAGTGCACAACTTTTGGTTAAAATGGTTCTCGTAGCTTGTGACCTACGGAACCATTTTAACCAAAAGTTGTGCAGTCCGTCCGGTCCAGCAGATTTCCAATTTGGTATTGGTAACGAACAAACTGCACAAAATAATATCTTCTTCAGGTATGGTTATAGGTTCCATAGCTGGAATTGGTTCACACGCCCGCTCAACATCCCTAATCCACCCATCCTACGTATGACTGACGGGCGTCGACCAGATGCTTTTCCAGAAGTTAAGATAAAGATAAGATAAGATAAATAATCTATATTGTACAGCGTACACAAGCAATAAATAGTAACGTATAACATGCCTTAAAACTAATGTACAAAGGGAGGCCATATCGCTAATAAGCGATCTCTGCCAGGCAACCTTTGGATGGAGAGAGATATATACGATATAAGTTAACTGTAGAATCAGTATCAGGTAGACGTCCATCAGTCACATCCGAATTAGGTCGCTGCCACCTTCTATATACCCACCTCTCATTTTATTGGAACAAGCGATTTTGACTGTATCTATCCACTTTATCCGCGGGTTATAATATTAGTTCCCACGAATGCAAGGGCCACAAAGCGCATGATTCGGGCGTGTATGTCGCAGGGGCGAAGCTTCATAAGCTGAGGACTGCATGCCCGATATATGAGGTAACAAACATATAAAAATAAAGCAGTCGAATTGAGAACCTCCTCCATTTTTGAGGTTGTATAAAAATCAGTTAAAAGCAGTCGAAATGAGAACCTCCTCCATTTTTGAGGTCGGTTAAAAATCAAAGTTAAAAGCAGTCGAATTGAGAACCTCCATTTTTGAGGTCGGTTAAAAATGAAAGTTAAATTACAACAGATTTTTTCTATTTTATTTCATGCGCTATTATCACTACAGGTATAATTGTTCGCGGTAGCTAACGTAGTTTTTTATTATATCGGCTAGAGAGTGAATAATATTGTTTTGAATTGTAGATGATAAATAACTCGGCCCGGGTTTGTCGCTTTGTTGATGTTGCATATGCTTTTCCAAAACCCTATCATATTTTGATAATAATGAAACTAATTCTAAAAAGTTACCTCTATTTAATGAATCTTTGGACTCGTCATGTCCTCTAAAAGGCAATACAAGTCTTTGAAAAATACTACGGTTTTGGTCAACTTGTTGATTGTGTTTTGAAATTTCTTCAGCAACTTGGCGTGACAAGTGAGTTTTACTTACTGTAGAAATACATAAATCTGGCGTTGGTTTAGGAGAAACAACTAACGAGTTTCTCTGATCAAAACTTAATGATTTTACCCTTTGGTCTTTTAATAAAACGTTACAGCACCTCAAATCATCACAAGGCACAATTTCTTCCATATTTAACACTAAAATAAACTAATTCACAACTTTTAAACAATAGAAAACAACGCTGAAACTGAAATAAACAAACGCGAACATAGCTGGCCATGCGACCGAGATGATGTGCGAGTGCGACTGCGACGATGTTCAGAGTGAATGCCTGGATTATAAACGAGAAAATATTTGCTATACCAACCTAAAGTACCTATATTGTATGCATAGCGAAAATATCATGGACGTATTATAAGAGAGGACATGCCATAAGCAACTGTGCACAGTGCAATCTTTAAGTGAGCACTGACGTCATAAAATTTGCGCGTGATTTCAAAAAGTGGGCGTGGCTTATCAGTGTACTATCAGCTTTCGTACATGTATTGTATATTCTGTGACAGTTCAGTAATTTTTGTGGAAATAAAGGGATAAAAGAAGATAAAAATGAAGTATTGTGTTCTATCATGTAAAAAATATTTAGATTCGCCACTGGTATGTCGGACGGGCAGTCCTGAAGCAGTGTAGCTTACCAATGAGCACCCTAGCCAATGCGCCGTTCAATTCTGCACTGCCAAGCTGTTACAGCAAGACCGTCGAATAGCTGCTTCTTGTTTAAAAAATTTAACCCCCGCTAATCGACATACTGCAACAGCTGATGTTAACATCGTTTTTATTTATTTACTATTTATATTTAATATTATTATTTATAATAGCGGTTTTATTTCAGTTGGTCGTCACTTTCAAAATTAGCCCATGCGTTATGGCTGGTTTACACGTATTAAGTTGTCAAGTTATCGACATACTTGTCGTGTACCTGCTTTCTCTCTTCATGTCAATGCTGTCAAGATCGGTCAAACGAAAGTCGTCAAGTGTTTTTACTTACCCTGGTCATGTTCGATTCTAACATGTCTGAGACCATTTAGCTTAAAAGTTAATGTGAAAATATAATGGTCATCACTGCTATCACGGACTATAAACGACCCGTCTGGTTCATTGGACAGGATCTTTTCTGCATCTTCGACAGATAGTGGACCCCAGTACCATCCATACTAAAACAAGAAAACAAATGTTTATGTTACTGGATTATGATTGCTGTAGAAAATCTCAACACAGATATTTGTTGAAAGATAGATAACAAAAATATGCTCACATCTTTAACTTTTTGTATAGAAGTGGCAAAGTCCATAACCGTTTCATCATCGGTTGCTGGTCTCCGACTAGCCTGGTGAACATGCGGCGACTGCGGGAGCGGAGGCAGTGCTCGGCGTACCGCCGTCGGAGGGGAACCTTCCTTATGCGAAATAACACTCTCTAGCTCGGGCGCACCATCAGGCCCGGTTTGTCGTCGCCAACGAAATAAATTACAAAAGCTCTGCTTCAAGTTTATTGATAATATTCTTACTGGTGATATTTTTGATTTCTGACTTTGATTCGTATTACCCTTCTTGGCGACTTTGTCGTTTTTATCCAAATCAATTACATCACTATTTTCTTTGTGCTTCTTATTTTTAACATTCATTCCAACTGAATTTTTCGTTGCTTTTTTATGGTTATTGTTTGTTTCCACAGTTTTAAAATTTTCATTACTTTCTTTTAAAAATACAGTTGTAGATGCTGCATCTTTTTTTGTATTTTTATTATGAATGCTGACACTAGTTACAACTGAATTATTTTTGTTATTAATGGTAGATTTACATTCTGAATCACTTGAACTCGAATAGAGTGTATGTAAATATTTCCTCATTTCCCGTAAAGTCAATTGTAATGAGTCAGTATCTGAATCACTATTAAGTTTTCGAGATGATGAACTTGGCAAACTATGTCTTTTACTTTTAACATCTTTAGATCTGACAGTATCTTTAAGTTTATGTATTTTATCAGCTTTATCATTATTTACTGGCATAGTCTGTGAAACCGTCTTAGCACGTTTTTTTATATTTCGAGGTAGCTTCTTTCCTTTGTACCTATTATTACTTTGACTAGGTTTCACCATATCGACTGGCACAGCATAAATATCACTATCGAATGGAACATTATACACATCGGTAATGTCGGATGTTTTAGTTATTAAAATATCGTGTGAGATAGCCTGTGTAATGAAACTAGAATCATCAACTTGAAACTGAGTGACCAATGAATTGTGGCTGCTCGATAATCGTGAGGATAACGAGCTGCGCGAGGAAGGTCTATTTCCGCGACATGGACTCAAATGCATAAGTCTCGGGCTAGCAAATCTATGATTCAGACATTGTCTTCGCTCAAATAATGACTCTGGTTTTAATTTTCTAGGGTATATGGGCGATAATTGCACAGAGGTTGCCGGTAACTCTGAAGTGGATGAATTCACTTTAATCGTTGCATCAATAGAGAAAGCCACAATCGGAGGTACACTCACAGTTATGCATTCATCTACAATGTCTGGCGTAGGAATATCCTGAAAACACACAGAGATTGATATCATTAGACTTTCACAGATGTACTATTGACTCATTTGTACATGTATTCCACAATTTCTTTATTATGCAAACACCTTACCAGTTTCGCCTTACGGCATCATCAGAGGTATTTTCTTACACTTCATAATAATTCAGTTTAATCAATATAAATAAAAAATAATCGCCGTTCGTTTGTCTCGCTAAAACTCGGGAACGGCTGTACCGATTTGTCTCATTTTTGTCTTGAAATATTCGTAAAACTTCAGAGAAAGTTTAAAAGGCAGCACGACGTTCGCCGCCGGGACAGCTAGGGGTAAATATTTATATTACTATAAAGAAACCGTAGGGCGAAACCGGCAAGGTGTTTGCATAATAAAGAAATTGTGGAATATGTACAAGTGAGTTAATTTCATAATGTGTGTAGTCTATGATAAGTATTATTATACTTAGTCTGACCGTAAATACAGTTACAATTCAAAATAAACAAAATATTACATTTGAATTTGGAATTTGTCATTTTTATGAGTTTTTCATTGTTTTTTTATTTTGGCGCCAATATATTGTACAATATTAGGTCTTTACCTATGAAATTGCCGTTTTGTACTTATAAAAAAAAATTTAACGATTTTTTCATGTATTTTTTATTTGTATTCGAAGTAATCACCTATACAATCAATGCATCTTTGCCAACGCAGCGGCAGTTTATTGATGCCCTTCTTAAAGAAATCAGCTGGACGGGAGGCAACAAATTCTTCAAAGGCTTTTTGTACTGCCTCTTAGTTATTGAATTTCTTTCCCGCCAAGAAGTTATCCAAATTCTGGAAAAAGTAGTAGTCTGTAGGCGGAAGGTCTGGTAAGTATGGCGGATCACGGAGAGCTTCCAACCCCAGTTCTTGCAACTTGGAGACCGTCTGCTGTGCAGTATGAGGTCGCGCATTGTCGTGCAGGAGCAGCGGAGACGAGCGATTGACCAATGATGGTTGGAGATGTGCCAGCTTCTCCATCATTGTGTTCAGTTCTTCACAGTACACATCTGCAGTAATGCTCACCCCGTTTGGTAAGAAGCTGTGATGAATCATCACACCGGCGCTAGACCACCTAACAGTGACCATCACTTTTCTAGGGATAAGTTTTCGTTTAGGGCATTGTTTAGGTGCTGAACCAGGATCCAACCAACTTGCTGAGCGCTTGCGGTTATCAAACAGAATCCATTTTTCATCGCAAGTAACAATGCGGTTGAAAATTCCTTCATTTGTGTGTCTGTTGAGCAATGTAAGGCATGTCTCGACGCGTACTTCACGCTGGCGATCATTGAGTTCGTGGGGCACCCATTTGTCAAGCTTTTTTACCTTACCAATTTGACGCAAATGGACCAATATTGTTTTGACGCTAACGTCGAAATCTGCTTCTAATTCAGCCGTAGATTGTGTATCATCGGCTTCCACAATCACCTTTAATTCATCATTGTCGACCAAAGTCTTCGGACGACCGCGAGGTTCATTTTTCAGGTCGAAATTTCCAGAACGAAAGCGAGCAAACCAATAACAGGCGGTGCGTTGGTTTGTAGTGTTAGCTCCGTAAACGTCGTTGATGTTGCGTGCCGCTTGTGCCGCGTTGCTGCCACGACGATACTCATATTCCATAATTACTCGAATTTTTAACGTATCCATGATGACGAGAAATATCGAAATGCGATGAAAACGTAACACTAATCAATAAACAAATGACTACTTTTGGAAAAAGAATTCCATGTTTTTATAATAAAATTAATTTGAAATTAGAATTCTTAACCAAACAAAAAATATTTTGATTTGAAATGGCCAGTACTGCACAGAACGGCAATTTCATAGGTAAAGACCTATTATTTTGCGATATTAAAATGGAGTGGGGTGATAAAGAGAACCGAATCGCTGTGATTGTATTACACAAAGTAGGTATGGAGCCAAATGCAATTTTTAAAACTCTCCTTATAGGCAAGCGGCAAACCCCCTGAAAAACTAAAATGACTGACCAATCAGTGAAAATGTGATTTCCCCAATACAAATTTGTACTTTTTGTAAACCTTGCCATTTGTGCGGTTGGGCTAACTAAGGTGACTCAAATGCAACTCGATGTGAAATTGTTTCTCGACAACTACCCAACCGATTTTCATGATTTTTTCACTCAAAAATCAAGCATTCTCAGGAGCAGCTTTTGTTTGAGACCGAATTTTGATTCAGGACCCTCAAAAAAAGTTATTGACCAAAAATATGTCAACAACCGATTTTCATGATTTTTTCACTCAAAAATCAAGCATTCTCAGGAACAGGTTTTTCTCGAGACCGAATTTTGATTTAGGACCCTCAAAAAAAATTATTGACCAAAAATATGACAATAGTCGCTTCGCTCAATTGCATGCTGCAGCGCAGTACCACGGCAGCGACCGCAGCTCCTAGTTAAGTAATGTATTAATGTATCCATTTTTTTAAGTCGTAGAACAAACGTTGCTACTTATGATGTCTGCTACCTACCCCTGGGAGGATGCTAGTTAATTACAAATAACCCTGTATATGTTTACCGACCCTTTGAAAAGCGAACCCGGGTGGTAAAAATAAATATAATAAAGTTGTGGAATATTGTATAAGTGTGTTTGTTCATCATGTATTACTATAGGTTCCACCAAGTGCCAACAAACTAAAGTATAAACTACATCAATTATACCACACAGTACTGCTTACCTGAAATTCTGGAGGTGGTTTAATTGTGGTAACAATAACCTTTGATGGGCCTTTCTTCACAGTATTAAAGAAATCACCACACATACGCTCTGAAGTTTCTGTTGATTCACAAAATGACAATGATTTTTCATCAAAGTCGCTTTCTTGCAACTGTAGAAAAATGACAAATTTGTAATAAAGACTAATGTGCAGTGCCGTAAAACCTCGAAATCTAGGATGGAGCAGAGAATCTTCAATAAAAACTGTTGGACTGCATTGTTAAAAGCTCAAATAAAAATGGCTCGCTCTTGATTAAAAGAAAAAATAATTAAAGCATAGCAATTGTTATATAAGACCAATCAATAAACGCATTAAATAGGTCATCGGGCATCGGGGGGCATCACTCCATATAACATTGTCAGTCGGCGACGAGGCGAAGGATTTCTTTGACGCCTGTATACAGGATGTATTTTTGAAACGGGGCAGTAAGGGCAAGTACTTTAACCGTTGTAGTTACAGCAAAACGTTCTTAGGAGACCTTCCCTAACTTTTTGAGAATTTTGAACTACATTCACAGATTTTGCAAAAAGCTTACAGTTACCAAAAAAAAATCAAAAATAAAAAAAAAATTGTGCCAATCGATTTTATTTCATCTAGGGATCAATGCTCTAAGGGACTATTTTAGCTTTGATTACTAGGAAAGACAGAAATCGCCAAAAACTTTTCCCATACATTTCGGCAAGAGAATCAAATTTTTACAATGGTCAATCTTATTGTTATGGGCAGGAAGTGGGTAGGATTGACTATAAAGTACAGGTGGCCCAAAATAACGTTGACAAATGTTTTTACATTTTTTTAATTTAATAAAAAATATATACATAATTATGTTTCATGAAACGTAACTAGGTCTCATTGTGCACCATATTTTCTATTTTTATCTTCAAAATAGCCCCCTTTAGCACTGATACAGAGCGACAAACGCTTCGTGAAATTTGCTACATTTTTCCGCACTAGCTCGATGGATATTTTGTCCCACTCCCGCGTGAGGGAAGACTTCCCCTCATCGACACTTTGGTGAAGCTAAGCACAGACCCTTGCCTCTTTTTTTTTTTTTTTTTAATTCCGCCGCCATAGGCCGCGGCCGCTCTAACGTCCGTTGCCGGGCGTCTCTGGTTACTAGCAGAGGGTATGTCCAGTGGCGCCCGGCGGACTTTGACTACCTCTGTGGTCTCTTCGGGTGTTGGGTCGGGACGAGAATCCCGCGTCGTTGGGGAAGGGTTTTATCCCGCGTCAGTGAGTGAATCTGGTTGCGTGCTATGGGGCAAAGGCCCCGCAGCACGCAACCCTTCTAGCCTGCTTCTGTAAGGACGGCGGATGGCGATCCCGCCGTCCTCAAGCCCCGATCATGGATAGGCCCGGCCGCCTCCTTCGCGAGCATGACTTGCTCGCAGAAGGACACGGCCGCGTTCCACCTACTCCGGCTGGAGACCATGGCTTGAAGCATGGTCTCCAGCGAGAGGGTATCCACGCCCAGACCCACTACGAGGTCCCTGCGCTGACTCGCCCATGCTGAGCACTCCACCAACGTGTGGAGTGCGGTGTCGTCATCGGAAACCTCGCAGTGTTGACACCGGGGTGTGACCTCACGATGCATGCGAAACAGATAGCTACCGAAGCATCCATGCCCGGCAACGATCTGCGTCGCACGGTACGTGAGGTCACCATGCTGCCTCTGCAGCCAATCGTACATGATCGGTCTCACCGCCGTGATGATGGTGGTACCCCACTTGGGTTGCTCAAGTCGCACCCTCCATGACTCCATGAGATCCTGGCGGAGTTGGGACCGCTGGTCCTCGATTTCTCGAGACGCAGGCCTGTGGTCCCGCTCCAGCGCCTCCTTACGCCATTGGAACAATGACGCAAGGGCTCTCGCTTCCAGGTCCCATGGAGGGGTCCCGGCTAGGAGACATGCAGCCTCTCCGGAGATCGTGCGCTACCCCCGTATGGTTCTGACGGCCAAGGTTCGAAGTGGTCTGTTTAACAGAGTCACGTTCCCCTTGACCGCCAACCTATCCGCCCATACGGGAGCCCCGTATAGGGCCATACTCCGCACGATCCCCAGGTACAGTCTCCTGCAGGAAGCGTTGGGTCCCTTTAGGTTGGGCATCAGTCGCAGAAAGCGCGACCGATGCCTGCGTCACCTTGAGAGACCCTTGCCTCTAAGATAGACCATAAACTGTAATCCATTGGATTCAGATCTGGCGAGTAAGGTGGCCAATCTTTTGAGCTGATGAACCCTGGTAAAGTGGCCATGCACCACTGCTGAACACTTGAAGCCCTGTGAGCTGGTGCAGAGTCCTGTTGGAATATCCATGGTTGGTTGCCGAAGTGTTGTTGGCTCCAGGGAAGCAGCACAGTTTCGAGGATGTCTTTTCGGTAATAGTCTTGATTGATTTTTATGCCCTTATGTATGAAAACTAAGGGAATTTTTATAGTGAAATATATTCCTCCCCAAACCATAACTGTTTGTGCGTTTTGACGATGCGGAACAACCGTAGTAGCTCCAGGACGAGTTACTGACCAGATCCTGTCATTTTGGTGGTTGTGGGCTTGCTCAATCGAAAATAATTTTTCATCAGAAAAAACGACATGTTCCTAATTTGAAGCTACGGAACGCTGTTAAAGCAATCTGCACCTCTCAAGACGAACTTTTTTCTCTTTATCTGTAAGCAATTGAGCTTTTTTAATATTATAAGGGATCATTTGGAGGTCGTGTTTCACTATACGTTGCACGGTGGAGTGACTAATCCCCAAGTACTTATTTAAACTTTCGCGTTTTGTACACATTATAAACTTAAGACTAACGGGTCTTTTACGCGCACTCCAAAGTCGTAAACCACCCGCGAACCCCTAAAGATACCAATCCTCTACAGACACCGGGTGTTTATAAGGTAGACTGCAGCTGTGGTAGTTCATACATCGGACAGACCAAACGTACTATCGCTGAGAGGGTCAAAGAACACATCACAGCTGTAAAAAACCGCCAAATAAACAAGTCTGCGATTGCCGAGCATTTGTTGGAATCGGGTCCCAACCACTGGATTGAACTCCACAAGCCACAAGTCCTATCCACTGACGGACACTATTACTCCAGGATAGTGCGGGAAGCCGTCGAAATAAAAAAGTATCCCAACTTTAACCGGGAAGATGGATATCGACTATCTACGTCGTGGAATCCGGTGATCAGCAAATGTACTCGCCACCTCACCGAACGCCCGTGTGCTGATACTATCAGTGTGGTATGCCGTAGTGGCTCTCCGAACACAATAGTTAGTGACGACGAAGTGAGGGTAGTTGAACAAACCCGCACTTCACGAAGACGACGATGAGCGGAAGCCAGTCCACCCGTGACCACGGCTCTTGTAACAGGGCCGAAACGTCGGGTAATAAAGAGGTATGTATATATCTCAATAATCGCGTAAAAGACCCGTTAGTCTTAAGTTTATAATCCCCAAGTCTCGTGACATTTTTCTCACCTATGCCTGTGGATTAATATTTTTTTTTTTATATTTTTGGACATTCTCACACAACGTCATCTAGCCCAAATTAAGCTAATATAAGCTTGTGTTATGGGATCTAGACGACTGATAAACATACTTATATATTTCTAAATACATACATATTATACATAGAAAATACCCAAACTCCGAAACAAACATTTGTGGATCACACAAATAATTTGAATCGACCCGGAATCGAACCTGGGATCTCAGGGGCGGCAGTCGCATACTCATACCACTGAGCCACCGAGGCAGTCTTTGTTTTGCGTAGTAACCTTTGTTTGATGATGTGTCTGTTCCTAGAAGTTCGAACAGTCCTCTTACGTCCTCTTCCAGGACGGTCCTCAATGTTGCCCAACTCATTATAGCGTTTAATTGTCGCAGAAAGTAACTGACGGCTTACACCAAGAATGCTTGCTATCTCACATTGCCTTTTTCCGTAAAGTAAGTATAGGCACTCGTTTCGCTGACATAACGAAATAAATTAATTGCAACAATTTTTTAACCGACTAACTATGTAGATTTAGCGCCAAGGAACCAGCAAAAAATAAGTATCGCCATCCAACGTGGCAATACAGCCAGCATTCTGGGAACCTTCCCAGTCGGCAATGACGCGGAGGATTTTTTAAATGATATTTTGTAATGTAAATATTTTTAGTCTATAATTATGTATATTTTGTATATTGTAATTCTTATATACTTACCAGCAAATATATAAAAAAACAAAAGAGAACAAATCCCGTTCCATTATTGAATTTTCATTTTTAAAATTTTGTCAACGTTATTTTGGGCCAAGGTGTAAATAAAAAGAATTTTACCCACAATTTTCGAATTAGATTCGAATACCTTTGT
Organism: Nudaria mundana; assembly: GCA_963556515.1. Classification (NCBI taxonomy): domain Eukaryota; kingdom Metazoa; phylum Arthropoda; class Insecta; order Lepidoptera; family Erebidae; genus Nudaria; species Nudaria mundana. Next base: position 10,513,917 of record OY748286.1, read on the forward strand.
TTCATTCTTAGTTTCAGTGAGAAAATTCGTCTTTTTTCTAATTGTAAGATTTTTGCAAAATCTGTGAATGCAGTTCCAAATATCTCAAAAAGTTGGGGAAGGTCTCCTAAGAACGTTTTGCTGTAACTACAACGGTACTTGCCCTTACTGCATTTTTGAAACGGCAAAAATACATCCTGTAGAGTGTAGATTTTAATGTGTATAGCATTTAATATGTTATATCATTATATAATATACTCTACTCGTATGTCTATTAATAATAATAAAAAGAACGATAAATAAGTTTGTTTTTTTATTTCAATTGGGGGTCACTATACGTTTCTAAATTAGGCTCCATTTATTGTTGTAAGCCTTACAAGGTTCATAAGAAAAACATAGGCAAAAGTAGAAGTTGTGGTAAATATACAAGCCAAGAAATAGTAAAACTTCGCGAGAAGATTTGGACGTATAAAACGATAGCCGACGATCTGTAATGCTTAAAAACTATGGTTTTCGACGCTGTGAAGCGTTTTGCCACATACCAAACTGAACTCACTAACGTAAAATAAACAGAGAAAGTCATCACATCAAGATTATTGAAATATCGTTCGTTTGGGAAACAAATTCCATTTAAAGAGTCTAATCAGCTGAGATAAGAAAATTTTGGTGAAAACGACTTCTTATCAATCTCAGCACACACTATTCGAAGGTGTTTGGTTGAAGAAACATAGAAGGACATGACACACATGGAAGGATAGTAAGAAAGGTGCCATGGTAAGCTCTGCTTGCATTTGCAAGAAGGTATGAAAACTGAACTCTTGGGTAGTGTAAAATATTATGTTTTATGACGATAAACACGGTGTGCACTGATGGAAAACAATATACGATGACATTTGAACAGCATTCGACCCTAAGTACACGAAAGTAATATTAAAGCATGGTGAGAGAAATGTGAATATTTGGGGATAGGTTTCTGGGTAGTCAGAGCCCTAAATCAAAAATCCGACCGGTCTAATTGCAGAACTTTAATATCGCCCATGGGTTGTGGAGGTCAGATGGCAGTCGCTTCACGGAAAATATCGAAGATCAGCCAAATGCAGTTAGACTGGAAAGCCGACACCAACTGAGTTGGGAAAAGGGTCGGTGAATGATGATGATTTTTCTGGTCATGGTGTTATACTGATAGAAGGAATCATAGATCAACTCCAGTACAAAAATATACTGGAAGAAACAACTGCCTTATGTTGTAAATGTGCATTCTGTTATTTGGAAATTTCAGCATGACAATGATCCAAAACATCAAAGAATTTCTTGAATAGCAATCAGTTTCTGTCTTAGATTAGCCAGCGGACAGCCCTGATGAAACCCAAAATATCACTTTTTTGGTGTGGACATGCTACTAACCATTAATTTTAGTTTCTAATGCATAACATTTAATTTAATGCATTTGAAACTAAAATTAATAGTTAGTTAAAGTATAGTATAGTAAGTCAGGTAGTAGAATTAGTGTTAGTACTTTACATTTATTGTGGTTTATTTCATCTATGTTTCATTTATAACAATTTTAGAGCAGTTTCATTAATTGTTATTAAGTATTTGTCCAGATCCATTATTGTTTAAGTTTGTTACTTTGGATAATAAATAAAATTAAAAAAAGAATTGTCAGCATTTCTATCCTATACTAGGTCGCCGCAGTCGCGAAACGTACCGTTACGCTGCAGCATATATTTGAGCGAAGCGAGTTTTGATTCAAAGATCGAAATTCAAAATTCTGGCTTCGTAAGAACCTGCGTAATTCTGTAAGCTTTTGATGAGTGCAAGAAAATCCGAAATCGGCCGAGTATTTACCGAGAAACAATTTAACACAATCTATCTATATATATATAATACGCCAGTGAAGCCGATTCTCCTCCTAAACGGAGAGTCGCACAGTCAAGTGTGGCACACCGTTGGAAAGGTCGTGGTCTCAAGTGGTGCTATAAGATTAGAAATTTGACAAAAAGTAAAAAAAATAAAAAAATTATTACTTGCGCAGTTTGCGCTAAGGGTTGCTAGTTTAATATAAATCGTAATTTGAGTCAGCCGTTGAGAGCTCCGCTCGCCTTCGGCTCGCTTCGCTCAATTATTAATCCTGTTTGTTCCATGTATGCAAGTAACACAACTAGATATGACATGATTTAGGTAAAAAAAATCGTGAACTTCAAATCGTTCTTAATTATATGACCATCACTGTATATACATTACCGACTCCCGACTCAACTGCAAGTAATTACTATTACCTTTCTTAACTTTATAAATGAGAAGAATTTGCAAATTATATAAATTTATAACTACTAATATTGGCAAATTAACTGACATGCACTGAGGCAAAGCAGCAAGCTTCAGGTATGCATGGGCTTTTTTTTATTCGGTGGCCCAAGGCTGTGGCCTCTCTCACGTCCGTTGCCGGGCGTCGCTGGCTCGCACGCAGAAGTTATTTCCAGTGGCGCCCAGCAGAGGTATGCATGGGCTAACAATAAAATGTTCTCAGATCTCAGATGTTGATTGTGCATTAGGGAAGACTTGGAGCGAAGTAAAGCGCGAAGCTCAAGACAGAACGGTATGATGATGCATTGTGGACGCCCTCTGCCCCATCTAGGGGACTTAGGACCTTAAGTCGTAAAGTAAGTCAAGATCATTGATGTGCTTGTGAGCTTAATAAGCATAATATTTGCTGAGGATTGCATGGCAAAGGTAAGATATTTTTTATGATATAATATGATCACATTAGCATTACAATCTTAATCTATATATTTCTTCTGTGTTTATTGTGTAATTGTAAATGTAATTAAACTTCTTCTAAACAATTGAAGGGATTTTAATGAAATTGATAGTGTATGTGTTCAGGTTGATTCGACAATGGTTTAGATTTACAATTGGACTCTGTAGGTTTAATTGGACCATTTCATTGTCCCAGTGAACTTTGTATCTCCACAACAAGCAAAACCTAAAAGGTCAGTTTGAGTTGATGAGATCATTGTGAGTTTTAAGCATCCTTGAAATCACATAAATACAAAATTCATTAAACCCATTTAGTAGGAATTCAGTGACAAGCAAATGTATAAACAGCTGGACCTGATCTTCAAATCCACCCGAACGTACACTATAAATTTCATTTAAATAGGTACAGTGGTTTGAGAGGAGTTTGGTGATGAACATTCAGGGAAGGTTTAAAAGGTTTTTATTTAATTTGAGGGGGCACGTTCACCAGGTTTGCTAGTATTTCTATAATTGTATTCAAATAGTCTAATCAAATGAATGCTATGAAAACAAACTAAGAAGGAACTGTAATCCAACACCAATCTTCATCAACTGCAAATTTACCGAGTATGTGACAAGCTATGTATACGAGGGGAAACGAGTACAGTTTTCAAGATCAGTTAGTCTAACTTGGAGGAAGTACTGTTCCATGAAAGAAATCTTCAAACCAGACTACAACTTAGCATTTAAGAAAACTGTATTAGATATTTGTTCACAAATGTAACATAAAGAATATAATGAATAAAATTCAAACCACTCAACAAGCTATGGAGAGAAGTAAGCTGAGAATATCAAAAAGAGATAGAATAAGACATGCAAAAATATGGCAGAGAACCAGTGGCTGATGCTGTCACATACAGCCTCCAGCAGAAGTGGAAATGGGCTGGTCACGTTGCTTGACTATCAGGTCATCAGACTATCAGTGTATATAAATAATAACAATATACAATAATAATATTGTATAAGAACAATAAGAAGTATAAACTTCAACAATAGTACAAATATTACAAACAAAATCGCTCGAAGTGTGAAATTATAGAATTATTGTCTCACCTCGGATGCGCCGTGATGCCATCCACTAGCGGAATCACTCGAAAATGATCCACTGGTGATAAAAAATCCACTGTCTTCGCTCAATGGAGGTGCCTCAGAATGAGATGAGAATGGCGGTGACTCCATCACATAAGAATTTGTTTGAATTAATATCTTAACATAAACTAGACATGGACATAAATAACATTATTTTCTTAAAATTATAGAAACTACATCATTACGCGTAACGACGAAGTCAGAAGTCTTTCTTATTTATTATCCGTCATTGGATGAAAATATGCCAAACGTAGGTAGGTACGACGAACGAGTACGAGCATGAGCATAGACTACGAATTAGGGATGTGAAAAAATAATCGATTTTGGAAATAAACGAAAAAAAAATGGATTTTAAATAAAATTCATTTTTATTAAGACTTTGTAATACTAGATACTTTTTAAACGTTTTGTACATATTATAAACTTAAGTCAAACGGGTCTCAATAATCGCGTAAAGGACCCGTTTGTTTTAAGTTTATAATTTGTAATTCAGTCCACTTCACGGCTATATATTATATAAAGACTCTGAAAAATCACGGTTGCCTTTGCGCACTTGACCGCACCTCTTCGCAGCCAGGTGTAAAGAGGTATGATTTTGATGCATTTATGCGTGCATGTACATTTATTATTTATATATCAAATTAATGCTATTTTTTCTGTTTATTATGATATACGGTTGCTTAATTAAATCTGGCCGCAAATAAAGGTAGGTGAAAGACAGTTAGCGCGTAACGTCATTAGTCAGACGAGGATAGCGATAGTCAGCTGTACGACGCTTTTAAGCCATTGCGCATGCGTCAAATGCTAGTATTCTCAACCACCGATGCAAACAGTAGTAGGGACGACTTAATTAATACTCCAAAAGAAATGTCTTCCTTTTCAAAATGACAAAAAATTAAAAATAATATATAATTTTATTTTTTGCTAAGACTTTAATAAATATGTAGGTATAAATTTTAATAATAAGACCGTTTGGCATTAGAACACAACAGTTATTATATGTGTGAAGAAACATACTATGTCGATGAAGAATGCGTTCAATGAATTATGTCGTATAACATAGTAAATCTGTACCTTACCTGGTCTCATCTTATCTTACCTGTCACTTTCATCAGACTTTCGAGAGCTGGGAGTGGCTGGAATCTGTCACTGTTAATGTCATAGTTTTCAATCTACCAGTAAGCTGCTTGCTCACATAGTATGCTTCTTCACACATATAATAACGGTTTTGTTCATGCAAACAGTCTTATTATTTGTGATATAGTTTTTCGAACAGTGGAAGGATGGAGAAATACCAATATAAATTAATAAAAATAGAGCATGAAATATGTACAACTTTTATATCGATCAGACTTGACAACTGCAATTTTTCAGACACATTTTTCGAATACAAAAATATAAAACAGAATACAAAAGAGGTTTGAATGTTTGAGTTTGAATACCAAACTCAAACTCTAATACTTTCCCTTATTCAAAGCTTCTGCATCCCGAGGGCTAAAGAAAGCGTGCAAAATCTTGGACGAGGCAACCCTTTCGTTAGGATGTCAGCCAGTTGATCCGTAGTGGAAATTCTCTTAACCTCTATTGCACCTTCAGCAACTTGCTCTCGAACATAAAAATGTCGTATACGAATATGCTTTGTCCGCTTGTGAAATTCCGGATTGTGTGCCAAACGGACAGCAGCTTCGTTGTCAACAAACAGGACAGGAGTATTCTTGAGCTTAGTCAGCTCTTCCATTATCCTAGTTAGCCAAACTAGTTCTCTTGCAGCTTCACTAGCTGCTACTAGCTCTGCTTCGGTAGTAGAAATAGCAACGGATGATTGTCGTTGACTGAGCCAGGATATCACGCCTCCTGCATAGCGGCAGGCCACGCCTGTAGTAGATCGGCTTGTCTCTCGATCTCCTCCATGGTCCGCATCACTATATCCCTCGAATATTCCAGGTTTATGGCGGTCATATTTGACTCCATAGGAATACGTGCCTTTGACGTAACGAAGAATCCTTTTTACGCCAAGCCAGTCTTCTTTAGAAGGGCACTCTAGTTTTCGGGAAGCAACACCCACTGCATATGTAATGTCTGGACGTGTTCCGACCATAAGATACGCTAAAGCGCCAACAGCTTCTCTATACGGATGTTTTTCGTTCTTATCAGTTTCGACTTTCCCTGATTGAGAAGTTTCTATGGGTGTTGTCACAGGATTGCAATCCGCCATCCCAAAACGTAGGTTGCGTAGGTTTCCTGATTTATGAAGACAGAGCCATCCTCTCCTCTTACGATTTGTAGTCCAAGATAATACGACGCGGGCTTCGTCGTAATCTGCAATCGTTTTCGTAAATCGTTCAGAAAAGAATTTGCTAATTCTTTATCAGTTGCCGCTACTAATCCATCATCTACGTATAATGTGATTATTAACTTCTTGCCGTTTATTTCCTTGGTATATAGACATGAATCAGCCTCACATTGCTTAAAGCCCATCCCTAGTAAAATTGCTGCGAAACATGAGTTCCAACATCTCGGAGCTTGCTTTAAACCATATAAGCTTCGATTCAGTCTCCAGACTTTAGACGTTCCGTCGCTAAAGCCTTCAGGTTGCTGCATATAAATTTCCTCTTCAAGCTTTCCGTTGAGGAACGCTGTAGCAACGTCAAACTGAATTAAATGCATGTTTTCCTTAGCGCTGACGCTCAATAGTGCTCTGACGGTTGCTAGACGCGTTACAGGACTGAAAGTTTGGTCGTAATCAACCCCTTTTCTTTGTTTAAATCCCTTTACTACGAGCCGTGCTTTGTACTTGTCTATTGAACCGTCTGGGTTTCTTTTTGTTCGTAGAACCCATTTGCAAGGTAGCGCTCTTCTTCCCTTCGGTAGATCACATGCCGTCCACACATTTAGATCATTTAAGGACTTCATTTCACTATGCATTGCTATGCGCCATTCTTCACAATCGTTCCGATTCATCGCATCAGCAAAATTCGATGGGTACGTCTCTGTTATGCATACGTAGTCGTCGTATTTGTCAGGCCGTCGTATTTCGTCGCAATTGCGTAAATTGTAACGTGGCGATTCAGCATCATAGAACTCGTCTCCTTCTGGATTTTCATGATGTGGTTCTGGTTCATGGACGTGGTCTTCTTGGACTGCTTCGAGTTCCAAATTATCTCCCTCAAGTCCACGTTCATGATGAGAGTCTGAGAGCCGATCATCTTCACGGTCTCCTTCATGTACGATATGATCTGGATCATGATGAACTTCTACATGTTCAGCCGGTTCCTCATTCCTGATGGCGTAGTCCATCGGCAGTCGCAGTGAGTACTCCCTCGTATTTGCGTCTTGTTGCCCACAGTCAGGGTGACCATCACTATTTGGGAGCGGCTTCTCATCAAAAATTACATCACGGGAGCGGACGAGTCTATTCCTTTCCCCATCGGTAATCCAGATGCGGTAGCCATCTTCATCGTAACCAACAAGTCTTCCTTTGATGGCCTTGCCGGTTTCTTCCCAGTCCAAAGTTCATACGGTGACTTGTTTTTCTTGTTTGTTGGACCAGTTCTATTGAGAATGTACGCGGCCGTGTTGATAAGTTCTGCCCAGAGTTCTTGTGGCATCGCTTCGTGCGCATACATCATAGATCTCGCTGTTTCAACCAAGGTTCTATTTTCTCGCTCGCTGACACCATTTTGTTCCGGTGTGTACGGCATTACCAGTCGTTGTTGAATTCCATAATAGCCTAGTAATTCTCGAACGGACTTGTTGTCAAATTCTCCACCGTTGTCGCTTAATAGGCATTTTATGGTATGTCCTTCGGTTTTCGTCTGAGCTAACATTAAGGCGAGCTTATCCTTAACCTCTGACTTGTGTTTCAGGAAGTATACCATACGGTAGCCGGTGTAGTCGTCTTTGAACAACACGTAGTACTGGAATTTTGAATGACTTGGTTGAAATGGTCCAATAACGTCTGTATGTACGAGCTCCCCAAGCGCGGTAGCTTGAGTTCTTGTACCGAATTTCATTCTATGTGCTTTACCGAAAATGCAACCTTCGCATAGCTCCTTATCAAGAGGTAAGTCTATGTCCAGTTCTCGCTTAACTGCAACTTTTACATGCCTCTTGTTTTGATGAGCTAATCTCTCGTGATACAGTTGCATAGTATTGGATGTCACATAGATTGCTGCAGGATTCTCTGGTCGCACGACTTTGATATCCAGTCTGTACAGTCCACCATCTTTCTGTCGTCTTCCGAATAAACAGGCTTCTCCATTGACTAAGACTGTGCATTCTGTTGTCGTTGATGTAAATTGACTGTTAGGAATCTTGTCGTGTACTGCTAGTACAGAGAATAAATTTTTCGTGATGGCTGGGACGTACCAAACGTCTTGCAGGGTTACTCGTTGTAGCTTCCCTCTTTCATTTGCCTCGAGAATTACTGAACCTTTGCCTTCAGCGCGAATAGAATTGCCATTGGCCGTTGTTACAGTACGTATCTCGTCAAAACGTTGGAAGGTTTGGTATATATCAGCCCGGTTTGTCACATGGCTCGTGGCGCCGTTATCCACGTACCAGTTTTCTGTGTCAGGATCGATGGTAAATATTTCTGTGTTCTCTATAGACATAAGGATCATGTTTGCCGATTTAGAGGAAGTAGGCGTTGCTTGCGAATTGCTGCTCTTCGGAGGCTTCCCGTCTTTGATCCATTTCTGACAGTTTCTCACTCGATGGCCTATAACTTGGCAGTATTTGCATTTCAACTTCCTATCCTTCTTCTCCGCATTAGACGTGGTGCCGGAATTTGAAACAACAAGGGCTTCCTGTTGAAGTACGTTGTTACTCTGCAGTGCTCGTTCAAATGCACATAAATGGCTTGTGAGGCTCTCGATAGTTCGCTCAGATTTCGGTTGTGAAAGCCAGCTGCTTCTGAATGAAAAGTAAGTCTCGTCGAGTGTATCCAGAATCTTGCATAAAAGCAGCAGTTCTGGTAGCTCGCTGGTTTGATTCTTACTTAACTCCTGATTAAGCTGCGTCCAAATGTTCTTTAGTTTTGACATGTGTGTGGCTATGTCGTCAGCCAAATCTTTTCTAAAGCCAAAGAAGCTCATGCATAGATTGTAAGACTTATCTTCGTCTGTACCGTCGAATAGTCTATGCAACTCAAGCCATACGTCTCTTGCATTCGTGTATCTCATTACCTTTCTTAGTGTCTCTTCTTGCATATTGGTTGTTATTATGAGAAGAGCAGTTGCGTCTGCCTTTACAAAACTCACTAAGTTGCCTTTGTAAGTAGCAACTGCTGACTCTTCAGCGCCAGGAACGGGTTCGATGGGTTTCATAAACGAGCCTTCTACTACTTCCAGCGCGTGCGGGACGGTGCGTAGCAGACTTACGGCTTTGTATTTCCATGTGTCCCAATTAGTTTTCCCTTGGAGCAAACCAATTTGTAATTTCGTGATATTCTCCATATCGTCGTCGTGGGGTGGGACCGATAACCTGATATAGTTTTTCGAACAGTGGAAGGATGGAGAAATACCAATATAAATTAATAAAAATAGAGCATGAAATATGTACAACTTTTATATCGATCAGACTTGACAACTGCAATTTTTCAGACACATTTTTCGAATACAAAAAATGTGTCTGAAAAATTGCAGTTGTTTTTTTTTTTTTTTGTTGCTTCGATACATACTATGTCGATGAAGACCTGTTTGTTACCAGCTGGTGAAAGAGCCTGTAAAGTGTACCCATTCTGAATGCTATGTGAAAATTAAAGAAAACTGATCTATGAATAATTCTGGAATAATTTAGATAAAGATTGTCATTCTGAATCTTCATAGCCACTTCTCTTCTGATATCCCTACCAGAAGATTTGCTTACTAAAGACACAGCCACCAATTTGAATTCCAAGGGTCTTAATCGTATTATTTGTTCTCCTTTCTTTAAAACTCTGCAATACAATCTATTAGCCTCCCCTTCAACCACTCCAGCCAAGCCAAAGGCGCTGGTACTTGTACTGGTGTTAAGAGTGGACTCAATAAAAAGGAGAATGTCTTGCCCGGACGTTAAACTAACTCATTAGGTTTTAGATATTAGGCTATGGATGCTTACATGATTAATAGTACATCTAGTGTGCTACAGCTATTGTGATTATTGAAAAAGTTTTTTTTTAAAGCCTACAAGTCTATGACTATTACATCTTACCTTTATCTTACTGGTCGGACCCAGACCAGTGGCAGTAAGAAGCTAAACTACTCCCTACGCTAAGCTATTTAGCTTGTGTGGAAGGTTCTAAATCTTTGAATATTAAATATGTTACCTACTTTAACTACCCTGCTTTTCTGTTGGTAACAAACGCTTATAAGCCTTATCACAACGCGATTATAAGCCTTCCCCAAAAGTTAACTTGGTATCTGACAATCTTGTCTACCAAAAATAACAACTCGCTTAAGGAAACAACTTTAACACTAACTAACACTAGCTGGAATACTAATAAGAATATAGTTAAATATATAATGGATAGAGTAAGAATAGTTCTAATATTCTATTGTAATCTAAACTAATTGTTATTTTATTATACATCAAAAGATACCCAAATAGGTAGGTACCTAAAATGGGGTACAAAAACATTCGATGTAAAAGAGATCACTTTGTGGACATCATATTTCCTATCAAGGCAAAATTTCTACATTTAAAGTATTAAAATTACACATAATATATAATGTTATTAAAATTATTGTTACAAAACAGTTTTTTGTACTTTATTTTATATTTGATGAAGTTCTCACTCAACCGTTATTGTGTAAAGCAATTGTTGGATCTCATAATTTTCTTGATGATACATAAAATCAGGAGTTGGGTCTACGTACAAAACACAATAATCTTGGTTATGTAAATGTTGACCATAGCTATTTACAATATGGATGGCTTTATGTGCTAACTTGCAAAAGGTGCAATTATATTTGTGACTTATGGTAATTTAATGATATTTTAGGACATCAATTCTCAATGACATTTTTAAGGACATTTTAATAACTAGGCAGGTAAAAAATTCACAAATGTATGGTATATGTACTGGGATTGACATTGATATTTTTTAATTTTGTTGACTGCAAGTGACATTGATGTATTGTTTCATTTTTGTAATTGTAATCTTTGTAACACAATTTTTTGGGTCTTATGCTTATTTCTGTTGCCTCATAGTTATTATTTATACATTGCATGCCTAAATAGGTAGGACATATTGTGTTCCTTATACATCAAATAGCACCTAAGATGTAGTTATGTAACATGTTCAGCAATAAAATTATTGATTGATTGATTGATTGGTGAGCCACCCGCTTCGAGGGCCCAATGTCAGACAAGCAAACGTCCATGTCGTGCTGGGTAGCCAAAGGTTAGAATTTGTAAATAACACTACCTTTTTAGGAATAACAATAGATTCTAAATTACAATGGGGTGACCATATCACCATTCACAGCATATGCAGCTTAGCTCTGCTGCATATGCTGGGAGACGGATTAAGCAGTTGACAGATGTAGTTGCTGCTAGGCTAGTTTACTTTGGTTACTTTCATAGCTTAATGTCCTATGGAATACTACTTTGGGGAAATGCAGCAGATATAGAAACAATTTTTATATTACAAAAGAGGGCAGTCCGTGCCATTTATTGTTTAGGTAAGAGAGATTCTCTTAGGGAGCGATTTAAAGGTATTAATGTTTTAACTGTAGCTTCCCAATATATATTTGAAAACATACTATATGTCAGGAAAAATATATCTAGCTATACTAAAGTAAGTGACGTTACAGACAAATCTACGTAATAAAAATAAACTACTCCCTCCGTGTTATCGGCTTAGCAAGGTTAGTCATTCTTTCAAGGGGGAAGGTATACGCTTTTATAATAAATTGCCTGAATCGGTCCTATGTATGCCCGACAATAAATTTAAAACCTTTATAAAGACCACTTTATGTCAAAAAGAATATTATAAGACAGTTCATTACCTTAATGATAAAAGTGTCTGGCTTGAGCATGGTGCAGGCGCCTCCTAAAATGCCGTAGTTGTAGCATATTTCGTACTGAGGTGACGATATTTTTTTTGTTGCTTTATACACGCTTTTTGATTTTGACACGAGACCAATGTACATTCGTCCACATTTAGTCTTAAGAAAATGTGTAAATGAGTCAATTATTGAAAAAGAGTGACCGAGAGTTTTATTGCCAGGTTCTTTCTTTCGGTTCTACTTATTGCTTTGCGAATCTGGCAGTACATGTAAATATAGAAGCAATGACATTTTTTTTTATTTTAAGTACTTACTGACGTTTGTAAGAGCCATTTAGTGACCTACCCAAATAAGTAAATCATTTCATTTCATTACGTTTGCGCTGTTGTAGGTACTATCAATTTTTTAACTTGTTTAACTCGGATTAATCTCTCTTAACATATTTTAATTTGTTTAAACACTTTGTAACTTGTTTAGATTAGTTGAAATTAATATTTATAAAATTAAATTAAATTCACTAGGAATTTTTTGACGTGGTTTTAACAACAAAATACAGGTAACATAAGATGAGACCAGGTAATGCACAGATTTACAATGTTATACGACATAATTCATTGAACGCATTCTTCATCGAAATAGTATGTTTCTAAAAAACTACTAGCGGCCACAGTTTTATAGGCAACCTGGTAGGTATATATTCTCCTAATCATAAATATGAGTAAAAATTTAGTTTTCAGCAAATACTCGATGAGCGCAATATTCTGCAGTGGGATCTTAGACTAATTTTATATGTGGCCGATGACGGCAATAGGCTGATCCCCTATTACGTGAGACTAAAAGTACTGGCAAATTGATGGTGTGTAGTGCACCTCTGCCTACACCTTTGGAGATATAGGCGTGATATGTGTGTGTGTGATAAACCAAAATGATAGTTGATTTTTCATGGAGCAGAGAGATTATACTCAAAAGCTGGCGCTATATTAACTAAGACGAGCCGAATATTATCTAAACGATTACCTAAACTTTTATTCCTGAACTCGTTGCCTACGGATTTCTAGTTTCTACCCGACTGCACCAGCGAGTCTAGAATTATAACTAAAACTAGAAGTTCGTAGATAGGTAGGTGTGTGTACCATTCCCGTCGCAGTTTATTTATTTTCAATCGAATAGTTAAAAGTTTGTAAATTGCACTTTAATGTGTGCATAGATCAATTTTTTTTTAATTAATAAATTGATAAATATCTACCTAATTCTTTATTTAGAATAAGAATAACAATATACATATTTATATACTAAAAATATTTACATTACAATATCGTTTAAAAAATCCTCTGCGTCATTGCCTACTGGGAAGGTTCCCAGAATGCTGACTGTGTTGCCACGTTGGATGGCGATACTTATTCTTTGAGCCAGAAAAACTTATTTTCTGGCCCAAAGAATAAGTATCGCCATCCAATAGATAAATATATTTATCGCGTTTATTTTGGAATTATATTACATAATAGATGAAGTACAAAAAAGTCGCCTAATATAATGAAATCGATTATTTATTAATCGATTTTACAAACATAATCTATAGTCTAATCTGTGGTATGAAGTGTCAATGTCAAACTAATTAGAATTACTAGGTAGGTACATACCACTTACTTAGCTTCTTACGTAGTATTGTATTCTCTTTGGTACTTAGTACATACATACACATTCCTTCTTATTTGGCTTGGGTCTAGTGGTCTATGGTGGTCTAGGTTACAATTAACTTACCGCAAGATATTGTAAATATTAAATAGTTTTGTTTCTTGTATTGCTACATACATACATACTGGTTGAGATATTGTGAGGACTTGTAAATGCTGTGTTATTTTGTACACTTCTTGCAAGTTCCATGCAAAAAGGTACTCCAATAGTAAAGTTTTCAGGCAGTTGTAGTTGCCAAGCCACCACTACTTCTAAAAATAATTCCAGAGCAGGAACATACCTGCTTTGGTACCTATTGATATTGTACACAACAACCAAAGATAAATATTTAAAGTTGCGGTTGCCTGTCCAAACCGAGTCATCCAACAGGCAATGAAGTAAAAATATACTCGTGTTTATCATAAAATAGTAATACAAACTATCAATCTGTCGTCTGAAATAGAATTGTTGTCCGAAATTGTGGCTCTGATGATTTTTCCGGAGATGGTCGACTCTCAAGTCGCCAATTTAGTTAATGAAATTTTAGTAAGTATTGTCAAACTTGTTTACTTATCATCTCTGTTTTCAATGTATACTTACTGTCAGCTTAATAGAACTAATATTTGGTGCTTTTTCTTCCCTGTACATATTAATATGATATTGTGTCAACTCAATTGTCTTGTTTCCCTATTCTATGTGTTTGGTGTCGAAGTTGGCTTGTGCTCAATTACATTTAGCCTTTCTACTATTATATATACCAATTACCATACCACATGACTTGGATGGAAGCAATAAATGTATTGAGTATTAAGTAATTTTAAGTACTTTAAGCTTTAGAATGAGCTTTTGGAAAGATGAATAGAGTTGGATGAAAATCATCCTAAATAGACCCAAAGCTGTATAGGATATTTTATAGCTGCACAGTAGGAATTTCAATCTAAAACTGAATGTACTGTTCTACCTTTTTGCAAGATTTCACTATTTTTTTTTCAAGCAAGTGTATTTAGTAAGTATATGGATAGTTCTACGATTCTTATTGTTTCGAGTCCTTAGAAGATATGCCAAGGAGAAATGTTGGAAATTTTTCATTGAACACTTATTCTGGTCCTGTTTTTGTACCCATTTGAATATCAGGGGAAATACAAAAGACACCCAAGAGACAACTACAATAATTAATTAAATTAATTGTTATCTTAACATGCTTATTTTAGTTGTTAGTTTATTTATGGTCTTATAATTGTATATAAATAAAATTTATTCTGATAAGGTTAAATTCAAAAAATAACATGTAGAATATAAAACTTATGTAGAACTGATTGCTGTCCAAACACCTCTTATTGTAGAACCACGCATATACTGGGTGTGCTGTAATATACCTACTTATGTTGTTTTTTTATATACCTACTTTTGTTATTTGTCATAATTTGATGCAGAATGAATAGTGCATTCATTCTGCATCAAATTATGACAAATTAAATTATCATAACTACATATGCCTTCCTTTATATTATTCTTTTTATTTTGTCTGCTTCAATTGCATGGTTTGCATTAATTGGTGGCTTTTGACGCATGAGTATCGGGTTTGATTCCCATGTCGAATTAAATATTTGTGTGATCCACAAATTTTTGGTTCGCATTTTGTGTGTACTTCGAAATAGACCTATAAGAATGTTTATCAGTTGTGTAGATCCTATAGCACTAGCTCATAGGTTAATTTAGGCTAGATTACGTCGTGTGAAAATGTCCAAAAAATATTTATTAGTTATTATGATTTTCAGAGAGTAGAAGCAGTCGAGGAGGCATTTAGTTGCTTCCTCGTGGATAAACCAGACCAAGAGAATGAAAGATTGGCAATGTATCAGAAAAAGCTAAGTGGGATAATGACCTCTTTTAGTGCTGAACAACAAGAATCTGCTATTCGCCAGTATTTAACTCCAACTGCTGTACTTACGAATCGATATAAGATGAAACAGATGCTTATTCTATTAGAAAATCTAGTAAATACCAATGTTATTCAGCCTAGGTTGGTACCTTTTTGTTACTAGTGCTCGTTTATCTATAACTAAAGGACCCTCGCGGCTTCGCACGCTTGATAAATTAAATACACAAAAACCTTCCTCAAGAACCACTCTATACATTGATGAAAACCGCGTCAAAATCTGTAAAACTACACAGTTTTAAAGATGAGTGATTGCTCCATGATAATACGTGACCTCACTTTGCACGAGAAACCGTTGTAAAAAAGTAACAACGGTTTCAGAAACCCTACATCGTCCTCCATACTCGCAAGATCTTGAGGGACTACCGCTTTTTAGTGATTTGGACTATTTTCTACGAGATTCAAAAAAATCTTCCCAGGAGGCAGTACAAAATGCTTTGACACAGTTTGTCGAATCTAGACCCCAGAGTTCTATCATAAAGGCATAAATAAGCTTCCGTTTATATGGCAGCATTGTATAAATAACGAGGGCAAATATTTTGATTGAATAAAATGTTAAAGCTTAGAAAAAGGCATTTAATTTTTCAGTATTTTTTGTATTGGCCTATTTCTTTTTTAAATATCTAATATTAATACTTTAACCCCTATTACTTAAATATTCTGATATGAATGAAAAAAAGTAAATTATGTATGTAATTCTAAAGGTTTTTAATAAAAAGGTCATTTATACAAAGGAGTTTATTTAGCCCACTAAAATTACATAATTACATACTTAGCTAGGTACCTATTATGTAAAAAAAAGTGTTTACAATAGTGTGGTGCCCCTTTTGTCTAACTTTTTATAGTAACTCTAATTTTATTTTCAGAATGTTATGTGATTGTATTTTGACAAATGAAAAACTTAACTATCAAAATGCAGATTTTTGGATTGAGGGCTTTAATTTGATTAGAAGAGTTATAGGAGGTGTAGACTATAAGGGCGTTAGAGAAATTATGAAGGTAACTATGACTTACATTGTTTATAAACATAACACCACATTGTAAGCATTCTTATAGGGTTCCATAATTCAAGTCTCGCACCCTTATAGTTTCGTCATGTTCGTCCATAGTCGGCTTTCCTCCTAAACGGTTAGTTGTAGAAAGATGAAACTTACTTTGCATGGATATGTGTATTTATCACACCGACAACAAAATTTTACTACAGTAAAAATTTTGAAAAAAAAAAAATTTTTGGCGTAAATACCTCCTCTACACCTAAAGTGGGGATGATTTTTTTCTCGCGTCTACCCCATAGTATCATTAAATTATCAGTTAGTAAAATTTATGATGCCCTTAAAAATTCATGATTGTAGTCATGTAATGAACTTTGAATAAAACTATAATGCATCAGATAACTTTGCTAGTTTAGTAGTTATAGAGGCTGTTCTACGTGATTACGGAACCCTGTTCTATGCGTGGCCCGACACGCACTGGGCCGGTTTTTTAAATATTTCTATTGCTCTAGGGTTGCAGAGAAAAAGCTAATTCTGTTCCAGTTAGACTAAATTCCAGTACAATTCCTCAGTTGAAAGCTTTATATGGAGTAATAGAGTACATATTTGACCGTAATGCTTCATTGTTACCAGCATATTTTATAGTAACTGAAATACAAAAAGACTATCCTGATAACAATCACTGGCCCCATTGGGTAAGAACAAACTTTATTTTGATTTTTTGTTTATTAACCTGTTGTATAACATTTTGCTAATATATTCCAGCAATTGGCTAAACTGTTGACCTGTTTTGTGGAAAGCTTCAAGCCTTGTGCTCAAATGGTTTCTATCATTGGACATTCACAAATGCTACCAGTGGTTGAATTTTCTGGCTATGCTGATCACCTGGTTAATCCATGGAGGCTGGACCCTACAACATTAAAGTTTTCGCTTAAGGGCAATCTGCCGTATGATGACGAGCTATTAAAACCACAAATAGCATTACTGAGACATGTATTGCAACAACCCTATTCTAGAGATATGATGTGCTCGATGTTGGGACTGCAGAAACAACACAAACAGCGGTGCATAGCTTTAGAGGATCAATTAGTTGAACTTATGATATTGCCAATGGAAAGAAGTGAACAAGAGATTGATGAAGATGAAATGTCATCCTCACATTGGTGTTGGCTTCACCTATCTTCACAAGTTATTTATTTAATTCTTATTGGATTTGCATCATTTCCTAACATTGTGATGGGTCTACATAACAAGTTAGCCGGGCTTGATATGAAAAAAGGCAGAGATCATCTGATGTGGGTCTTGTTGCAATTTATTTCTGGAAGTATACAGAGGAATCCATCTTCCAATTTTCTACCAATTATAAAGCTCCATGAATTATTGTATCCTGAAAAAGAACCTCTTCCAGTGCCTGATTTCACAAAGGCTCATTGCACCCACCAAATGGCAGTTGTATGTATTTGGATGCATTTGTTGAAAAAAGCCGAATCTGAACATAAGACAATGACTATGCCAGAAAATTTGAAAGTACAGTATGAGTATGTGTTCTTAGTTGTATATAATAATTATAATTCACAAATATCATAAAATTATATATTTAGCACAACTTCTTGTCATTTCCAACTTAAAATAAATACAATGCTACCTAATAATGTTGTTTTGTCATAGGTTCCTACAACATCTGATGACATCAAACAACACACCAACCTTAATGGGGTCAGATTATCGCATTGCATTGCTATGTAATGCCTATTCCACCAATCAAGAGTATTTTGCACGACCAATGGGCATTATTATAGAGACATTGTTTGGAAGTCAAAAAGCTTTGTCAAATGGAAATCCAGGAACTCCACTACCAACATCTCCGTTATCAATGTGTATATTAGATAGTTTGACACTACATTGCAAAATGTCTTTGATACATTCTATAGTAACACATGTTGCAAAATTAGCTCAGAATAAAAGTAATACTCCTGGCAATAATATGATGGCACCAGCTCTGGTCGAAACCTATAGCCGTTTGCTAGTCTACACTGAAATTGAATCGATGGGCATCAAAGGATTTATTCGTGAGTCTAAGTTTCAGTTTCACATGATTTAATACAAGAGGTCATTATTATACAAGTTTATTTGATATAGAATTTGGTTATACAAGATAGGTAGCTTAGATACTAAAATAACTGTTTTATTTTCAAACACAGTTTTCATTGGCTTACTGTACAGAATATATCCTTTTTTTCTTTCTTCTAGATCAACTGTTACCGAATGTATTCAAGTCCCATGCGTGGGGTATATTACACAATTTGCTAGACATGTTCTCCTATCGCATCCACCATGTCCAACCTCACTACAGAGTTACTTTGCTATCTAATATACATTCGTTAGCTGCATATCCGCAAGCTAACCAGACGCAACTGCAACTGTGGTGAGTACATCAACATAGTTGCATTATTAACTGCTTCCGTGGTGTGGTCGGTAGTGCATCAGCTTTCGACTCCGTAGTCTCAGGTTCGATTCTCGGGTTGAATCAAATATTTGTGTGATCCACTAATGTTTGTTTCTTAGTTTGGGTGATTTGTATATATACTAGTAGTTCTGCGAACAGTAGACCTCGCGTTATTTTCGGGTCCCTAACATCCTTTTGGGACGTGGTCTGGTGGCTGACTTTCCATGCGCACCAACAGAGGTACCAGCAAAAAAGAAAATGAGAAATGATCATTTTCTCCGCATTTCTTCCCCATTTTAAAATGGGTAACACTGACAACACATCCAATTCGCCAGTTGAAACATATCCCAATCGCCCTAGCGAACACGAAAACTTTGACCATTTTCCTCGTTGAGAAATGACCATTTTCCCCCCAATCGAAAAATACCTTCGACAACAGTTGCGCCTTGCAACAAAGAACACTTGTGCCAAAGTTCATGAAAATCGGCTGAAAAATGCGGCCTGTAGACCGGAACTGACATACAAACACAAACAACGCCAAATCGGCCAGTCCTCGAGTTGAAACTGAGACGCTTCGCTCGCTCGGTCAATTATATGATATAATTTAATGAAAATAATTGAATGAAATGATATACTACATATAGATATTTTATATCAGTAGTCTAGGTCCCATAGCTTATATCCCAGAGCTTTATAGCAAGCTTATGGATTATTTTGGGTTAGATGACGTTGTGTGAGAATGTCCAAAATAGATAAGTATTTATTCTATTTACTTACTTTCCTATAATACATATTATGTACTTAAATAACCCAGGTATTACCTAGGTATAGTTGACCGGCTTATATATATAAGCCGGTCAACTATACCTGGGTATTTGCCGCCCAGAGTTAGGAGAGGCTAGTTAATCTGTAATACAGGTATTCATATCCTAGTATGGAAACCAGTCTCTCATAAAGATTACCCAATCTCTGTTATGTTTTTGTACTCAACATCGACTATGTGAGAGAGAAAAAAAAAGAAATTTTATTATTTATTATTAAAAAAGAACTATCAGCGGCAGGCACTTGGCCTAGCTCGAGTATATGTTGTGACAGGTGATATTGATAATTTGTATTTTCCATTTCAGTTTTGAAAGTACGGCATTACGATTAATAACAAGTCTGGGCAGTTCAGGAGTCCAGTTGCAAATGTCGAGAGTTGTGTCTGAACCCAAATCTCTGGTTTCGTCTGAGAGTGAGGAGCTCAACCGAGTGCTTGTGCTCACTCTAGCTCGTGGAATCTACATGACTGGTGCTGGTATAACCATATTTTATTGTATTATTTAAGTTCAAATAGTAGTTTTTAAAACTGTTGCATAATGAAGGGTATTAAAACACGAGTTGATCACGAGAACTGCTTCTGTGGCGTGGTCTGTAGTGCATTGGCTTTCGACGCCGGAGTCTCTGGATCGATTCCCGGTCCGAATCAAATATTTGTGTGATCCACAAATGTTTGTTTCAGAGTTAGGGTGTTTTCTATGTATACATATATACATATATTTAGAAATATATAAGAATGTGTATAAGATGTCTAGATCCCTTTAACACAGGCGCTCATAGTTGTGTGAGAATTTCCAAAAATATAAATTTACTTACCTATTAGTTAGTTTTTAAAGAAACGAGCCTCAGCGAGTTTCTTTTTAGTACACCACGATTGTTCTAATATTCAGTTATGTGCAGTTTTATACACTACTTTATCTAATCCCATGCATTTAGGTTATTTTAGAACACAGTGAGACAAAACGAATCTACCTACCTCCCTATGACACTCAGGTTACACCCAGTTATACGCCGCTCTTATCAAAATTTCTAATAACTGTTGTAGCCGCACTATTAATGTCCGATGTTTGATGATTCAACACCAAAAGATTTTTTCAAATCGAACCAGTAGGTACTCCCTGAGATTAGCGCGTACAAAATTTGCCATATATTTTAGTCTTCGAAAATTTTTTCATAAAATCTAAAAAATGTCACATGACATGAAGTTCAACATCATCTTAGAGGTCTTTGACCATGCTGAGTTGATTGCAGCTGGTCTTGAGTCTCTAACTATTACCGTTCTCGATTTGACCTCGACCTTAAGATCAGAGGTCAAAGTTCAAGACTATTTTAGTGGTCTTTGACCATGCTGAGTTGCAGCTGGTCTTGAGTCTCTATTACCGTTCTCGATTTGACCTCGTGACCTTGAGATCAGAGGTCAAAGGTCAAGTTCATTTTGGGGGGGGGTTTTCGACTATGCTAAGTCGATTGGCGTTTACACTGAGTCTCTAGCTCTTACCGTTCTCGAGTTGAAAGTTGTTCACGGACATTACTGTTGTATAAGAGATTTTCGTTTCGAATACTCTAAAAGTTTAAAAGGTTAAAAATGTTAAAAAAGTTAAAAGTCAAAATCCAAAAGTCAAATGAAAGTTAAAAGATAAAATATAAAATCAAAGATCAAGAATATGAAAGAGGTATATTATGCTAGTGTAACGGACATGGTTTATTTTATTTTAGTTTAAAAAAAATATTTCGAAAGGAATTAATTATACTTCAAGGAGTTTTGTTTGGTCTTATACTTATGTATGTAACTTTATAAGAAAAGCCGATTCATCTGTCCTGTCCAATTATAGCCTATTTGTTATTCTGGTGAATGAACTACATTATAGTCCAGTTTCACTAAAATCCGTTAATCCGTGGTGTGTGTGGTAGGCTCATTAGTATCTAATTTTAAAATTCAGTTTTACCAACGTAAAGTTACATCAAAGTGGCGCGAAAACGCGTCGCGAGATTTATCTGAGTGACCGACTGTGGTTGGGAATGACGTAAAGCTATCGCCTAAGTATATTGGTATCAGTTGGTTGCGGTCGCTTTTGGTTATTTTTAGGTGATTACCATTAGCTACTGACTGATTGCTACATTTCCCCTAATAGGTACTCGGAATATCATGTGACGTTATTTATAGGTACTAACTATGTTTTAATTTGTATATCAATCAATGATGTTTTTGTCGCTGATATCAATAGGAAATGATGGAGCTGCTGTGAAAGAATTACTGACTACAGTTATGACAAACACACCACACATGTGGTCCCAGCATACCTTACAATGCTTCCCTCCAGCTCTCGTTGAGTTTTTCTCGCAGGTAAATATAAACAAATGTAATAAACATACAATATTTTATACTTACATACTTAAAGTGAGGAACAGCGTGATACGGGAACCAATACGAATTCCACGTAGAACAAAAAGTTTAAAAAAAATAAAATATTTCAGAACCCAGCACCTAAAGAGAACAAACAAGTGCTGAAGAAGTCGGTCGAGGAGGAATACCGCAAGTGGACATCTATGGCGAATGACAACGATATAATATCCCACTTCTCAGTTCCGGGCACGCCGCTCTTCCTCTGCTTGCTTTGGAAGATGATCTTTGAGACTAACAGGATCAACCCAGTCGCATTCAAGTGAGTGTATGTCTATATTTTATAACATACCTACTGTGTGTTAAAGGACTGTTGATATATCGATGAGTTCACAATGTAATCTTGTGTTCGAAGAATGACGTAAAGATAGATACTGTGGCGGCCTTGTCATGCCTTTTACATATCCCGAATAACCGCCGTGAGATTGTTTTAGATTCTAGTTTGATCAGAATAGTCTCCTTTATGTAACCTTCACGAATCAGTTCTAAAAAACGTAACATTATTCGTCTATGTTACGGAAACAAATATGATGTGGCTAACACAACTTTTCGCCCTTGTTAAATCCATCATCATTCCATGATTGAACTAAAATACGACGTACCCGGGGTCCTAAATAATAATTGATTGATTGAGAGAGATGATTGATGATCTATTTTAACGACAAATAAAAAAAAATGTTACTTTGGAAATAAAAGTTCAGTCATCATAAGTAAAGCCCCGCCATGTATAAAGAATGGTCAGTCGTATGGACAACTAAAATATTTCCTACTTAAATAGAGTTACTAGTGTTTAATTAGTGTTTTGAGCTATAATTTTGACAATACAAGTCAACTAAAGAAAAATACAATGATATGGTCAAAAATAAAGCTAAACGTTCTGAAGTCTAAACGTGGAGTGTTTAATCCAAAAAGAACTTGAAACCTAGCTAAAGTAGCTTCAGTAACTAGGTGCTTACTCATAACTTTTCTCTACGTTCATAATTATTGTAGGATACCTCTGTCGAATGAATCTGATTGTTTTAGTTTTGACTTATTTATACCTACTTAACTTCTAATATGTATCTAATAGTGTTACTGCATCAGTAGGTTTTTGTTACAGAATTCTCGAACGTCTTGGCGCACGCGGATTGTCAGCCCATTTACGTAAGTTTTGCGACTACTTAGTATTTGAGGTGACTAACCCGGCGGGAGGACCGCACATCAACAAATGCGTGGATGCAATCAACGATATCATTTGGAAGTACAACATCGTCACAATCGACCGTTTAGTGTTATGTTTAGTAAGTATGCGTATAAAACACGACCATCGTTAGCCCTAGTAGCCTTTACAAAAATATTTTTTTATTGTTTACTCAATACTCACGATACACATTTTAGGTACTACGCCCTAATCCCGACGGTAACGAAAGCCAAGTCTGCCTTTACATTATACAGTTACTCCTTTTGAAAGGATCAGAGTTGAGGAATAGAGCCCAAGATTTCGTCAAAGAAAACTCTCCGGAACATTGGAAGCAAAACAATTGGTATGTTATTGGACTTGTTATTGCTTATGATGCATTATAGACTGTCCGGAGGTAACGGGAAGCCTTGAGCCGCTAGCTCAGCAAAAACAATCGTTCTGAAGAGCTCTTCAACCTGATCCCACCCTCTTCCTTCCGATCCCGAACAACGCGTGCCGGGCAGAGATGATGTCTCATACCGTGGAAACCGTCTTCGCGAGAACCGAACGTTTTAAACGATCGTTTCTCTGCCGAACGATAGTGGCTTGGAACGCCCTGCCTGCGCACGTGTTTCCTCCAACATATAACCCTGGGTTCTTTAAGCGAAGCGTGAAGAGGCACATCACTGGGTCGTCAAGTTGAGCGCCACTCTCCATAGTATTCCTGTATACTGTGAGAGTCGCCCACAATCGCCAGACGTCGCCACAGTTTACCATCAGGCGGGTGGCGTCAATTTGTCGACCTAAATATAAAAAAAATAAAAAATGAATGTTTTAACCATAGGAGAAAATAAGACGCAAGAGTTAATATAGGAAGCTAATAGGCTCCAAGTAACTGAGCCCGTGTCATCCCGATTATAACATAATAATAATCACGCCTGTTTGTTGTTGTCACACACATATAAATTGGCTCGTGATGTACCCGTTACACTACCAATTTGTACCACCAGTAGTGTAACGGGTATTTTTTTATACTAATAGTGTTGTGAAAAATACTTTCTTATTTTCTTATACTTCTGTCCATTCGTTTATTTTCTTTTTGACAGTTCGAAATGAAATGATATCTTTTATAATGGACAGTCATTTTCATCTGTACTCGGTGCAACTGTTGACACATTTCTTTATTTTTCATTGGGACAAAAAAAAGGTATCATGCGCTTAGTAGGGCAGTATGGATATATCTTACCAGAGCCACTTGGGTCCCTTAACTCTCTATTATAAGATACACAAACAACAAAAGTACTAGGAGTACAGAACTACAAAAGAGCACTCGCCAACTCTTATCTTGCTCAGTTTGGTTTATTCCAAATGTGTTTGAAGAAGTTTTGTTCAGAAACCGTTCACCTTTGATCGTGCTTAAAAAATATCATATAGATTCTTCTGTTTTATGCTTTGATGAGGTAGACAGAGCTGTTTATTGTACCCATATTTGATCATATTTCGTTAGTCACGTTGATGGTGAGGCCATCTTTTATTATAAATGACACGAACCTCGAATAAAATACTAGGACTACAGAACTACATAAGCACTCTCGAAATCTCATTCGAATCTCGTTCCGTTTAGTTTATTTAAATGTATGAACAGGTGCACCGAGTACAGATGAAAATGACTGTCCATTATAAAAGACACAAACCTCAAATGTACCAGGAATACATATTAACATAAGAGCCTTTAAGATTAGAGAGACTGACCATAATATAAAGTCATAAAATAATAATATTTTAAAGGGTTATAAAACCAAAACATTGTAGTAGTACCACGGGAAATTTTTCTTCCCATAGAGTACTATGGGAAAGAAGAAAGAAAGCTATCATAATTGATAACCCAGACATTCATACTATTCCTAGAATATAACTCATAAATATTACAGATATATAGATACCTACGTCAATATAATATCACAGGCTCGGTGCATCTCTTTGGTAGTGTAACGGGTATAAAAAAATACCCGTTACACTACTGGTGGTGCAAGTTGGTAGTGTAACGGATACATCACGAATTGGCTCGTGTGCCAATCATCATCATCCACTGGGCCTTTCGCAACCCAGGCGGGGTCGGCTTTCCAGCAGATATATGAAAAAATAAAACCATGACTTGGCTTTGGCTTGATGATTTTGATTTAAAATATGAGATTGACTTGGCTTTAATCAGCTAAAATCTTATATTAGTAATACATACGCACATGTTGCACTGGAGAGGTGCGATTACTCCAGAACCGTACTTTCGAACAGTTAATAGTAGTAGTTTGAGGCTGAGGCTGAAAACAGCCGAATATATTAAAATTTAAAAGACATGTGGTACGAAGACGGTATTGTACTTCTTTTTAACTGAATGAACCAACGAGGGTTATGTTTTTAGCTCATCGCAATTACTCAGTTTCTAGGCACTTTGAAGAATCAATGTTCAATGTACCCACAAAACTCTATCGTAAACAATTATAATGTGCTCATCACAAAGGATGTAAAAGCCGAGCACGATCTGAGTGGGATAGAATTGCCAGAATAACCGCTTCGTGACGTCATCGCTGAACAGTACGGATAACAAATCAGTACTGTAGGTTAATCTACGTCATGATGACGTTACCAACATGGCCGCCAATCCCATTGTCATCTTGCGCTGTGCTGTTATTCTATCGTCCTATTTGATAGTTTCGTGGTACTGACACACCATAAAATTTATATTGCAGGTACGACAAACACTTAGCATTCCATAGGAAGTATCCAGAAAAATTTGCACCAGAAGAAGCAAGCACAGCATACGGTGGCCTTATTCCAGTCTATTTGAGTAACGTGTGTCTCAGGTTCATTCCCGTGTTAGACATTGTAGTACATCGGCACCTAGAGATACCGCAAGTTAGCAAAAACCTTGAGCAACTTTTAGAGCACCTTGGTTATCTATACAAGTTTCATGGTAATTTGTTTTATTGACTCTTCTATTATTATAAACATAGCTCCTGCAAGGAATGTGTTCAATTACCAGTGGTTACCAGGGTATAGGGGACGGCAAATGCAACCAATTCAACCCCCCACCCCCTAGTTATAATAGGGAAGTATTTAAGTGCCAAGCAAAATACTTCCTTTTGTATTAAATAAATCCATTTTCCCAACCAAAAATACTATTGGACAGCAAATAATTACCTCAAAATATTATGATTTTACAACAATTGAAGTTCCTAACGCATAGCTTTGTATATTTGTTAAAAATGACCAAGCTAACCTAACCTATCCAAGTCGAGTTGATCTAAGACCATTTCTAGGTAGCCACAAAGACTAAAGGCACACTGTTCCTATAAAAAAGAAACATCTAAATACAACAGTTTTATAAACTCCTATTTCAGATCGACCCATAACATTTTTATACAACACTCTACATTACTATGAAGCCAAACTACGAGACAAACCGTTATTGAAACGAAAGCTGGTGAATGCTGTATTGGGGTCTTTGAAGGAGGTGCGTCCTCCGGGATGGGCGACGACTGAAGCCTTTCAGACCTATCTGGCGGAGACTGAGACCGATGTAGTCTGGACCCCAGATCTCAACTACTATTTGAGTCTTGTTCACAGAATGGTTGACAGTATCCTTTTAAACAACTTCATTACAAATCTGGGTACAAACATTTTCCTTTTCTTAGGTTTAGAGTAATTTCCTTAGCAATTTTATTCAGCTATGACCGGTGAATCACATTTCCCGAACACCGATTGGCGATTTAACGAGTACCCAAATCCTTCTGCGCACGCGCTGTACGTAAGCTGCGTGGAACTAATGTCTCTCCCGCATGCACCTAATGTTGTCGGCAACAACTTACTAGATGTCATTGCCAAGGGATTTGTTGTTATACCACAGAAAAAACTACAACTGTGGATTAACGCTATTGGCCTTATCATGGCAGCATTACCTGATCCATACTGGACTGTGCTTCATGACCGTATTATGGAGTTAATGAAAAATACTGAAATGACGGAATGGCCGTATACATATTCACCTTTCCAGCTCTTTAATTTGAATGCCACGAAAGACGCCATGTTGGATAATAAATACAGTTTGACACTAGCGTTAGCGCATGCCGTGTGGTACCACGCTGGCGCCGGACAGATAATGCAAATTCCACAGTAAGTATTTATCATTCATTTAATCCTACTCTCCCTGTTATGTACTCGTAGTAGGTTCCTAATATTAGGTTTCATAAAAACAGGCCAAGTGCGACCGGACTCACGAAAAAAGAGTTCCGTACCAAAATGGCAAGGAATTTAGTTTTGTGCTATGGGAGGGTTGATTTAGTGGTAGGTATTTGTTATAACGGGAAAAGAAATACCTCATGTGTAAAAATTGCAACTTTCTAACCATGACGGTTCATGAGATACAGACTGGTGACAGACGGAACGGATGGACGGACGGACGGACTCACAGCGGAGTCTTAGTAATAGGGTTCCCCATTGGCTATGGAACCCTAAAAAGGAAAGTTGATGAGTTGATGAGAATGATTGTTTGCATCTTTTTACCCGAGCGTCAGGGAGGTTTATCTTATGAGTGTCCTAGAGAACACTAAATGCGACTGAAAAATAATTGTTGTGTAACTTTACACAACAATTATTTTTCAGTCGCATTTAGTGTTTAATTTTGACCACTTGGTCAAAATAAAACAATTAATGTCACGTAAGTCGGAACAAAATCTGCCATATACAAGGTATACCAACGTGTGTCAAAATTTTACATTTGGTGGGTACATTATCCAATAAATGTTCCTTCGAGTTCCGTACTGAGTTTTGTTTAAATTATATTCCCTTTTTAAATCTAGTTTTGAACATATCTATACTTTGGAAAATAAAACGTTGCATGCGTATTTTGCAGATTCGTAAAAGAAAAGTTATCACAGGAGATACATGGAGAAACCCAACTGCTTTTCCTTTGTCACCTGGTGGGGCCGTTCCTGCAACGTTTCAACTCGGACTTGTCGAGGGTGGTTATGGACTTGACAATCACACTGTACGAACTTATCGCGCACATCGACAAAACACAGCCACACTTGCAGTATATCGATCCAATCTGTGATTTGCTGTATCCTTTTAATAACAATATTATTATTTAGTTATATTAATTAACCTTTTTAGAGTTTTCGAAACGAAAATCTCTTATACAACAGTAATGTCCGTCCGTCCGCCGGTGAAGAACTTTCAACTCGAGAACGGTAAGAGCTAGAAACTCAGTGTAAACGCCAATCGACTAAGCATAGTCGAAAAACCCCCAAAATGAACTTGACCTTTGACCACTGATCTCAAGGTCAAGGTCAAAACGAGGTCAAATCGAGAACGGTAATAGTTAGACACTCAAGACCAGCTGCAATCAACTCAGCATGGTCAAAGACCTCTAAAATGAACTTGACCTTTGACCGCTGATCTCAAGGTGAAGGTCAAAACGAGGTCAAATCGAGAACGGCAATAGTTAGAGACTCAAGACCAGCTGCAATCAACTCACCATGGTCAAAGACCTCTAAAATGATGTTGAACTTCATGTCATGTGACATTTTTTAGATTTTATGAAAAAACTTTCGAAAACTCTAAAATATACGGCAAATTTTTGCCATATTTTTAATTTGTTAGCACTTGTGTCGTATAAATGCGATACAGACACTGAGTAGTTTGCAGTCGGCGTGCACAAATACGTCACGGTTGGCTGGGTCACGGAGATATTTGTATATAAATATACACAAGCGGTTACTAAACCACTGGAAACGAGAACCTTCCACTATGTTGAACGCAGACGGTATCAAACCATCTCTCATTCATTAGTCAACATTATAAAATAACCTTAATAATTTAAGGTGATTCTTGAAACGGCTGAGCTGATTCTGATAACGTTATTTACGAAATTTAAGAGCCTGCTAAGGTTATAGTAATTTTATAGTATTTTCTTATCCCAGTGAAAGATTGTACTTCTTAGTGGTTCCTGTCGATCAGCTTTTGAAGCTAATATTTGCCTAGGCATTAACAAACCATTTTCACAAGTAAAGTTGCCTTAATCTTGTATGTAGCTACCATATTAAATATATGTTTGTCGGTGATACAATGAAGAGCGAAGTGGAAAATGTGATCCGAAAACTACGGCCAGCGTTGCAGATGCGTTTGCGTTTCATTACGCACTTGAACTTGGAACAAATAAACACCGCCTAGCAAGACGACTACTACAGCTATACGCCGTCCAGTTCGAGCTCTAGCTCTGAATAAGGACGCAAGCTGTAGTACATTCACAATATACTACAAGTATTTGTGAACTTTTAGTGATATTGATTAGGTTACTATATAACGCTGTGATCACAAAACTGGGAACCGATATGAAGTAATTACAAAGTTCGCACGACACATTCTTATTATTGTAACTATTCATGATATCCGCATTAGAATTCCTTACGTAGTTTTATAGGTGTAATGTTGGTGGAAATAGAATTTGTTAACAAATTATTTTATCAACTATGAATTATTGTTCACAATGAATTATTCACATCGAATCGCAGTTTCGTGTTTTCACCCATTGGTCGAAATCAACTTGCGGGTTGTGACATTGAACACCTACCTACTGATACTGATTCAACTTATTTATTAGCATAATACTGTAACCGTCAACACCAATCAAATTCTACCTGATTTTGCAATATCTTACTTATTTTATGTGTTTTTTTTTTTCTTATTAAGTGTTTGTTGACTTAGGTTAATATGATTATGACAAGCCACCTCATAATAATTTATACATCATGTCATGTCCCATTATGCTTTAGAACATATAATTTGTGTTATTTATCATGGAATAAGAAGTTACCTAATGCAAATTGTCAGATAGTTGATTAATAATTTAAAATGTAGTATTAAATTACGTACTTAATAATAAAGGAATTTATTACTGCAAAGTGAAACTAGATCAATTTGTACTACGAATGAATACAAAAAATTGAAGAGGTCAGGGGTCAGGACACGCTTAGAATTGGGTTTAGTAGTAACCCATAATGGCGTCTATAACTCCTGAAGTATCATAGTTATCTAAGCTGTTATATTTTGTCCTTAGAAGTTAATTACATGGACTACTACAATGAATTATTTCAGATTTTTTGAACGAGCTTAAGCTTATTGAGATTATAAATTCAGGATTAGTGGAAAAAATATCGTAATACTGTAAACGTGGCTGTCTGCCCTCTTTGTGACCGACTCAATAGGAGGGAATAGAGTTGCCAACTGCGTAATATTGACATAGCTAATACTAAGACAGATTTAAATTTAATGCTCTGCTTTTGAAACCTAAACCTGCCACCACCATTCTAGGACTTCATATGTCATGCAATTTACCAATTTACTACATAGCTTTTAATTATTATTTATTATATTAAACTACATTAATTCACTTATTAAGGGCAATAATTTTCATAATAACAATAGGTATAGTTACTTACAACAATTTATTGTACTTATAAAATAATGTTTAGCTCGTGTTTTCTTATACCTAGTAATAATTTAGATAAGGAATTAAAAGTGCGTTTTAATTAAGTAAGATACAAGGCACTACCGAACTAATTACATTCCTGTATAATATTTGCTACATTTTACATTGGCAGTAAATGTAAGTGTAAGGGAGCACATTTGTGACAGTTCTGTTTAGTAATTTGGAACACATGTCTACTTTCCATAAATAATTTATTTTTTGATAATTACGTGTACCTATATTCATAAGCGCTGCCTTGTATTGTAAGTACCTTTAGTAAAAGAGTCAAGAATATTAAAGTTTTTTTTTTAAAAGGAATTCTAGCAACTCGTAAATGCAATCTACAAGCATTCCCGTGAACCCCTCCAGCTAAGCTAACAGTGATAGTGTTAGGAGTGGATGCACGTCAGAAGTATTGTCACCGGGGATCGAACTCACTTCGTGAAAACGCAAGTCCAACCATTTATCAACCAGGCAACGTCGGTTAATTTATTCAGTCCCTTCTTAAGGGGTCTCCTGTCTTAAGTTATTAACTTATTACGCTGTTGAGCGCCATGATCGCGGAAGAACTGGAGTACTGGCGTGTGTGTGTAGAAAAATCATGGCGCTTACAACAGCGCCGAAGTATCGGAAACTCAAACCTAACATTACATGGTAAATATCCCGATAATTCCTATAGTAATGCAAACGACCATGATAGTTTAAATACCTAGACCTACAAATATTGGATGGAATCAGGCGTTACCTGGCGAAAGTCCATGACAATCCAGATAGCCAGAACAGGCTGTTCTCTCTGAGACAGTCTTGAGAATGCCTCGTGTAGAGGTGAAGCATATGTCGACATTGTAATGTCTTCTACTTTAGCGAAATAATGCTATGAATTAAAATTTTTAACATCATATTTACCATTGCTTTACCTATTTAACTATTCTTTGCAACCTCTTTCTTCATGTTTTTAAAAGATCTAACATAATAATATGATAGCGTTTACATTTCGAGATTGAACAATTTTGCTTTCGTCCGTCTGTCTGTCTGTATACCCCACACTATGAGGTAGATGCGAGAAAAAAAATCATCTTCACTTTACTTGTATATAGGTGAGGTCACCACAAAAAACATATTTTCCATGATTTTATTTAGCACTTTGTTGGCGTTGTCTTTCTAAAACACTGTTTGGAAGTAAAGCCGAGGATGGACATGACGAAACTATAGGGGTTAGGGGTTCCGAGCTCCGTTCCAATATTTATGGTTTAGAGAAGTTTGTCCATTGGAACTTTTGACTCCTTAACTTTCATATTATTCGAGTTTCATATGACCCCGACGTGATCCCGTGTCAGCATGTAACCATCGTGGTATGTGCTCGGCGGCGTGCTCTCCAGTGCTGATATAATTGCAGGACGACTGATACCCTTAACAGGTGTTCAGCAAACAATTCTGGAGAGTAGGTAAGCTGGATAATCAAAATGCGATCGGCGCAATAACTTTTACGATTTTAGCGCGACTCAAGGTATGGACCAGCTATTCTTACTCAGCACAAACGGTCGTTATATTTATTTCAAAATTCGCGCTTCGGCACATTTTAATTGGTCTTCCAGTCTCAAGCAGGTCCCGGCAAATAAATGTTCAATAGGTCGAAATTACAACAAGCCGATATGAAGACTCCACCCCAACAAATAGTGAAGATTACAACCCCTACCAACGTATGAAGAAACAAGGACGAGAACCAGGTGTGTCGTGACAAACATACACGGACACGAGTTAATCGTCCCATTTTTTATATACATTTGGCCACCCTCGCAGGCCCTCATAGTTTTAGTGCTGTTTTCTACGCCTCACTGCCAAGATACGGTACTATGTTTGTTATACGCTTGGAGCACTTACATAATTTCATACCACACACTAATATATTATACATTTTTTATACGATTAATTGTGGAATGTTAGATAGTGATTTCATACCACACACTAATATATTATACATTTTTTATACGATTAATTGTGGAATGTTAGATAGTGGTCTACTCTTGTGTAAAAAGCCAATGGAACAAATAAGCGGCATCAAAATCGGTCCGGCAGATGTGGGGGTATGTTGTGACAAACATTCACATACACAGACAAGAGTTAATTGTTCCATTTTTATATACATTTAACTATGCTCGCAGGCCCTTTTAGATTTAGTTTTAGTGTTGTTTTATACACCTTACTGCCAAGTTGCGATGCTATGTTTGTTATACACTTGGAGCACTTACATAATTTCATACCAGACACAAATAAATTATACATTACACTTTACCCTAGCACTCAATACATACACATACCTACCGTCTCTGGCGTTTACTCACGAACACTGCTTTTGCAACATCCCTACTTATTAAATAACGCTCATAATATACACAAACGACTCACTCCGTCCACACTCCATTGCTGCATTATACTATGCCCTTTTATTCAATACATTCACGCTACAAACTGTTAATGAAATTGACAATCTTGAGATTGCACGCACTATTGAATGCGACTGTTCACGGCTCACACAACATATTTGTATTTGTAAAAATGATTTGACGATTATATCACAGAATATTAGAAGCGTGTATCGCAATTTTGATGACTTCTTACTGAAATTGTCTACTTTTAACTTTGAAATAGATATTTTGGTACTAACGGAATGTAGATTGAACACATAAACAAATTTCGCAACTGAAGAACTACCAGTACTAAGTTACCACGCGCCAATTGAATCAAAACGATGGGGTGGTTGTATACATTAAAACCGAAAGTGAAGGAAATCCTACTTCTAGAAGCATCGTGCCTTCAAGTGGACGTACTAAATAGTGTTATTTTGTGTATCTACCGTTCTCCTTCAAATACCAGCTCAGAAACTTTTACAAACTCACTCAATACACATCTTGATACTTTCTCTAATCAAAAAAATATCATTATCACAGGTGACATTAATATTAACCTTATACCAAAAATAAGAGAGCGATCCCAAGCATACAATAATAGGGTGAACTATGTCAACATGCTGTCTGTTCATGATATCCTTGCAGGACATACTATACCTACGAGACAGGGAAATTGTTTGGACCATATAATGCTCAAAATTGATAAACGAAAGACGTCAGCAACGATAGCCATACTTCACTCCTCCAACTGATCACTTCACGACCTTGTTAGTGTTAAATAAATACAACATTACTTCCAAAACTAGTACTAAGGTTGACTACAATCAAGCACAACCATCTACGAGAAATCCAGGATCTATTGCAATGTGATAATCCTAATTATTTGTGCACACACCTGATTCATAGTCTTGCAGAATCGGTTAAACACGGTACCAAAATAGTTAAGTAGATTACCTTAGGTATTTTACGATGCATACAACATCGAATTAACCTTCAAAAGAAAGTTCGTCAAGACCCACACAATTTCGTTCTAAAAATTACATAGGTACTTATAGGTATGCGCTATAGAAATTTTTGTAATAATTTAATAAAATAACTAAAAAGGAAATATGGAAAAGATCTGCTATTGAATTCAGTTAGTAATAATAAAAAACTTTGGAAAAACATAAAAACTATTACATGCACTAATAAAACAACCAACCACAACACTGAACTACTGAACTTGAAGTCTAATCGTTTAAAATCTGTAAATTACATATATCAATGAATACTTCACTAATATCGGTACACTACTTGCTCAACAAATATAACACGTGTAACCACTGCATATTATGATGTTTTCAATACAAATAGTAGTACCTACTCAGTTGAATTCTTTTGGATTGCTTAAGACTGACTGTGATGAAGTGTATAGAACATTGATGAATTTGAAATCTGACAGCGCTCCTGGTCATGATAATATCCCAACAAAATTCCTAAAACATGTAGGCTGTACAATTACACCCATTTTAACACATCTCAAAATGTATGTCTCGAAAAGGGTACTTTCCCCTCTTGTCTGAAGCAGTCTATTATTACCCTAGTATATAAGGGCGGCGCGCGACGGCGGCGTTAGAAACGATATTAGTAACTACCGACCCATCTCCGTTCTTTCAGCAATTTCTAAATTACTTGAAAAAATAATTAACAGTAGATTAATAGCATATTTAAATAAATTTAATATAATATCAAACTCTCAATTTGGTTTTAGAAAAGGCATATCCACCGAGGACGATGTCACGGTTACCTATCTTAATCCCGAATTTTAATATTCCGAATATCATAATCCCGAAAACGTTTGGACACTTTTTCATAATCCCGTTTTTAGAAATTCCGAAGTTTTGTTTGCCATATAATCGCAACTCCGAATTTAATTTGCCCATTTATTCATTTGTACGACGTTTTAGAATCCAGACGAATGAGTTCCAGACACACGAAATCTAAATGCACAAAATCCAGATGACCGTAATCCATATGCACGAAAGTCCAATTTTTAAAACACAAATTTTTGAAATACACTTAATTGATATCCAGAAAAACAATATCCAGATTTTTAAAATCAAGATTTTTTTATATGAAAATGTCATATTACACAGTTGTCACTTTCACCTGGGACAAATCTCTTTTTTCTATTAATGCAAGTCGTTTCTGCCACTCGCCCCGGCAACGGCTGCCGCGGCGCCGCTCTTTTCGCTCGCTCGGCTCGTGCGTAGGTGGTCACAGTTTTAACCTAACCTAACCTACCCATTTTGTTTAATGAAGAAATTATCTAATCTAAATAGTTCAGTTCCGGGTTAATTAATGCAAGTCGTTTCTGGCACTCGCCGGCCGCTGCCGCGGCACCGCTCGCTCGGCTCGTGCGTAGGTGGTCACAGTTTTAACCTACCCATTTTGTTTAAAGAAGAAATTAATTAACCTAATCTAAATAGTTCAGTTAACCTACTAAAAACAATCTCTTTTTTCTATTAATGCAAGTCGTTTCTGGCACTCACCGGCCGCTGCCGTGGCACCGCTCGCTTCGCTCGCTCTGCCCGTGCGTAGGTGGTCGCAGTTCTAACCTAACCTAACCTAGTGAGTCGAATTTGACAATTAAACCTATCTGTAATAGGCAAATAAAACAATAAATTTACTGACTGGCAATTTTTATTTTCAGGAGATAGTAAAGATATAGCAAACTGATTCGATGAAAACTAAATAGAGGTTTAGATAGATACATAATATCATTTAGACCTACAAAATAATTGAGGCTTATTATATTTTGTTAATAGTGTAGGGTAGTTTAGTAATAATTCTGGAAATTGTTAGCATGAGAAACAAAAAATAATATTATTTATTGCAATAGTTTAGCTGGAACACGATTGTATGGGAACCAAATAAAAAGGTTATGAAAATCTGGCAATAGTTTATTTGGAAAATGGTACGATGGGAAACAAAAAAAGTATTCTGAGAATCTGGTATAACTATATCTGGATTATGAGAATATGGGAAACAAAAAAAACTTTTTGAAAATTTGGTTTTAGTGTACCTGGAAATTGATTCATCTAGGAAATTAAAAAGGGAATTTAAAAAAGTTGTCATTCATTACATCTGTCTTTTAAAAGTTCTACCAACCGTTTTCGGGGTTTTAAGATTCGGGTAACAGAAATTCGAGATTTCAATAGGTTACCCGCTGTCACATCTGTGAGCTCTTTAATTTCAGAGCAACTTGATAGTAAAAATAAATGTTTGACCGTGTTCTTTTAAACTATTTTGCGATTACCTGACTAACAGAAAACAAAGAGTCAAAGTCGATTCGTACACAAGTGAGGATGTAGAAGTAACGTGTGGTGTTCCACAAGGCAGCGTGTTAGGCCCCACACTGTTCTTGATTTATATAAATGAACTCTGCAACCTAAAAATCCCAAAAGCTAGGATATTTTGTTATGCCGATAATACAGCTGTGGTATTTTATGGTAGTTCTTGGGGTGATGTCAACCGTAGTGCTGAGGCAGGTATGTAGCACATTGCCAACTAGTTAAGTGTTAATCTGCTCGCATTAAATACATCTAAGACGAATTATATACCTATGCTTCAGTATCTACAACACCACACAACTAAAAGATGAGTGTGGTGGAGGCTACAGACTGAGAAACCTCCTAACAATACGGCACATTTTTGTCATGCGGGACGGCAATATCAACGAGCACTGCTTATTATTATTATTTGCCCGTTTTACCCTTAGAAATCATTTTCCAATATAAAAACCAATATTGTTTATAATAACAATTAATAGCCCACCCGCACAAATTTTGTTTTCTAACCAATTGGCTCCTTTTGGTCCAAGGTTTACAAAAAGTACAAACTTGTATAGGCGCATTCAGATTTTCAGTGATTGGTCAGTCATTTTAGTTTTTCAGGGGGTTTGCCGCTTGCCTAAAGCCTTGCTTCTGTTCGCTACAATTACTGTTCAGTTCGTGATGCTCTTTTGAATGGTCACGAAGAAACGAATGATTCAGTTGCTGCATCAGAGGCTTTGTCACTGATTCAGAATATGGACCAATTTGAATTCTTAGTTACATTGGTGGCTTGGTATGATATACTGTTTCAAGTAAACATTGTAAGTAAAGCTATGCAGTCTGAAACTATGGATTTATCAAACGCATCGCAATTGCTGAAAAACTGCTCGGAATTTGTGAAGCAGTACCGGACTTATAAAACCAGTACCGGACTATATATGAAACACCAACAGATCCCGAAGAACTGTTTAAAATTAACGTCTTTTACCCTATGATAGATACAATTGAAAATGCATTGGTCACTCGGTTTGGACAATTATCCAAATTCAATGATACATGGTCTTTTTTGTATAACATCAAAATAATTCCTGATAAATCGAGTCTAGTTGCGAATTGGTTGAAGAACTTTTGAGCCTGATTCCATTATTAAAAAGCCTTGAA
Organism: Nudaria mundana; assembly: GCA_963556515.1. NCBI lineage: Eukaryota > Metazoa > Arthropoda > Insecta > Lepidoptera > Erebidae > Nudaria > Nudaria mundana. The sequence goes on from OY748286.1 coordinate 10,551,613, forward strand.
TCAGCAGAGCCAATGAAAGTTCTTCAACATATTAAAAAAAAATATAGCCGGATATTTTCCCGAATGTATGGACAGTGCTTCGGATTATACTGACCATTCCTATAACTGTCGCCTAAGGTGAACGAAGCTTTAGTAAATTAAAACTAATTAAAACGGACTTACGTTCGACAATGTGTCAAGAAAGACTGTCAGATCTTGCAATTCTATCAATAGAAAATGACAAATCCTAAGGATTATGTATTCTTTCCGATTTAATAAAAAAATTCGCAAGCGCAAAGAAAAGAAAAGTGATTTTCTAGTTTCTAAGAGTTTTTAATTAAATAAATATAGTCAAACTAATATGTACTTTTTCCTTTATTCTCTTCTTCTCGTCAAAAAAATTGACACGAAATAAAAACATAAATGTAAAATTAATTAGGTAAGTTTATTTTTTCGTGTCTATGTAAACTGGGGCGCCCCACTTATGGTTCGGGGGTATGATCTCGCACCACCGAAAAGTAATAGTTAAGACCGCCCCTGGTAAGTATAACGATATGAATACTCAGGGTATGTAAAGGGTACCCTGGGTAGTGTGTGTTCGACTCAGACCGGTGTGGTTGTGTATGTCTGAATGAATGCGTGTGTGTGTGTGTGGGTGTGTGTGTGTGTGTGCCTATGTATGTAGGTATGTGCCTGTCTTACTTGAATGCCCGATACTAATTGATATTTTCTTACAGGTCCAATTCCTAGTCGTGCGATGGACAACAAAGGGAGCACCTAATCTTACGCCCGGCAGCGGACGTTAGAGCGACTGTGGCCACGGGCCGCAGAATAAAAAAAAAAAAGGCGTGCTCTTAATTAAAGTTGTTTTATGTAACATAACCAAATAGAATACACACGTGCACTCTTGTTCACCACAATCCCAACGTAGGTACATTATTATAGCGACCGACTGAACTTTTGGATTCGATGATGGCACTTAATGGTATTTGTTACACTGGAAGAACCGCGGACGCAAGGCGGAGGCAGCACGGACGCGAGGCGGAGGCAGCGTGGACGCGAGGCGGAGGCAGCGCGAATGCGAGACGGAAGAAGCGCGGACCCAAGGCGGAGGCAGCGCGGACGCGAGGTGGAAGCAGCGCGGACGCGAGGCGGAAGCAGCGCGGACGCGAGGCGGAAGCAGCGCGGATGCAAGGCGGAGGAATCGTGGTTGCAAGGTGGATGCAGCGCGGACGCGAGACGCAGAGGCGCCATCTGGCGGCAAAGACCCGGGGTAGACTTGTTTGGATATTTATAGGCATGACAAGTATCACATTCGGAAACAAATTTGACTGTGTCCTGGTACATTCCAGGCCAGAAATAGCGTAGCTTTAAACGATTGTAAGTTTTGCGGTACCCATATGGGCAGCCATAGGTTCCGAATGATTCTCTTTGAGGACTTCAAGACGTAGCTCCGAGGGTACGACCTCCTTCCAAGCAAAATCCGCACCAAGTCGGGATTTAGTTTTAGTATACCTTAGTAATTTGTTATGAACGATCTGGAAATTTGGGCAAGCTTCCGGTCGTCGGCGACAACGATCAAATATATTCGAATACCAGACGTCACTCGTTACAGGGTAGACAGTAGCTATTGGTACTGACCGAGATAAGGCATCCGGAATCACGTTATCCTTGCCGCGTCTATGTTCTATAACAAAATTATAAGAGGACAGGCGGCAACCCCAACGCTCGAGGCGGCCCGTAGGATTTTTTAAATTAAGGAACCATTTTAAACTGGAAGCGTGTACCTTACGTTAGGCTCCACCTAAAATTTCTACGTATTGTTGTTTGCATGTTAGGATTAGTGCTGTGTGTATTCACACTTAGTATTCCCGATTACAACCTTGACAAGTTTTTTTTGCTTCAGATGTTTTCTTTTTGTTTGTGTATTAGTTTTTTTTTTATTAGTCCAGGCTAGATAGCCGTAGTGGCAGATGCCAACACTAGTTCAAATAGTAAATGGCAAAAGAGAAAAAAAAATGAATATAAGGAAACACCGAAGTTATCAACATTTGGCTTCAATAACTTTAAAATCTTTGATATGCCATTTACCCACGGGCTTGCCGTTATCATCCTCTAGTTCATAAACGAGGTCCGATAACTTCCTCACCACACGACACTTCTCGTACTTCGGAGCCAGTTTTGCGGAGAAATATTACCCAGCGTCGCTTTGTTTAAAGGTGCGCTTCCATACGATGTCTCCTATTTCGAAGCTTAAGTTGCGACGTCGCAGATTGTAATGCTTCGCATTTTTGTCATGAGCTTTCAGCAACTCCGCTCTCACGGCTTCGTATGTAGGCTTAAGTTCATCGAGACTCTCATGGCGGACTTGACGGGATCCGAATATGATATCGTCAATGTCCTCGAATTCTGAATAAACCTTACCGTCAGGGACTGCTTCGCGACCATAGACCAGCATGAAAGGTGTGAAGGACGTAGCTGCGCTAACTAAGGAATTAATGGCAAATTGTATCTTATGTATGTTAAGATCCCACGTACGGTGATCCGGAACCCACCAAACTCGAGACTCTGCAACCGAACGGGAGGCCCTAGCGGTGGTTTTCGTTGTTGAGCATTTCCGACCGTACCTAGAAGGAAGTAAACAATTTAAAATTATTACCGACCATTCCAGTTTAAAATGGTTCCTTAATTTAAAAAATCCTACGGGCCGCCTCGAGCGTTGGGGTTGCCGCCTGTCCTCTTATAATTTTGTTATAGAACATAGACGCGGCAAGGATAACGTGATTCCGGATGCCTTATCTCGGTCAGTACCAATAGCTACTGTCTACCCTGTAACGAGTGACATCTGGTATTCGAATATATTTGATCGTTGTCGCCGACGACCGGAAGCTTGCCCAAATTTCATTCAATTCAATTTAAATACCGCAAAACTTACAATCGTTTAAAGCTACGCTATTTCTGGCCTGGAATGTACCAGGACACAGTCAAATTTGTTTCCGAATGTGATACTTGTCATGCCTATAAATATCCAAACAAGTCTACCCCGGGTCTGATGGGCAGTCCTAGAGTTTGCTCTCGACCTTTTCAGTGTCTTAGTATCGATTTGGTAGGCCCACTACCAATGTCCAGACAGCAAAATACCTTTATATTTGTAGTAATGTGCTACTTTACTAAATATTGTTTGTTGTTTCCTTTACGCCGTGCTACGGGAAGAGTGATTGTCCAACGGTTGGAGGACCACGTCTTCCTGGTGCACGGTATACCTCAGACGATCTTAGCAGATAATGGTTCCCAGTTTACTGGTCAGGAGGTTCTGAGCTTATTTTTGAAATATAACATCCCTCAAATACATCTAGGTCCTGTGTATTGTCCTCAGGTTAATCCAGTGGAACGACAAAATAGAACCGTGATGACTGCTGTCTCGAGTTTGGTGGGTTCGGATCACCGTACGTGGGATCTTAACATACATAAGATACAATTTGCCATTAATTTTTTAGTTAGCGCAGCTACGTCCTTCACACCTTTCATGCTGGTCTATGGTCGCGAAGCAGTCCCTGACGGTAAGGTTTATTCAGAATTCGAGGACATTGACGATATCATATTCGGATCCCGTCAAGTCCGCCATGAGAGTCTCGATGAACTTAAGCCTACATACGAAGCCGTGAGAGCGGAGTTGCTGAAAGCTCATGACAAAAATGCGAAGCATTACAATCTGCGACGTCGCAACTTAAGCTTCGAAATAGGAGACATCGTATGGAAGCGCACCTTTAAACAAAGCGACGCTGGGTAATATTTCTCCGCAAAACTGGCTCCGAAGTACGAGAAGTGTCGTGTGGTGAGGAAGTTATCGGACCTCGTTTATGAACTAGAGGATGATAACGGCAAGCCCGTGGGTAAATGGCATATCAAAGATTTTAAAGTTATTGAAGCCAAATGTTGATAACTTCGGTGTTTCCTTATATTCATTTTTTTTTCTCTTTTGCCATTTACTATTTGAACTAGTGTTGGCATCTGCTACTACGGCTATCTAGCCGTAGTTGAGTAATCGTGTAGATTAGTCCGTAGGCCCCGTTGCGTGGTCTCTTGACTGACCATGATGTCAAGGACGACCCACACCTTGTTAAACAGCGTGTACCTTACGTTAGGCTCCACCTAAAATTTCTACGTATTGTTGTTTGCATGTTAGGATTAGTGCTGTGTGTATTCACACTTAGTATTCCCGATTACAACCTTGACAAGTTTTTTTTGCTTCAGATGTTTTCTTTTTGTTTGTGTATTAGTTTTTTTTTTATTAGTCCAGGCGCTGTGGCCTGGCCCGCGAATTGGTTCCCTGCCATGAGCAAGGCTTTACTGGCATACTTTATTTAATAGTCTTTACAATTAGAGTCTTAAAGCTAGCTATAAAATAAGGGGTTAACAATAGTGTATAATTAAAATTAAAATTAATAAAATAACAATAGTATGGGCAACTTAAAATTATGGGTGTATAAATAGAATAGTTCATAGTTTAAGATTAAAATAATTCAGCAAAATAACATTTAGAAAAGTGTAAAATTGTCAAAATAAAATTAAATAAAATCATCAATAAATATAAATCATCAATAATAAAAATATCATTATAAAACAATAAACTAGACACCACAATAATGATTTCTGAGACTTTGTGGTGCGGTGGGTAGAAGCAGGACCTTGCGGTTAACTTCCCGGCTGAGAGCGATTTATGCTGGCGGCATAAGCCTATCATAGATGTTCAGCCGGGGGTTGTGTATTAAGTTAAGTTAACATGTTAGGTTAGTTCGTGTGAATTAGTGCGTAGGCCTCGTTGCGTGGCTCCTTATAGGGACCATGATGCCAAGGACAAATCACACTAGTTATTTCCTTCATCTTTACTTATCTGCTTAGGATTTTCCTATTCCTAATTTTCTTTACAGTGGTTAGTGCTGTATTGTTGTAGTTTTCTCCTGGTTTTAGGTTCTTAATTTAAGTACCGACGTGGGCGTCGGATCGAATTCCCTACGTGAATTCTTGCGTGGTTGGGGGGGTGTTGTAATGTTGTAATTTTTGTAGTGGCATTATTCCATTTTAGTTGGTTGAAATATGTTTGTGTTAAAATGTTGAAATATAGCGGCAACACTGGCTTTCTCCTGATTGGACGCTGGACCACGTGACTTGTGTGACAGCCATTTTATACAAGCGAGCTACGCCCGCATCACATATTTATATTACAATTTAATTTATTGTAATTTATTTCGAAGTTTGGTAAGTTTTAGATAAAATGTTGTTTTGCTGGCGTGGGTGAGCGTATGTTCTGTATAATTTGACAGTGGGTTCTCGTTTCTTACAGGTTTGTGTTTGAACGCACACGTGTTGCGTCTGGAGTTGTCTTACTAAATTTAAACAGGAATCTTTGCCTGATCTGGCCAGGATTGGCTAGAGACCGACTTACATGATACGCATGCATGCTTTGCATGTGTTAGCCGGATTTAATCGGGTGAAGCTTGGATATTCGCCTCCGAAAGGTATGTACACATAATATGTACGACGTGGTAGGCGCTTATCAAGAATCAAGAATCAATCAAGAATCAATTTCATTTATTCAGTTTAGGCACATAAAGAGCACATATGAATGTCAAAATTTTACAATTTTGTCAAGTAATATTATAAAAATACTAAATTAAGTAAGTACATAAATAACCATTAGAAAATGATTCTTTCGCTGGTTCGGTAATTTGGTTCTCCTGAGAAGAGACCAGCAAGAAACTCAGGTAGATTATCCATTTTCTTTTTTAATATTGTTTTGTTTACATTGTTACAATTAGTTTCTATTGTATTATACGAGTGGCCAACAACAGAAGATTAGGGTGACCATGCATTTTTATCATTAAGATATTCGTCTACATTATAGTAGCCTTTCATCATCAAACATTTTTTAACTACTATTTTAAACTTATTAAGAGGCATGTCAACCAAATCCTGAGGAATTTTATTATAAATTTTTATACATTTGCCAACAAACGAATTACCAACTTTATGAAGTCTAATTTTTGTCATTGCCAATTTATTTTTATTTCTTGTATTAAAATTATGGTTATCGGAATTTTTTTTGAATAGATCTATGTTCTTCCGTACATATAAGATGTTGTCGTAAACATATTGAGAAGCAACTGTTAAAATATTAATTTCTTTAAATAATTCTTTCAGCGAGTCACGGGGTCCGAGTCTATAGATTGCTCGTATAGCTCGTTTCTGTAATATGAATATTGTCTCAATATCGGCAGCTGAGCCCCACAGCAGCAGACCATATGACATAACGCTATGAAAGTAGCTAAAATAAACTAATCGTGCCGTTTTTTCGTCAGTCAGAGACCTTATCTTTCTAACCGCATAGGCAGCTGAGCTAAGTCTTCCTGCCAAGGCTGTGATATGAAGACCCCATTGTAGTTTACTATCTAGAGTTATCCCAAGAAAAACTGTGGTATTGACTATTTGAACTAATTCATTATTCATAGTAATATGAGTATCCACCTGTCTAACATTGGGCATAGTAAATTTTACACATTTTGTTTTCTTCGCATTGAGCAGCAAGTTGTTACTTGTGAACCAATGCAATATTTCCGAAAGGGTATTATTTACATCGTCAAGTGCTACTTTTTGTCTATCACTTTTAAAAATTAATGATGTGTCATCAGCAAATAATACTATCTCACAAAGATTTTTAGTGAAATAAGGAAGATCGTTTACGTATATTAAGAATAAAAGGGGTCCTAATATAGAGCCCTGGGGTACTCCCATGACTAATGAGGCGCCAGAAGAGTCGGTGCCATTAATGTTTACTTTTTGTACTCTACCAGTGAGGTAAGACTCGAGTAAGCCAAGTGAGCTGTTCGAAACACCATAATAACCCAATTTTAGTAGCAAAGTCCCATGATCAACACAATCAAAAGCTTTTGATAGATCACAAAATATACCAATAGCATCCTGCTTTTCCTCCCAAGCATCAAATATATGTTTCACAAGTGCAACTCCTGCATCCGTTGTGTTCCTGCCTTTCGTGAAACCAAACTGTTTGTTATGAAGTAACTTATTGTCTGTAAAATGTGAAAGCAATTGATTAAATATTATTTTTTCAAAAATTTTACTGAGGGATGGGAGTATGGAAATAGGTCGAAAATTTGAAGGATCACTTTTGTCTCCTGCTTTAAATAAAGGATTGATTTTACTGTACTTCATAAGATGAGGAAACTGATTTTCATCTATACATTTATTGAATATGAATGCAAGGTGAGGTGCTATAGCGGGCACTATTGATTTTATTATATTAGTTGAAATGCCCCAAAGATCCTCGGTATTTTTTTTATTTAGTTGTTTAAAAGTTTTAAGTATAGTGACAGAGTCAATATACTGAAAATCAAAGTTAATTCTACATTTATCAACACTAGATTTAAGAAGAGAATTGGCTACGTTTTTTGACGAATTTAACTTATTTGTAGTGGTGATTGGAACATTTGTGAAGAAAGATTCAAATGCATTGGCCACTTCAGAATCAGTTTTAATATGTTTATCATCTATTTTTAACTCGAAGGATCGATCACGTGACCTTGCTTTACAAGTTTCTTTGTTAATAACATTCCATATTGCCTTCGTTTTATTATCAGATTTTTCAATTTTAGCCCGTATATAATTAGATTTAGCTGTTGAACATACTTTTTTGAATAGTTTGGAGTACTTTTTAATCTGTTCAATTACTTGTGGCTCATTAGTAGATGCCTTTGTCTCGTATAATTCATATAATTTCCTTCTACTTTTATAGATTCCAGGCGTAGCCCAATCACTAAATTTTATTTTAAATTGATTTACATTTATTGTTTTTTTAGTGAAAATGTTATCACATTCGTATTTGATTACTCCAAACAAATCTCCGTAATGATCATTCGGGTGTTTATCATTATTCAACTCCAAAAGAGGTACTTTATTCTTAATGTTTTCTTTAAATTTTTCTAATCTATAAGTTGTGATTGGTCTACAAACAATATTTTTTGATAATGGAACATGTTGGAACTTAAATCTAGCTAACTGACCTGCATGATCTGAATTTACAAAATGTATTATAGATTTCTCATCTACATCGCTGTTAGAAAAAATATTATCTAAGCAGGTAGCTGATGTGGCTGTGGTGCGTGTTGGTTCACAAAAAAGATTTTGTAAGTTAAAAGATTTAAAAAGGTTGAGGAACCTTAGCGCGTTCTGAGAGTTTTCTAAAATATTAATATTAAAATCGCCACATACAACTATAGTCTTCTTACATTTACATACCTTTTTTAAGGCTTCCTCCATAATGGACTCAAACAGGTAGTAATCTCCAGAAGGAGGTCTATAGACGCTAATAATAATATATTGTTCTAGCTCTGCACATGATAGTTCAATATTTCGCTCACTTGTGAGTGCTACTACGTCTTTTCGGTCTTTTGATTTTAATTTGTCATTAATTAAAATGAGAGACCCACCTCTTATAGCGGAATCTCTAGTAAACGCACTAATGATTTTATAATTATCAATATTAACTAAGAGTTCATGTTTTTTTAACCAGTGTTCAGTTAAACAAAGTACATGGATACGTTTTTCATTTAAAAATAATTCTAGTTCTAACTCTTTGCCAGAAAAGCCTTCAATATTTTGATGAATTATATTCATGAACATAGACTTTTCCTTTGTCCTTAAATTTAATTTGCTAGGGATTTCCTCTATTGTCCTACAACTAAGTTTAAATTATTGTCACCCTTTTCAGGAACAGATTCCAAGGTCACAAGACAAACATTGTCACTTTTCTGCTCAATAAAAGCAGATTGTTTAGCCAAGTTTTTGGCTGAATAACTAATAAAATATGATAGCGAAGATGCTATCTGTCTCCTAAAATATCTATTCAAATAGAATTTATCTTCCGTCAATAACAATTTATTTTCTAAATACATGTTAATGTCAATCAGATGGAATTTATTTGGATTATGAAATGTCAATGTATGTATTGTTTGATTTAGCTTATATCTAAGATTGTTTTCGGCCTGTGACAAGCCACGGCTATAAGGAAGTGTGAATAAAATAATGTTTTTAACATCTAATAAGCTCAGTAATTCTAAACAGTTTACAATTGCATTTCTGTCTGCATTTCCCCTATCTCCCACCAAAATTAAAAGTGTACAGTTGCTGTTTAAATCACAATTTTTAATTTTTTTTATAATGTTACAGTAAGTTAATCCCGGCATACAATAGTTAGTAACATTTTGTTCTAAATATGAACTAAGTAACTGGCCCATTGATTTCCCTAATTCATCACAAAACATCACTATTTCAGATTTAATCATATTTCGTTTGGTGAAGGAACTACTGGGTTTCTTGTTTGACTCAAGTGAAGGGCTTATGTTTGAAGTCAGCGAGGACTTACAGACCGGCTCAGGACTAATTAAATGGTTGTTTGATGTCAATGTGGAATTTGGACTCATAAGCTTCTTCATGGCCAGAATGTATTCCTGATACTCACTTTTAACATTACAATACCTGTCAGTGATTATGTCTAGTGAATTTTTTAAATTATTAATTTCTGATTCTAACTTTAAAATATTGTTATTATGATCAGAGATATTATTTTCAATTAATAATGAATACATGTCAAGTTCATCGCCTAGTTGCCTTCTCTCATTAATATACTTGACTTTTTTGTACATACTTTTTTGTCTTTTAATAAGTTTTTGTGTTTTTTTTATGTATTTATTAATTTTCACATATTTCTTAATTTTGTTTCTACTGCACTCAACTATGCCCATCTTGTGATTGGAACAATGAGCTGTTAAGGTATCATCCTTTGTTAAATCTATAGTAATAGTGGGTTCTAAGCTGGGTTCAGTAGCAACAAGGCTGGGCACACTACCAACTAACTCCTCAAACAAGTTATGGGTATGGGATACTATGGTGTCACGTTTCTCAGCCTCAAGGTGGGAAATGAGGTGGTGGGCTTCGTGCAGTTCCTGTTCCAAGACTGACATGCGCTTGAGACCCTGTTCATACTCGTCACTACACTCTCTGAACCCAGTCACAATATTTTGTAATCTGTCCCGCTCATCTAACACTAACCTATTCTCTGTGTGCATCTCAGCCATCTGCTTTTTTATGAAGTCGTATTTATTTAGGCTATCTAATAGTTCCTTTTCATTTTCATCTCTTTCCCTATGCAACTGTTTAATCAACGTTTTGGATACCTCTAATTCCTTCAATGTCAGGTCAAGTTTTCTCAAGATATCTTCTTGTTTAGCCTCATCACGGCGAGCAGAATACATGCTACGTGTGACTGGCATTACGATATTATAAATTTATACTGACTTAGATAGTAAAAAGCTACCTGATAATACACTAAATACACAAATAAATACGTAAGTAATGTCAAAAAGAATCTGATTGAATATACTACAACTTCAAAAACTAACAGGTACGATAATAAGTAGTTATTTATTAGTACGATTACCTGTATAAAAATCACTCAAATCACATTAAATCCGAGTTGATAAAGTTTCACTTTTAAAATTTTCAAACAGTCATTGACTTTTAGCCGGTAAAACAAAATACGCAAATATCACTAATTTCTTATTTATTTTACACTGGGTTTTACCTAGATACACTTTGATAATGGTAAGATTGTGTTTTGTGATGAATTTTAGCCCTAATTATCGAAAATATTAATAATAAATTAAAATAAATACAAGACGAAATGCGAACAGATGTTAGCCGTAGTGTTGCCACAACCCAAAAAAAGCTTAGATAATAACAGTGGCCATAATGCATGGAATAAGTCTTTAACTCCTGTTACAGGAGGCTTACGGTACTACCATACAACCTGGGTGAGGCAGAAGGACTGCCTGGAGTGGGCAGAGACCGGAACAGAGACGGTGTCTGCCGGCTTGCAGGAGTGGCGTATTTCACCGGGAAAGTATCCTATAAAATCCCTTAACCTATTACCCTTAATTACCACGGTATCTTCATAAAGATACTCTATCGTTACCGACCAAGCGCACCAACCATATACCCTGTATTACTGAATAACATAGCACCTAGAATAGACCTAAATTGTATCCTAGGCTAAAAGTACATTAAATCCTTGCCGAGGGGAACCCTCAGTTCCCCTATATTATCTTAAAGGTTCTTGCAATAAAAATATAGTGGCTTAAATGAATACTTTATTTCTATCCTTGACATCATAACATCCAAAATTATAAACATTACAATGCAAAGGAATGTTGACACTCAGGCTGTCATCTATTCACAGTAATTACTCGATCAGTATAGACGCAATCATTATGAAAAACGTCATCAATAACTTACCAAACAGATCCTTTCAGAAACCTTCATGGGAACATATAGACAACCTTCAGTTAGCAGATCCAGAGTACTATATCAGCAAGCCCGTGGACCTCCTACTAGGTGCAGATATCTATGCTATCATAGTAATGTGAGGTATTCTCAAGTCCATCAAGTCCATGGAAACGTACCCTATAGCACAGCAGACGCGCTTTGGGTGGATTTTGTGTGGAAACGCAGCAAATATGAAAACGTTAAATTGCAGTGTCACGTTATTCAATGAAGATGACATTCAAAAGTTTTGGTCCATTGAAGATATCGACGATGACATGGACATGTCATTAAAGGACAATCGAAAAAGTGTATACAGCTCTATCAGTCAACAACAGAACGCCGCCGGGAAGATGGCAGGTACGTTGTCCGTCTCCCTATGCATCCAGACGCAGATGAAAAATTAGGCCAATCAAAACAGAGAGCAGTCGCCCAATTTTTTTCAATTAGAGCTAAAATTCAAACGGCAAGAATACATCGCAGATAATTATAAATCATTCATACATGAATACATCAGTTTAGGACACATGCACTTAACAAACAGCAACATGACACCGAGCTACTACTTACCGCACCATTACGGCCGACATAGAGAAAATGTTCAGGCAGATTATAGTGCATTCAGACGATCAAAAATATCAGAAAATAGTATGGCGTGAGTCTTCAGATGCAGATCTTCGAGACTATCAGTCATCCACCGTCACCTATGGCATGAAAGCAGCTTCATTTCTAGCCATCAGGACGTTGAAGCAGCTCGCTCAAGACGAGAAACATCAGTATCCAGCAGCAGCAAGGGCCCTAGAAGATCAATTCTACATGGACGACCTCTTAAGTGGAGCCCACAGCACAGAATCAGCTAGTAAACTACAGGAAGACCTCACCAATCTACTCAAGTTGGGAGGTTTCAATCTTCGCAAGTGGAATTCAAACACGCCAATATTATTAGCAGAAAACAGTTCGAACACATATTACAATCAAGAAAGCTTCGATTTTAAACACTTAGAATCGACAAAAGCTTTGGGCCTTAGGTGGGTCCCTAAACAAGATGTGTTTACTTTTCAATGCAAGATGTCAGGAAAATCAGAAACTAGGCCTACCAAAATTATTAGCAAAATTATTAGCAGAAATATCAAAAATATTAGACCCTTTAGGGTGGTTGGCACCTGTCATTATAAAACTTAAACTTTTATTTCAAAATGTTTGGGTTGCAGATTTGAAATGGGACGACGAAGTCCCGGACAGTATATACAGAGAGTGGTTAAACATTCGTTCAGACATAGACAATATCAATCAGATTGAAATACCAAGATGGATAGGCAGTGATGGTATCAATGCCATTCAACTTCACGGTTATTGTGATGCCTCGCAAAAGGCATGCGTTATATACGCAAGAACACTGATGCAGGATGCAGTATCAATTGTTCTTATAGCAGCAAAAACAAGAGTAGTTCCGGTCAGCAAGACCACTAGTGAAACATCATTACATAGGAAAGAGCTTAGCGGTGCCCTCTTGCTCTCTAGGTTAATGGCCAAGGTCAAACAAAGTTTGAGTAGTCACAAACTCGAGGTCTACGGGTGGTGTGACTCAACAGCAGTTTTGGGCTGGATACAAGGAGAACCGAATCGTTGGAAGCCATTCGTTGCCAACAGAGTCAAAAAAATTACAGAAGTAATTCCCCCAGTCTACTGGCAGTACATCAAATCCAGTGATAACCCCAGTGATTGTGCAAGGACGTGCAACTTGCTACAAATACGTCACTCAGTCAGTCAGGCTCTACTGTAGTTTAGACATCGATAACCAGACCTAGGAACGTCGCGTCGTAGATTCAATGAGTTGCAACATGTGCCCATTAAGTGGAACGTCAGTTTCTACCTATCTTACGTTTTGGACGGTAAATTCAACGTATCCAATTGATTTTTTTATCATTAAGGCAGATACATATAATTTTGTATAAAACAGGTTAACAACATCCAAGATTGATGTTAACATTGTCAAACGTCTGTTGTTACAAAACAATATCCATAATTCCCTTACTCTCGGATCTTTCGGAAACCTGTAATAGATAAATGAACAAAAATATCGTCGAAGTATTTATTAGGTAATGTAATTTTTAAGTATATTAAAAAAAAATATACAAGACTCAATATTATACCTATTAAACTTATCAAAACCTTTATTAAAATCAAGATCATAAGATACAGACCTACGTAATTTAAATAATATTCAAACCAGTAATTTATATTGCACCTCTTTGCATTTTCAAGGTATTTTATCGATACCTAACTTGGTACATCACTCCGGTACAGACACTATAACTGTGTATTTGTTGCCATGGCAACACCCATGTCAGTCGTTTGACATGTTTGACTGATTTGCGAATTGTATGAAACGACCGACTTCGTGTTGATAGAAAAATCCGAAATAATGAGACTTTGATTATTATAAACAAAGAAATTTGTATTATTATTTGATTAAAAATACTTACCTATGGAAGGTAATACCATCTTTTTATAAACTAGATGTGCCTGACCTTTTTTTGCAACAAAAAACTGAGCAGGTTGGCATTTTTGGGGATGACAATAGCCGCGCAACTAGATCTAGTCTAGTAAGTTGTCAAGACGCCAATTTGTTTTATTTCTAACTTATGACCTATAGGTCATAATCATGTTAGCGAGGGGAACGCCTGCTAAGGCGGCGGTGTGTTGCACGTATACAGTATGTATATATAAGTATGACGTCACATTCGCAACTTGTAACTTGTACAGGTACAACTTGTATGCAAGTTGCAAATGTGACTTATGAGAGACCCTGTATAAATCGATGATTTTGTTGATGCAAATATTACTAGTGTGATGAAACTCACAATTCCAGTTCAAATGAAATAAAACACCTTACTTCGTAATAACAGGGTAGATATATTCAAATAGTGTTCACAAGTAGGTATTATGAATATTTCAATAACTCTCGATACAAATCCACACTTCGCTGCTTTTCATGAATAAGCGCACAATCCAGAATTTTGAAAATACTGCTTTATAACACAGCAAGATCCAAAATAGTTCATGCTCAGTACCTAAGACTCACATTCATATCGACAAAGTCGGCGCAGTGGCACACTAAAACGTCATTATGTGATTGGTTCATTTACGATGCCATTTTTTGTGCAATATCCGACGTTCGCTAGTTGCTATTATTCTTTACACGGAGTCACACTAAATTTCTCGTGAATAATGTCATAATTCTAAATAATTGAGAGAAAGTTTCGTAATATTTTCTGCAACACTGTTCTATTTTGAGTTGTGTGAACATTCAGGATATAACTATCACAATTTTCGAACTTTTTTTTTGATGAAAAGTGCAGGATTTAGTTATACTACGTTCTTCACGAAAAAGTAAGTGATACATTTATACTTATTTCGTTATATTTGTTTATTTATGATAAAATTAACAAAGTGTCATAGCATGAATACGAAATATGTTAATATTGTTTAGAAATAAAGCTCGTAAATTTATAACTGAAAGCAAGATAAGTTACTTTTGACTATAACCGGATTGTTTTAATATTATGTAGGGTGCTCAAACTTAAAACAATGTGCAAAATACACAATTATGACTATTTTATCTAGTTAATAAAGCGCCGTATGATGTAACCGTCATACCTAGGTAGGTATTTTACCTACAAGGTTATGAACACACGAGAA
Organism: Nudaria mundana; assembly: GCA_963556515.1. Taxonomy (NCBI): domain Eukaryota; kingdom Metazoa; phylum Arthropoda; class Insecta; order Lepidoptera; family Erebidae; genus Nudaria; species Nudaria mundana. The sequence continues at coordinate 10,566,688 of OY748286.1, forward strand.
CAGTGCCCTCGAACTCGCGTAAATAGTGCGTAGAGTGGTGAAGGACCAAGCCGGTTATACCTACATTTTCAAATTTCTATTTAATTACTTAGAGATACAATACTTACCTACCTATTTAAGTATAGTAAAGGTATTCATTGTTAAGACGTATTGTTGATTTATGATAAAGAAACTATTCTGTTTTGTCTAATATTTAAATATTAAGTAGGTACCTATATTATCTATCTACCGAGAACTGGCTAGGTACCTCCGCAATTAATTGAATATTAAGTAGTTAATCTATTTATTTTTCTTACAGTGCCGAATCCCCGTACTCTTCAAATAATCCGAAATTTAAATAGAAATCATGAGGATAGCAACAAAAATGACGAAATACCTACGGCTTCAACTTCCATGCAATTCACTAAAAAAGAACACACAATTTTGGGAACACCCAAATATTCCGAAAAACTTTATTCCGATTTTCAAAAGTCCGAATTTCATAATACCTAAGAATTGTAATGTCTATTATTAAAAATCACGAAACTTATTTTACCGAAAGTCATTAATACGAAGTTTTCCGATTTTCATACGTTCGAAGAGTCAAATGCTAGAAGGGTTCTCGGTCGGAAACACAACATTCCGATTTTCAATACTTCGAAAAAACTAAAAGTCAACATATTTGTTCTACAGAATTTAGTGACAGAAAGAAATCGCTGCAGAACCAACTTCACGCAGTCTGGTCTGAGTATCTGGAATGAAACAATGGTAAGTAAAAATTTTTTAAGAAAAAACTTTTTAGCATTAATTAATAGCATTAATTTTTCGCAGAATCAAAAGGACAACAAAACGTCGACAATTGTTTCGCCTCTAAACGAGGCATTATCAAGACTGTCTCAGAGAGAACAGCAAAATTCGTGGTTGGAACGTGTTGGCTTATAAGTAAACGCGTGCAAATTTCATTATCGCGATGTAGGATTCTTTACAATAACCAATGTGGGTAGAAACCTCAGATCATGCTAACTAAGTTCCAAAAATAGGTATTCACCAATACTTGACCTTATCTGTTTGATTTAATTACTGTCTCTTGATAAGTTGCATAGAAAACCCAAATAACACACACAAACCAACAACAGTTAATGTGTCTGTCTGTTCGCAAACAGATTACGTAAGGGAGATGTGTGAAAATCTATTTGTTCGTTGAGTAAGGTGTCCGCATCTCTTCTAACTATTTCTAGCCTTTCCCAAACACTTAACTTGAACCCTTTCTCACATAACCGTAAAACTTTAAAAGTGTTACTATTGTTCAAGGAATGACCAGTGTCAAGAAGATGCTTCGCGAAGAGGGACCTTTCAGGACAACCATTGCGGGACGCCGCTCTATGTTCCTTATATCTAATATCGAAGGACCTGCCAGTCTGTCCCACATACTTCAAACCACATTCATCACAACTCAACAAATAAACACCTGATCTGCGTGAGACCGACACCGAATCCTTGCCATTACACAGCTCCCTCAAGGCATTCTGAGTTCTAAAAGCAACAAATATACTACTTTCCCTCATGATCTTAGCTATACTCAACGAGACGGGACCCACGAACGGCAAACAGGCCGTGTACTTCCTAGGTGGATCTTGAATCGGATATAATAAATGAAAACTAGCCTTTCTACGTTTTTTATTTAATAATGAGTGAACCATTCCTACGTCATAGCCATTACTTTGTGCTATGTAGCAAATGATAGACAATTCTTCACCAAATGCCTGTGGGCTCAACGGTACCGCCAGTAACCTGCTCAGTAAGCTGTGGAAAGCTGCCATTTTATGTTGCCATGGATGATTGGATGAGTAAGGAATAACTGTGTCTGTAACTGTTGGTTTCCTATAGATACGGAACTCATGAACACCGTTCCTTCTAGTAATTGAAAGGTCCAAGAAATTGAGAGTGGAATCTGACTCCAACTCTAGTGAAAAATCAATTCTAGGGTGTACTGAGTTCAACTTGGAGACAAGGACACTGAGCTGACGTTTTGTTCCTGTCCAACATATAATAATATCATCCACATATCTAAAATAGTACAAGACATGAACGTTCCCAACTATGTGGTTAGTCTCGAATGCATCCATAAATATTTCAGCTATTAAAGGACTGAGTGGCGACCCCATAGCCAAACCATTCCTCTGTAGAAAAAAACTGTTGTTGAACTGAAAGTAATTCTGAGTCATACACAATCTTGTTAGGTTATAAATTTCCTCTATTTTATTAAAATTGATCCTTTTTATTGTTAATTTGTGTCTCAAAATATCTAATACTTCATTATACGGTACGTTAGTGAATAAACTTTTCACGTCCAAAGACACAAGTTGAGCATTGGACGGTAACTTAATATTTTTAATCTTGTTTATGAGGTCAGTACTATTTTTTATAGAAAATTTTGGGTTAAAATCTATTGCTTCTTTAATGATTGTGTTCAAAAACTTCGACAAATTATATGCCGGCGCGCCCCTGTATGCGACAACAGGACAACAGGAAAAATTAATGCTATTAATTAATGCTAAAAAGTTTTTTCTTAAAAAAATTTTACTTACCATTGTTTTGTCATGGATTTTCGCCAAGTAACGCCTGTTTCTATCCAATATCTGGAATGGTTAGAAGTGTGTTAGGTTAGGTTAGAACTGTGATCACAACAGAGCGCGAGCCGAGCGAGCGAAGCGAGCGTGCCGCGGCAGCGTCCGGCGAAGCGTCGGGATTGATCTGTATTATATAAAAAATTTGGGAAACATACTTAAGTCGGACTTTTTGTTATTCGATCTATTGAAGCTCGGTATTTTGAGAGTAGTAAGAGTAATTATAAACGTTAGGAATATTAAAATTTAGGAATTATAAAAATAGGAATAATGATCAATCGGAGTTGTTATATTCGGAATTTTGAACCAGTAGGAATTATGAAAATTGGTTTTTTGAAATTCGTATTTGTGACTGACGGAATAAAGTTATTCGTATTTATGTACCTCACAATTTTATCTCCCAAGTCAAAAGAAAACATTGAAAACTAGCAACCCTTACCGCAAACTGCGCAAGTAATATTTTTTTTTTACTGTTTATTAAATTTCTAATCTTATCGCATCACTTGAGACCACGACCTTTCCAACGGTGTGCCACACTTGACTGTGCGACTCTTAGTTTAGCGGCTTCACTGGCGTATTATATATATAGATATGGATTTATCTAATGCTAGTGAAGACTTTTGTTCTGATGATAGTGTGAAGGATCCAGATTACGTAGATAACTTTCTAAAAAAGAGGAAAAATATTGTACCAAGATTTTATAAACCGTTTTATGATAATCTCTAGTATTATCTATGTAGGTACCTGAACAAGACTGATCACGAGGTAGTTGCCTTATTACATTATTGTTTTAAAAGAAGAAGTTTTAAGAGAATAAGAGTAGAGAATTAGTTTGTTAGAATTTTTATTATGTTTATTACAGTTCCTAATTTTTGTTACCTATATTATGGTTTTAATAAAAGATTATTTTAATAGGCAACTTTTTACGTTGCAATTATTACAATTTGGACTACTTTTATGTTCCTATTAGTGTTATATTTAATATTGTTTATAACAGCATCTTTTTTTCTAAAATTGCTTGTCCATGCTTACTGTTTTTCTCAGATTTTAATGTTAATTAGCATAATTCACCATAGCATAAACTAAATTGAGTTATTCTTCAGAAAAATTCAGTCCAATGGGTTTAACATAAAACCAAAAAAAAAATTTCATTACAGGGATATCTTTCATGAATATTATCATAATCGCAATTGTGTTAGTATTACAGAAATGTTTTTATATCTTGTAAAACATATTGCCAGTTATAATCATTCTAAACGAAAAATTGAGAACTACACAAGCACAACATTTTGAAATATGCTACTACATGGGGCACACTAAAAGTTTTGCACTTCTAGCTAATCGGAACTATTTGAATTTCGAATGTTATATTTTTTTAAACTTTGCAACCTTCTTAGTAATAAAAAAAAAACAATTGAAGGGAAATCATTTGTCAATTGTTTTTATCACACATCAAAGTATCCAACGAAAATGGAATTAAGTCGAAAAGATTTTAGAGCGATGGTTTTTTATGATTTTATAAGTTCTCTCTCTCCGCAAGACTGTGCCGCTCGTCTTCAAAATGCTTTTGGGAGAGAAGCACCTTGTTTGAGCACCGTGAGGCGATGGTTTGCTGAATTTGAGAGAGTTCGAGTTTCTTTACATGACGAATTTCATGAAGGGCGGCCTTCAACTGCCGTCAACGAAAATAATGTGAGAAAGGCGAGAAACGTTGGTAAAAAAATGATCGCGTTTTTTTTCTCAGCTACGGGTCCCATCTGTACAATTCCACTTGAAGATCAAAAGAGTGTTAAAGCCGAGTGGTATACTACCATTTGTTTACCCAGGGTGTTAGAAAAAGTTCGCGAAAGGACCTAAAAGCCGTGGTCTCCTACATCATGACAACTTAAGAAATAAGGATAAACTGGCTGTTCCTAAATTTAGGCTTCATAAAGTGAGTAATTCTTTTGCGGGGAACTTTATTCGAATGTATAATACATTGACAACCGAAATAGCAAATTTATCTGTTAATAAATTTAAAAAACTAATAAAACGTAAATTGTGCCATAAAGCTTATTATAGTATTAATGATTTCTTAGATGACAAGGCTGCCTGGTTGTAACACGAATTGCTCCTTTCTAAATAACTCTGTACTTCTGGCTTTCTTCCAAAATATTTCATCTTAAATCTAAATTTAAGATGAAATATTTTGGAAAAAAGCCGAACTGAGTTTCTTGAGGGCTCTTCTCAGTCTCGTTGCATTTTGGAACCCTCGGTAGAGTCACACCAACTTTTGACGAATCTAAATAATTTTCTAAAAATTTCAAAGATAATAAACGTTATTTTATTTTATTTATTTTATTTTATTTTTACGCTTCTTCACACACGGCCAACAAAACAAAGTGATTTTTAGTTTCCGAAAAAGTACAACTCGTCACCCATCCTGCGCATAGCCCCGACCTAGCACCCTGTGATTTCTGTATTTTCCCCAAAATTAAAGATTTGATGAGAGGTTTCACTTTTACCAACTCCGAAGAGGCAGTGATAGCGTTCAATCAGCACGTAGAAAACATGCCTTCAGATCTGTGGTCCTCCTGTTTTAAGAAATGGTTCGATCACATTAAAAATATATTTAAAATTACATTTTAAATATATTTTTAATTTAAAGGAGAGTATTTTGAAAAGCAATAAACATAATATTTTGCTTCAAACATGTTGTTATTTTAAGTTACGCAAAACTTATTGTGTGACCTACGTATTAACAATAATATAACCAAACTAATTTTGTCACAAGTCGAACACTGCACAGTTTTTTTAAATTAATTATGATATTCAAAGCCAAGAACCTAAATTGGTTTTTTTTATTAAAACCTTGATTAATACCCTTTAGAATTGTATTTGTCATGTTTTTATTTCTCAAATATATTAAAAGTTGCGACAGCAAATATGTTGTTTGATTTTCAAATTATGTAACTACCACGTCTGTCTCTGTCGAGCTCTACCAACAGAATGCCATTTCTAAAACCTCCCACCCACTACAACACATTCATTCACATAGATTCATTTCATTCTATCGCGAACGCAATTAATCTGTTCGTACTTCATAGACTAACATAAGTGAATGACCTACTCAAATACATTCATCGAATCACATCACGTCGAGTATAATTATTGGGTAAAAATATCAACTACGTTTACCTGATTTGTTAAACAATATTAAATAATCAACAATTTATTACATTCGGCCGTCCGTTGGATTATCTGTCATTTCATCCGACTACGTGCGGATCTCCTGACGCACGGTATACAGTCACGGAAAATAGTTTTATAAATTCCTTAATTTATAATAATTAATAAGTAGATAACTAATTATACGAACAAAATTATAAACTGTGTGAATCAAAATCAAACTGTGGACTAATCTATAAATCTATAATCTAATACAACTAATAAAATTAAACAAATATTTTATATAGCGATTATTACATTCGTAGAACTATTTTGTAAATCCAAATACATTAAAGTTTGTCACCTAATCAATAGATATATTGTGAACAGAGACTTAAATAGATAGACACGAAGAGTAACACCGAAAATCCGCTCACGTCGTTGCTGCCAATTGGCAACCACTCATTTAGTCAACTGCATCCAACCACGCTCAACAGACATCCTCTTCTCATCTTGAACTGCGATCTGTTTTTTTTTTAATTCATATAAACTTGCTTAACTTCATTGTTCAACCCCTGCAAATATTCATATAATTATTATGTGAGTCAATGTCTACCATGTTATTTTACCTCGTAATTTTCTACACAATACAGCTCATAATTGGAATTTATTAAATAATACACCGCCCGCAAATTTAAATACATCAGTGTTAATGCTTTCACCTCACTAACTCACGGGGCAGTCAGCTGCGATGACGTGGCATCGTGCGCCCCTAAGTACGACACAATTATTATTCTTATCCTGATACTGCTAGTCTATTTGTCTATTGTGAACTTATCTTTTCTAGTTAATAATTCATTACATCCGGCTATTGATTGGGAGTTCATTGTCACCTAATAGATACCTATTTTCGCTATAAGCCGTACCTACTAGTATTACCTCTGCGTTTACAATATAATTTTGTTTGGGGACTTCTAAATTGATCCACTGATGAATCCTGTCTACTGTTACCACATAACCAAATTTTTCTAAAACCAGGTCATCCATAAAAAATAAATATCTATCCTTGTCTGAAACTACGGCTGTTTAGAAAGAGCCTATGAGTTTTGACATTGGCTAAGTATAACCTATTTTTTTTAAATTAGTCGTAATTATTTTAACTAAATCCCCATTCATTATAAGTCAGGACTTAAACTACATATTTTGCTCGTAGTTTTGTTTTTGTATCGTTTACAGCTTTCTTGCAAACAGATAGGTATGTGGTAAATCCATCCACAGCGGTGAGAATTTAAACATTTGCCGTTCTTGCACACATGTAGTCAATGTGGCTGATTTGGGAC